>JZKD02S1711980.1:243382-254484 GCA_000966675.3 Picea glauca | reverse complement strand
ATTCTCCCCTTATTCTTCTCACCGGGCTAACAGTTCACCCAGAATAGGGAGCGCTCCTTCAGGAAGGTCACAGAGTGCTATAACGCTCCCAGAAAGGTCCAGAGAAGCGCCAGCGTTCCAAATTTGGGTAACGCTCCTGCAAAGGGGTGGAAAAGCACTATAACACTCCTCAGCCATGGTGAAGGGGTGCCAGCGCTCCTCAGGTAGTGTTAGAGGAGCGTTCTCCCTCCAAAACCTTGATTATGAAGCCTTCTAAGGTGTCAAGAGATGTTTGACCTCAGTAGACCAGTTTCCTTCCTTCAAATTGAGTAAATGAGGTGCTTCAAGTACCTCTGTGATTTCGTCATTGAGGTACCATGATCCAATAGTATTTACAACACCCTTATGACCAACTTGCGACTTTGCGACAAGTGAGAGGTATGTGCGACACTTATCTAATTGAGTGAATTGGATGTGTAACACACATTCTGCTCTCTACACCTTTTCTCTTATGTTCCTTATCTCTGAGCTTTCTTCACACTACACATGCTGTAGTTTTATCTTTCTATAGTTCAATTCATTTTTCAGTCAAAATTGCCAACCATGCATGGTCACTGCATGTTTCTTTTATACACAACAACTTTAGTTACACCTCGAATCATCTTGGAAAAAAACACATAAGCAACTGAATCGCCAATCGTCCAAGAACCATGATTCGGTTCTGCTAACTGAATCGTAACTAATTGATTACCTGTGAGGTGAAACAATAATCCTTCGATCAAGTTTCCAATTAACCAACACCATTGGATTAAATCCACAGGATTTTGCGTTTATCTCATATTCCCACTAGCAGTGACCGAGCACTAAACAAAATTTGAATTTCGTGAATTCACATCTCAACATTCCTGTGATGAAGGGTCTCGACACTCCAAGTCGCGGTCGTTGAGACTCTGAGATGGAGCTTAGCACGGCTAGCTTCTTCCCCTCACATGACCACCGATGGTGACCACAGGCTGTGCCAAAAGGTGCTTCGTATTTCGTGAACTTATGAACTTTATCAAGCCTGATCAACGGTCGAGATCTCCAATGATCCGACAGTCTAGATCTCATTGCAATCTCACATATCGCGATTCCTGTGATGAAGGTTCTCGATACTCCAACTCGTGATCGTCAAGACTCCGAGATGGAGCTTAACATCACTAGTTTCTTCCTCCATCTTCCACATATGTAACCACTGGTTGTGACCATAGCCTTATTCAAAAATGCATTTCACACTTTCGCGTCTCGGGTATTCTGTGATGATTCCTCTTGACTCTCCATGTTACAAACTCCGAAATAGAGCTTGGCTTCTCTAGCTCTGCTCTCCATCTCTCGACAATGTGACCATGAGATATGACCACTTGCCAATCAAACAAGCACTTCACTCCTTTGACTTTCCAATCAATGAAACGATGATCTTTCGCCATGTGTCCTATGGAACCAACGGTCCAGATATTATCGCGATTTCACCACGTGTCCTTCTTGAATCAACGATCAAGATCTTATCACGATTTTTCAACTTCACGGGCCTTCCTCACGCCTGATCAATGGTCCATGATCTCGATGATTTGACGGTCTAGATCTTTTCTTGATCTCGCATATCGTGAGTTCCCACACCATGCTCCATTGACTCCTCCAATGTGTAAGTCAGTGAAATTCCAATCACTTGCCACATGTCCTATGACTCCAATAGTCAAGATTTTTATCGTGATTTCGCATATCGTGAGTTTGAACCTCTTTCCTTTGGATTTCCCGATCTGTGAAACTCCGAAACGAAACCTTTGTCGTGCTTTGACTGTTTTCCTCCTTCTGAGATTACACTGTTGATCTTGCCATTATCGCTATGCTATTGATCGTGCTGATCTTCGCCATCAGTGACAAACATGCATACTCTGCCTCTATCTAAAAACATGCCAACACTATGATGCAGGAGCATCACTTCACCCCAGCTACGCGCCAGCGAGAAAGCACAATAAAGTGCATTTAATGAAGGAAAGAGGCCCCAACCCTCTCGTTTTCAAATTTTGAATTGTAATATTTAATGCAATTGAATGTTTGTAAGCTTGAAAGAGCCACATCTATGTATTTGTGCAGGCTGTAGGTAGAGTTTCCTTTAGTGGTTGACAAGCTGATAAGATCTAGATCCAATTATTACTAGACAACCATTGATTGTAATTCAATGTAATTTAATGAGAGTAGGTAGATGGAGGGAAAGGCTCGAGGAGCCCCTCTTTTGTAAAAATATCTTTTCATATAGATTCAAGAGAGCATGTAGAGGGGATTAGATGAGAAGAGAGGAAGCCAAGACTCTGTAGCAGTCGAAGCTTTTGTACACATTGTAACAGACATTCTAACATTAATACAAAGTAGTTTTTCCTGCATATGATTCTATGTGTTTATGAATATGTGATGAATGTCTTATGTGTGTTATTCTATGCTATAGATGTATGTTAGATTCCATCTATAGGGTGTAGACATAATTTGTTGTCTGTGAGTTGTTGATTTCAGTCTGGGTTCTTTGTGGCTAAATGCAAAGAGTGCATGACAGAGTGTTGAGGACTTTGTGAGCCAGTGCAAGGAGTGCACATATGAGTTATGTGTTGAATTCAGAAAAGAATGTACCAGGAGGGCACACCAGAGGAATCATAAACTCAAGAGAGAAGCCTCAAGGTTGTTGAACACCTTGGAGGATGGATTGTGCAGAGGAAGGCACATGGAGATAGAATTGCTAAGGATTTTGTATAGCTCTGCCAGGTGGTCATCGAGCGAGTGCAAGGAGTGCACAAGAGGACTCTGCTTCGAGTTTTGTAAGAAGAAAAGTGTCAGAGGGGAAGACACTTACAGAGTTATTGAACACTCTGTAAGCTCAACAAGGTGTGCTTGAGCAGAAGTTTCCAAGAGGGAACTTATATCCCTTCAAGGAGAGAAAGGGGGAAATAAATTTTCTAAATACTTTGGAGGAAGACCTCTGCAAGGAGTACACTAGGCCAAAACTTAGATGAAGTGTTGAAAGACAACCATCTGGAGGCTAGTCAAGCACAAGGAGTGTGCAGAGGAGAGAATTGTTTCAAGCTAAAAATCTCAAGAGGTAGAGCGCAGAGCGTGCTAGGAGGGCACCAAAAGTATTTTAGAAGGCACAGAAGGGTCGAGTCCCTTAGAGACTGAGAAAGTTCAAGAAGCTCAGAAGATATAGTGCCAAGGGTGCACAAGGGTTAGACTTATTCCAAGTCCCGAAGCTCAGGAGGAATAGTGCAGAGTTGCACGCAGAGCGCAAGTGTGCAGCAAGGGATGAGATTAATTTCATTTCCAAAGTTCAGGAGAGACAACGTTTTAAGAAACATAGACGAGACCCAAAGTCACAGGACTCACAGGAGGTAGATCGAAGGTTGAGACCTTTGAAAAATTTTGAAATCTCCAAGTCAGGGAAGAAATCCAAAGCTCAATTGGAGGAGCGACAACAACCCTTATATCACTTGTAGAGGAGAAGATTTGGACCATTTGAATCCATGTACAAACAATTAGAAGAGTGCACAGGAGAGTGGACTTTGCGAAGTACTGAAATCATCGGGGCCGTCCATCACCAGGTGGTAGTAGATCTGAGAGTTCAAAGAATCGAACTTCAGAAGATTTGCAAGGTGAAGAGTGGAGGCAATCATGACCGTCCATCAAGAAGGGACACGTGGCAAGAGATCAGTATTTCGCTGACTCGCAAATCAGGGAACCAGAGATTGTTGGAGTTACTTCACACACACCTAGGATTTATTTTTCCTAAGTTTTTTTCTTGTTTATTAGTCATTATTAGTAATTATCCAGTCTCCTATATTTTAGGGGAGAATATTCCACTTGGATAATATTCTCTTCAGTTTGACTAGTTGAGTTGAGTCTAGATGTTGCATTGGTTTTTTCACCATGTAACATTGGGATCATCACCATGCTAATGTTCACTTGCCTTGGTTTCATCACCATATTGGTGCATTACCCTTGATTACTTGATCTACTCCTCTCTACACTATGTTTCACTCAGTTAACTGAAGATTGATTGACTAATTAACTCAGACTAGCTGGCAGTTCACTCCCGTAATTGCCTGAGAGACTAGACTAGGTGGAAATTTACTCTCGTAATTGTTGGTGTGTGTCCAGATCACTCTAGATCAACACTATGGCTCATTAGTTACTCATGTATCCTATATATATTGTAAATTGTTCACTCTTTGAGTGTGGAATACAATTAATGAGAATTATTTCATTCTTTCTCTCCTTCTTCTTCTTTCTCCAATTCTCTCTGAAAATGTGTGTATTATTGTTTAGCTAGATATATTTTGTCCAGGTTCAACACATTTACATGGTATCAGAGCCGATGGATTGCTAAGAAAAAGCTACACCAAATTATTTTTGCAGGTATTGAAGATTGAAGAACGCAGAAAAAATGGAATATATGTTTTACTCACCGATAATACTTCTCACGCCTCATAACTATTTGGAGTGGAAGCCAAAAATTATACTTCTTCTCAGAAGTAGAGGATTATACCAAATAACCATGGCAATGGAAGTAGAGCCTGATTCCGTCGATGAGAAAAATGACTTTCTCAATAGACAAGATATGGCCATAGGATTTATCTACTTGTTTATTTCTCCAGAAATTCTCCACCAAGTATGTGATGTCACACAAGACTTCACTCCAAATGAATTATGGACTAGATTGGAGGTTCTATTTGGGAATTAAGAATATTTTGAAGATTGCATGCAGGGGATTGGAAAGATAGAGCCAGAAGAGGAACCGTCAGAAGATCAAGCCTCTTATTCAGAAGAGTCTTCTACACAAGTATTTGCACAAGTTTGTATTCCATTAATTGAAGATGATGTCTACTCCATTTCATATTTTTTTTCTAAATTTCACGTGGAAGATATATTCCATGCATCTCATGGGTCACATGCAGACACTTTTCCATGCGCAATGGATGCATCTCAGGAGACAAAAAGGGAGTCGTGCACATCAGACTCAATTATGATATTTTTTGAGAAAAAATTATAGAAACAAATTGGATATTTGAATTCCTCTCGGGAAAATATCCAATTTAAAAAAAAACAATCGTCCGAAACGGAGTCCGGAAAGTGAAGTTATGATCTTTTTAAAATCAACGAAATTTCAACATTTTTTCAGAAATGGCCGCACGGTTTTCAAAGTTTCATCCAAAATTTATTTGGATATTCTTCATGACAAGAACATAAAGTGGATATGTGTGGACATATCAATAGTGCATCTACTTCATTAGATCTGTGCAGACATCTACATCTTCAACAAAATCTTCAACGAGCACAAACTTGCACAGTTGCGAGATCTATTTGGAGTGAAGGACATGGTTGCTTTTGTATTTGGGTACCTAACATGGCCTCGTTGTCGGGACCCATTCTTTATTTTCACCATAGTGATGTTCAAGAGTTACTTCACACACACTTAGGATTTATTTTTCCTAAGGTTTTTCCTTGTTTATTAGTCATTATCCTGTCTCCTATATTTTAGGGGAGAATATTCCACCTGGATAATATTCTCTTCAGTTGACACTTCAGTTTGACTAGTTGAGTTGAGTCTAGATGTTGCATTGGTTTTGTCACCATGCAACATTGGGATCATCACCATGATAATGTGCACTTGCATTGGTTTCATCCCCATATTGGAGCATTACCCTTGATTACTTGATCTACTCCTCTCTACACTCTGTTTCAGTCAGTTAACTGAAGACAGATTGACTAATTAATTTAGACTAGTTGGTAGTTCACTCCCGTAACTTCCTGAGAGACTAGACTAGGTGGCAGTTTACTCCCATAACTATTGGTGTGTGTCCATATCACTCTATACCACCACTATGGCTCATTATTTACTCATGTATCATATATCTATTGTAAATTGTTCACTCTTTGAGTGTGGAATACGATTAATGAGAATTCTTTCATTCTTTCTCTCCTTCTTTCTCCAATTCTCTCTGCAAATGTGTGTATTATTGTTTAGCTAGATCTATTCTGTGCAGGTTCAACACATTTACAGAGATAGGATAAATGAGAAATTGTGAGGTCCAAGTTCACGATTTGATCTTAGTCGTTAGATCACAGAGAGATCTGGACCATCGATTTGAGGCGAACGTAGAGTCAGAAATCGAGAGAAGGGAGGTGAGTAGTCTTCCAACTTCGTGAAGTGCAAAGTCCTGAAACTCTAAGAGGTTTGGCCCCAAGTCATAGTGAGGGGTGACATGGTTTGAAGGATAAGGGAGGAGCTAGCTAGTTCTAGGCTCTAGTTTGGAGGATCGAAACTCGGAAATGCGGACAGCCAAGGTTGGCCCATAACAGAACACCTGAGGTCGCGAAGTCCCAAGCACCTTTTGGATAGGCCTGTGGTCACAGTCGATGATTGCATGGAGGGAGGCTTGCGCCCAATGCTATTTAGCATGGGTAGAGTCACATAAGGACCTGTGGAAAACAAAATCATGGAGGTTCTAGCAGGGACCCGAAAGAGCTAATCGAACTCAGTCGTTGGAACGATCCTTAGACCGAGAGGTTGTCAGACCCCGCCAAGGTAGGGGCACTGCATCACCTTGCAAGTAGCCTTGCAATTGGAGGAAAATCAGTATAAGTATACATATCCAATTGTCAAAGATCTGAGAGAATATATGAAGAACCTAACATTTCAATTGAATCATAATAAAAGAAAGAAGAAGAGGGAAGATGTATGGTGGACATTATGCAAAATAGAAGGACATCATAAGAATGATTGTCCAACCTTTGCGAAGTACTTGGGGACAGGAATTCCAAATCCTTTACCCACATGAGGACCATGGTGAGAGATATGTAGAACACATGGAAATGTTCCTTATCATTGTCCCATGATGCAGAAGTATCAAACAATGCCCAAGACCACATTTTGTAATATTTGTAAGTCAGTTGGACATGAAGACAAGGATTGTAGAACCTTTGAAACAATGGAGAGGAATTCAAATACTTAGAGGGTGCAAGATGAATTAATGATAGGAAAACCTGTGCAGTAGTTTAAATCACAACCGTAGTATAATAATGTGTAATAGATTGGAGCACCGCCACGGTATAACAATGCACAACAGATCGCAACGCCACCATAGTATAATAATGTGCAGCCGTACTACAATTAGGCACCACAATATAATATAACGCGTGGAGACAATCAAGGAAACAAAGGAGGATTCAGAGGAAGAGGTCATGGAGGAAGAGAATTTGGAGGAGGTAGAGGACCAGTAACAGGCCACAAATTTCGTAAACCTGGACATTATGCAAGATATTGTTCACAACCACCTGCGACATGTATGTATTTTTGTGCAGCAGATCATGATACAAAAGAATTTTTGACACTTCTGGTAAAGATACAGGAAAAAATGAATCAGAATAATCAGAATGTCCAATGGATTATTGTGGAGAAAAGAGAAGAGGATGGGAAGAATATTAATATAGTTACTAGATGTGGAGCCAAGATAGGGGCATATGAACAAAGAAATATAAGGACCAGTACTAGTGGATCAGAAAGAATACAACACCTCTAGTAACATTCAAGGAGGCTAGACATGAGACCTTGAAGGATAATATTGTGTCTACTTCAGTTACAAAGCCAAGAGATGATGTACCAGTATATTACATGCCTCCCCTGTTCGACCAGACCAACAGAGATCAACCATCAGAACAAGTAAGTAATCTAAGAATTTTTTTGGGGTCTTGTGTGAAGTTTTTGAATGATAAAAACTCTTTACAAGTATCACAAAGTCTATTAGAGAAGTGCAATTCTGGAGAAGAGATGAAATTAGAACAAAAGACAGTCAATCGGGTTCATAAAAAGACAAGAACAAGTAGGGAGTTCAAGTTGAATGCAAACATTTGAGACTTCAATATGGGGGATATCATACTAGACTTGGGGTCTAAAGTAAATGTTCTTCCTAAGAAGACATGGGGGAACCTACATTGGTATTTTAACCTATTCAATTGAAGCTAGAAAATCAACATAGAGTGGTGCCAAAACGTAGATTGAAAGGGATACCAATATATTCAGATGGTGTGCAGACCATGTAAGACTTTGAAGTAAATGACATAGTGAATAACACTACACCCTATCCAACATTATTGGGACTAGATTGGGCATTTGATAATCAAAATATCATAAATTTGAAGACCAGGAAGATGATATTTGAGTCAGGAGAATACAGAGTTATAACACCATTGGATCCTTCAGAGGGAGGAAGATATGTTGAACCTATGACAGAGAATTTTATTACAGAAGACATAAAACAATTGTATAGAACTACTATGCGAGAGGAGGACTATATTAACCCCACTGCAGATGGCATGCTGAGCTAGAGAAGTATTAGTTCTTGTGCTTTAGACTCAGATACAGGTCTGGATAATTGGTAACAATGTTTGCATGAGTTATCTAATAAAATATGTGCAAGGATGACCTGCGCACTAAGATGGGTTGGTACAGAGGTAAGAGAACCTCCAACCTTTTATGGACAGAATGAATTAGAATAATTTTTAATGAAGTTCAAGTTAGAAGTACTGGAAAATCAAAGATTACCAGTATTGGATATTGCCTTAAAAGCTACACCTACACTTTGGTGGGGTACTCATAAGGAGAATATTAAGAATTGGTACCAATGTAAGAGATTATTGTGCATTAGATTTGGCGCAGAGCATGAGAACATATATGTGGAAAAGTATGATGGAATTGGACAACCCAGAGAACATGTAGACAGATATATAATTCAATTGAGATTGGTACCACCAGAGGAATGGCCACATCACTTTATTCATACATTAGAAAGCATTCCAAGGAATTGGTACACATAATTGGAACTGCGCAGAGAAACAACAAATTGGGAGGAGATGCAACATAAATTTGTGATTACATTTGCATTTGAACATGAGAGTCCAGAGATAGATAAAACACTCAAGTTAGTAAGAGATAGGATCTTTAAAGAAATAGAAGTGGAAGTTTTCACAACTTATCATAACCAGAAGAGACAGACAGTCAGACAATTGCTACATTGTTATCACGTCACAGAAGACCCAACAGAAGAAAACCCGTGCAATATACAGATCACAGAAGTTGAAGGAGAAAGAGAAGTAGAAGGTCCAAAGTTAGAGTCAAAATATTATGCTGTACCATTGAAGATAAATAAGGTAAATATTGGAACAACAAAAAACCCAAAGATTGCAAGTATTGGGGACTATTTGGATAATAAGACATTAGAGAGAATACCAAAGTTATTGTGCGAGTATAGTGACCTATTTCCAACGACATTCTCAGATATGAAAGGGGTTATAGGAAAAATTAGAGAGATGAAGATCCATTTGAATCCAGATGCCATACCAATAAGACAGAGACCTTACAGGTTGAATCCAATGTAGAAGCAGAAAGTGAAGGTAGAAATTGATAAGATGTTAGAGATTGGTGTCATAGAACTTGTGGAAGAATCTGAATGGATTAGCCCTATGGTAGTGCAGGAAAAGAAGCAAGGGGCAATAAGGATTTGTGTAGATTTGAGAAAACCGAATGATGCATGTCTGCATGATCCTTTCCCTACCGAATTTACAGATTAAGTATTGGAGAATGTAGGAGGACAAGAAGCCTATTCATTCATTGATGGATTTTCAGGATATTACTAGATCAGAATTGCACCAAAAGATAGACATAAGACTAAGTTTGCTACAGAATGGGGGTCATATCAGTATACAATGATGTCATTTGGATTGAAGAATGAACATGTTATCTTCTCAAGGGTAGTAGTAGCTACTTTTAAGGACTTTATTCATAATTTTTTTGAATTTTATTTGGATGATTGGACAGTGTTTAACTTATTGAAGGATCATGTTGAAGTGTTAAGATTGATGTTAGACCGATGTAGACAATGTCATATTTCATTGAATATTAAGAAATGCATTTTCAGTGCACCATTTGGTATTTTGTTAAGGCATGTGGTGTGTAAACATGGTCTGTTGGTTGATCTTGCCAAAATTGATGTCATAGTTAATTTACCACCACCTAAGTCAGTGCGCTAGCTAAAAAGTACACTTGGTCATACAGGCTACTACAAAATGTTTATAAGAGGATATGCACAGATTACTGCGTTGATGGAGAAATTGTTGAAGAAGGACATTAAGTATCAGTGGAATGATGAGTGCCAACAGAGCTTGGATATATTGAAGGAGAAGATGGTGACAATGTTGATTTTGGTGTTTCCAAATTGGTCAAAGGAGTTTCATGTTCATGTAGATGCATTTGCAATAGCACTTAGAGTAGTATTAACACAACTAGGAGAAGGTGACATAGATCACCCGATAACATTTGCAAGTAGGAATCTTTCAGATTCATAACAAAATTACAATAAAAAAGAGAGAGAAGGGTTGGATATGGTATATGCATTGTAGAAGTTCAGACATTATTTGTTACGCCAACATTTTAAGATGTTTACAGATCACTCTGCTCTTAGATATTTGGTCAATAAGAGAGTGTTGGGGGGAAGAATATGCAAATGGATATTGTTGTTTCAGGAGTTTGATTCTGAAGTAGTGGTGAATCTTGGAAGATTGAATAACTAATGGAGAAGAACCACGCAACCTGGAGGACAATTTCCCTTATGCACAACTCTTTTCAGTACATATTGTTGATGAATATTTTTCTGACATTATTGAGTTTTTGAGTATAGGATTTTGTTATAACCCTAAAATGCACCACAAAGGCTTACCTGGCATCAGACCAACTCATGTCTCTACCTTGTCAAAGCCATGCTGGATAAAACCCTGAAAAAACACTTAAAATAAGCAACCCGCGCCCTAACCCAACACTGGGTGCGTTGGAACGCTTTCTGCCTTTCTACTGCATGCGTTGGAATGCGAGCTAGCCCACTACAGCCCGCGTTTACCTAACAAAGCAAAAAATCAGGAAATTTTTCGTCGGGATGAAAAGCTTTGGGTCAGTTAACTGGAACTCCTAGCCATGCATGGTCGAGAGTTCGTCTAAAACCCTAGCTCCTTCTAGCCTATAAAAGAAGGGGTAGGGGTACTATTCAAAGGAG
>JZKD02S1711980.1:202307-224982 GCA_000966675.3 Picea glauca | reverse complement strand
TTTTTTTTTTCTTTTATAATTTCATTATATATATATATTTTTTTTTTTATAATGAAATAAGAGATTTCTAACTGAGATAACTTTGTGATGCAGAGTCGGTTTCGCGTGCCGTTCGTGCCAGCAGGATCGTATCGACGAGACCTATCCAGGCGTTCCAACTTCAACCAATTCTGAGCAAGTTCAATTTTGAGCATTTTTCTCCACTTAGGACATGATCTCCTGATCACTTTCACTTCGGCCACCAACAATTGTTTTGAGTGGCAATCAACAGTGTTATGCCAAGGGCTCTTATGGAAGTTGCACCACTTCTCGATATCTTTCTTTGTCTTTATGGTGTCCTTCTTTGCTTTTGGCTTGGACTGGTAGTCCTGATACTGTCCATATTTGCTCTATACTTTTTCTGTGGGTTGGGTCTACCCTTTCCTAGCTTTTGTTGTGAGGGGATCCCAGACCCAAATTTATGCGTCTTTTGTTTGAGCTTCTGCTCAATTTTGGCGACATATCGGTAGGCCGCACCCAAGGATGAGTTGTCCAGAAATTCCATTTCGGTCCAGATGTATCTATGCAGAGCACCATGATACTTGAGCATGAGATGTCGCTTTGAATATTTGATACCCAGCTTGGTGCACAAGGTATGGAAGATATTTGTGAAATCTGGCACTGCTTGGTCTCTTTCTTGTCGCAGTGTGGTCCATTTGGTATACAGGTCGTTGTAACTTCTGACAGGGTAGTATTGTTCCTTAAAAACATCCCTGAAGGATTCTCAGGTGGTCATGACTGAAAAGAATGAGGTTTCCTCTATTTCCTTTTGCTCACAGAAGGTTTCCCACCAATATTTGACATGGGGAATGGCTTTGAGGAGCGCAAAAGTAATATTTTCTCTATTCGAGAAGTTATGGACAGAAAAATACCCTTCTAGCAGATTCAACCACTTGTCTACAACATCTACGTCTATCTGACCTTCAAATATAGGAATATCAAAGTTTATTTGTACCTTGAAGGGTGTGGCGCCTCCGTTCAAAGAAGATGTGTCCCCTATTGGTAGTCGTCGAAGGATTTGCGTGAAACTATCCATCATCTTGTTCCTCTATTACATGAGGGCTTCCTCAATCAACAGTTTGAAAGGATCTCTTGTCCCATCATCTTTCTTTTCTCCTGCCATGAGAGGTTGCTTGGGCGTGTGAGAGATTTTGTCCTCAATAGAAACAAGCTCAAGACCCAACTCTTTGTACTCTGACCTCGTTGGGGACATGCATTAAGATGACAAGGAGTAGATCGCTCTGATACCACTGATCCAGATTTTATGAGTAGAAAGAAATGAATACAGATTATTAACAGATTATTAGTACAAAATAATAGAGATACAGTAAAACCGGTTTTCTATTCAATAATGAAATAAGCTGAAACTGTAAAATGCAACGGAAACAAGCTTGCTGGAATGGTGGCGGCTTATCTCTGAGAAGAGATGTGACAGATGTGCTCGTTCGCAAGAAGAAAATTACAATGAGGCTCTGAAGGCATTTTTACAATAAACTAGAATTCCACAAACCCTAGACATCCAAAAACCTAACCCTAGGAGATGAAGTGCCAAAAGTCATGTGGGCCCTGTTTGGGTAAGTTAGTACATCAACTTCCCGGGGTCGTAACTTTTACATATGATCTTTGTTTTAGGCATGTGATAGACCGTTGGAAAGGTATCGTCGAGGAGATTCATTTTTGGGGCTCAATCATGCCTTTCAATATTATTATGGAGCTCGATCCTGAAAAACCTTCATTTAGGCCCTCAAAATGGCCCCAAAAGTTAAAACTACTAAAAATAGTAAATTGCCAAAATTGTCAGAAAACTGTTTTGAGCCAGTTGGAAAAGGTGGGTGGCCACCGATATCCATCTAGATCATTATAGAACTACATGTAAGAAGCTTACAAGGTAAAAACATTTCAGATTAGTATATGGATAGGAAGCAGTAGTTCCCTTGGAGTATTTGATACCTAGTCTGCACATTGCAGCTATTACAAACATGATAGAAAGAGGCACAACTCAAGAAATATTGGCTCAACTTATGGATCTGGAAGAAGACATGATTATAGTTGGTTTCCATCAGGAAGAACAAAAAGCAAAGGAAAAGGCTTGGCATGATAGACATATTAAGAAGAATAACTTTAAGGAATGATATTTGGTTCTCCTCTATGATAGTAAATATTTGCAGCACCCAAGGAAGTTAAGGATGCATTAGCTAGGGACATATGAGATCAAGTTTGTCATAGATGGAGGTGTTGTGCAGCTGCAGGATTTAACAGGCAAGGAGATTCAAGTTTTGGTGAATGGTAGTCGAGTGAACCTGTATAGGGACAAACGACCTACCAACCCTCAGTAATTGCAGCGTAGAAAGTAGACTTGTACATATTGTATATAGTAGGAATTAAAAGAGAAGAAGAGAAGAAAAAAGTGGAAAAATGAGAAAAAACCAAATAGAAGTAAGTAGATGGATAAGTGGTAGACAGACAGTTGGAACATACATCGCGCAACAAACAATAAATCGATGTGACAAAATTCAATATATTGTGCGTAGGACAAATTTGATAGAATGAAAACACGGCACATCGAGATGGAAAGTAGTCGAAAAAAGAAAGACGATGACCAGAAAAGTGGAACACAAAAGAGCATTTATGACAAAGTTTATGTTAGGGACCTAACACCTCACGTAGGTAGAATAATATATTCTGATGTAATAAAGGTCAATATTAATAAGGCCTAGCAATAAGGAAGAATAAGTCCAATGTAAGAAGACCTAATAGAAGCTTTCTCTTCTAGAAGGATCTTCCTCTAGATGGTTCTTTTGATAGACATATTTACTATAAATAGGAATCGAGGGTATGAGAACTTTTGTCTTGGATATTATTGTAATAGAGATTTTCTTGACTGGAGGTTTCCCCCTCGAAGAGGCAAGTGAACATTGCTCTCAGTAATCAAAGTGCTCTTTCTGGTTTTATTCTGGTATCATTTTGGTATTATTGTGGTGTTGTTCTGGTTATATTGTTGTTCATCTACCATTTCTAGCATTTCATTTATGTTCTACATACTTTTTATATCTGGAATATTACAAGTGGTATCAGAGCACTTTCCTCGGCAGAAAATTGTGGGTTAATTTGTTTTTAGGGTAGAGACGTATTCCGGCGTCTTCAAGCTACAAATCTCTGTCGTTACGCGCATAAACCCACGGTCGGGGATTCATACACGCAGAAAATACAAGTGGTACTTAAACGCACATCTGTTGGCCACCCTTGTAACTCCTGTTGGTACCCCTTCGAGTGGTAGCGCATCAGACAACACCTATATACAGATTGACCTAGATTTCCTAAAGCCCTCTTTAGATAAACCAATCGACTGCTTGACTGCTATAGTTCCACCGAGAACAACACTCAGGAATATACTCTCTAGTACCTGGGTAGTCGGGTAGTACGGCTAAGGGCACGGTTTAGCCTCCTTAGTTGGTGCCCTAAGATATTGGGTCGAGTACTACTATTGGACCCTGCATGTATATCAGAGAGTTATAGCACAGGGAAAACCCTTTTGTATAGAACCCTTGAATACCTAACCTTTGGGGATGAAAACAAAAAACAACACAGACAAGATCTATTGTCACACAACTATGTCTCCTGATTCGAGTTTCCAAATCACTACACATTTCTTCCCGATTAAGCATTTGGGAATTTCATCACTGTAGTATTCTTCTCCCTTATCACATTCATACTTATCATTTTTCATAAATTTGTTTGACCCCACCTGCCCCTTTTCAATTCCCTCGTCATCATGGCCCATACCCATAGCCAAGACTTGGAATCTCGCTTCAATACCTTGCAATCTAATTTCAAAGACACCCATCAAGAAGTGAGACATCTCAATGCCAATATTTCCACCATCAATAAAAACATGCATTCCTCCATCGCTGCCTCAATCAAGGAACTCAAACAAGACCTCAAAAAAGACATTACTACCCATCTTGAATCTATCACTACGATGATCTGCACCAAGATACATATCCCTGTAGATCCTCCCTTATCTGACCCACCTTTGCATACCGAAGCTAAAACTTCCTCTCATTCCCATAATTTTCAGCCCCATCACTTTCAACGTGACCCACGCCTTCCACGTGTGGATGTGACCAAATTTGATGGCTCGAATCCCACTAGCTTGGTAACTCAAATGGAACATTATTTCTCTTTGTATGACATTACAGATGAGTTGGCCAAACTCAGGTATGGTGTTCTCCATCTAGATCAAGAACATTGGCAATGGTGGCAATGGAAAAAAAATGCCCGCCAAGGGTATATTTCTTGGACACACTTTGTGGTAGATCTTTTTGAATGCTTTGACACTGATACCAACCATTTAGGTCGTTTGACAAAGTTGAAACAATCAGGCACAATGGAAGACTTTATAGTTGCTTTTGAGCAACTGGATTTTTGTACAGAGGGCATGTTTGATTCTTTTTTCTAAGAATGTTTTATCAGTGGCCTTAAGGATGATATTCGTGCTCATGTCCTCATGGCTCGTCCTCAGAGTTGGGTGGAGGAAACTAAAAGAGATATGGAAGCACAAGAGGTAGTCTCTTATCAAAACTGGAAACCCTCCTTTATTCCTTGCACTAAACCAGTAAATCCCACTCCTCCTTCTACTCCACTAAAGATCCAAAAATTGACCAAGGACGAAATGGTTGAATGCCAACTCAAAGGCCTTTGTTATAATTGTGATGACAAATATTTTTCGAGACACAAGTGTAAGGAACAAAATATTTTTATGGCCATCTCGGAGGATGTTTCAGAAGAGGATGTTTAAGCTCCCCTTGTGTCTGTCTCACCTGAGCCCATAGACATAACCCCTCCCTCAGACCCTCCCGAAGTAGAATTGATCATTTCCCTAAATTCTCTCATTGGCTTCTCTGCTCCCCAAACCCTCAAGCTAATTGGTTAAATCAAGCATAGGAAGGTCATCATTCTTGTTGATAGTGGAAGCACCCATAATTTTATTCATCGCTGCATTGCCCGAGAAACTCATTGCTATAACCATGCAGTCAATAATTTCCAAATCATGATTGCCAATGGTGGGTCCATCAAAATGTGGAGGATGTTGTGAAAATGTGCATCTCCAAATTGGTGACTACCCCCTGAAATATCATATGTTTGTTATCGACATGGGTGGTTGTGACATTCTGTTGGGTGCAGACTTCCTAAGGACTTTGGGTCCCATTCTCCTTGATTTTAAGAAATTAACCATGCAATTTGACCAGGAGGGACCACAATACAAGTTCCAAGGAATCATCGTCGGTTCCCCTAAGACCATTAGTTCCCATCGCATGGAAAATCTGCTCAAAAAATGTCATTCTGGCGTTATTGCCAAACTCCACGCCATACAAGAAACTGAGACACCCTCTATGCCGCAGGACCTCCAATCCATCCTCTCTAAACATCAAGTGGTTTTTTCCACTCCCCATGGACTCCCTCCCCATGGTGTTCATGATCATTCCATTCCCCTTGTCCTAGGAAGCCTTCCTCTCGATATATGTACCTATCGTCACCCCTTTTCCCCAAAAAATGAAATTGAGAAAATGGTTCAAGAATTGCTCAATGAAGGTGTTATCTACCCTAGTACGAGCCCCTACTCTTCTCCTATGGTCATGGTCCTTAAGAAAGAAGGTTCTTGGCGCATGTGTCTTGACTTCCACGCCCTCGACAAACTCACCATTAAAGACAAATTTCCCATTCATGTCATTGATGACCTTTTGGATGAATTGAGTGGCGCCTAATTATTTACTAAACTTGATCGTCGTTCTGGCTACCACCAGATCCTTATGAAAGAGGTAGACATTCCTAAGACTACCTTTAGAACTCACGAGGGCCACTATGAGTTTTTGGTCATGCCCTTTGGCTTGTGTAATGCTCCCTCCAACTTCCAAAGCCTCATGAATCATGTATTCCATCCTTTTCTCCACCATTTTATCTTAGTTTTCTTTGATGATATCCTCAGCTATAAAAAAAATAGGATAGACCATCTTGCACATGTAGATCGATTTCTCCATCTACTCTCTCAGCACCAAATTTTCCTGAAACAATCTAAATGTGATTTTGGCGCCTCTGAAGTCAAGTACTTGGGTCATCTTGTGGGCAAGGCCAGCATCAAGTTGGATCCTAAAAATATTGAAGCTATGCAAGACTGGCCTCACCCAAATACTCTCAAAATATTGCGTGGATTTATGGGCTTAACAGGTTATTGTCGCAAGTTTGTTAAGAATTATGGAAAGATTGTGGCACCTCTCACTGCACTCCTTAAAAATAATTCTTTCACTTGGACTCCAACAACTGCTTAGGATTTTCAAACCTTGAATATGGCCATGTGCACCACTCCAGTCCTGGCCCTTCCTGATTTCACCAAGACCTTTTTCCTAGAATGTGATGCTTCAGGGAAAGGAATTGGTGATGTCCTTATGCAAGAGAGTCGGCCTTTGGCATTTACTAGCAAACAATTTTCTGAGCGAAATTTGGGCAAATCAATCTATGAAAAGGAAATGTTGGTTATTCTACATGTTGTTGATCTTTGGCACCCTTATCTATTGCGACAACGCTTCCAAATTAAGACAAATCATCAAAGCCTCAAGTATTTTCTAGAACAACGCATTTCCTCCCCAAAGAAACAAAAATGGGTGACTAAGCTCTTTGGATATGATTATGAGATCATTTACAAGAAAGGCAAAGACAATGTGGTTGCCGATGAACTTTCCCAAAAATATGAAGATGAAGGGTCCCTTTTTTCTCTCTCCTTCATTGTACCAGATTGGATCCAAGCTATTCGCCAGGAATGGCTACAAGATCCCAAAATTTTTCATCTGATACAACAATTGCAGTCCAATTCTCCAGTTTCCCCAGGGTACTCTTAGCTCCATGATGATCTTTGATACAAAGGCCGTTTTTATTTATGTAAACAGTCAAAACTTAAAACCACGGTACTTTATGAGCTTCATGCTACACCCACAGCTGGACACTCCAGGTTTACCAAAAACTATGACAGGGTCAAACATAGCTTTTTCTGGGATGGTATGAAACATGAAATTCATAATTTTGTGGTTGAATGTGATGTGTGTTAATGCAACAAGGGAGAAACAATAAAATATTCTGGCACACTACAACTGCTTTCGATTCCACCTGCTATTTGGAGGGATATCTTTATGGATTTTATTGTAGGCTTACCTAAATCAGGAAATAATCAGTCATCATGGTGGTAGTTGATCATATTTCCAAGTATGCTCATTTTTGTGCTCTTCAACACCCATTTACAACATCCACTGTGCCTCAACTTTTCATGGATAAGGTCTTCAAGCTTCATGGCATACTGCATCCTATTGTTTTTTATCATGACCACACTTTCACCAACAATTTTTGGCAAGAATTATTCAAGCTACAAGGCACCCAATTGCATCTCAACACAACTTATCATCCCCAGACTATTGGTCAGACTGAAGTTGTCAACAAGTGTTTGGAAACATATTTGAGGTCTTTTGCCTCGGAAAAGAAAAATCAGTGGGCTCAATGGTTACCACTCGTTGAGTTGTGGTACAACACTTCATACCATACAACTACCTGCATGATTCCTTTTGAAGTGGTATATGGACAAAATCCACCTTCATTTCTCTCATATTTTCCAGGTGTATCGAAGGTCCAGGCGGTTGACCAAACGCTTACAGTTTGAGAGGCTTACTATACCCTCAAAGAGAATTTGGTCATGGCCTAGAATCGCATGAAGCAACAAGCAGATCAAGGTCACTCTGAATGTCAATTTGCATAATGGGATCAGGTGTTTCTTCGACTGCAATCTTACAAGCAAAATTCCCTCAAGGCTGACCATTGTCAGAAACTGGTGCTCAAATTTTATGGTCCTTATACCATTATCAAGCATGTTGGACAGGTGACCTATCAGTTAGTTTTTCCCGGTCATTCTAAGTTCCATCACGTTTTTCATGTTTCCTTCTTAAAGAAGGTGATTGTAGCTAAGTGTCAAACTCAAACCAACCTTCCAGAGTTGGACGAAGAAGGCTCCATTTGGCTACAACCACAAGTAGTTTTGGACCAGTGTGAGTGTCATCTGCATCAACGAACCATCAAGGAAGTGTTATTCCAGTGGAAAGATACAACTCCAGCAGATGCCACTTGGGAACCAACTACCATTTTGCATCAATTTCCACATCTCAAGCCTTGTGGACAAGGTTGTTTTTAAGGGGAGGACATGTTAGGGACCTAACCCCTCATGTAGATAAAATAATATATTCCGATGTAATAAAGGTCAATATTAATAAGGCCTAGAAATAAGGAATAATAAGTCCAATGTAAGAAGACCTAATATACGCTTCTGCTTCTAGAAGGATCTTCCTCTAGATGGTTCTTTTGATAGACATATTTAGTATAAATAGGAGTCGAGGGTATGAGAGATTTTGTCTTGGATATTATTATAATAGAGCTCTGCTCGATTGGAGGTTGACCACTTGAAGAGTCAAGTGAACATTTCTCTCAGTAATCAAAGTGCTCTTTCTGGTGTTATTCTGGTATTATTTTGGTATTATTGTGGTGTTGTTCTGGTTATATTGTTGTTCATCTGCCATTTCTAGCATTTCATTTATGTTCTTCATACTTTTTATATCTGTAATATTACAGGTTATAAAAGGGGGAAAACATGAAAAGGAAAACACTTAGTGTAATTTTGAGCAAACATGAGAAAAGGAGAAAACATGTTGCAATTGTGTGAGAAGCTCTAAAGAGTCCAGCCGAGATTTACAGTGAGTTTTACCCGAGCTAGAAAAATGACACCACTGAAGTTCAGAGCACCCAGCCAGTTCACAAGAAGGAAAGAAGCATCAACAAACCGACGAAGGATGCGATAAGAGTGCTATATGTGGATGATATCTCGTCACCAGAGAGTGAGTCAGTTAGTCCAGTGTTGGTCGAGGAGAAGATCCCATAGGAAGAAGTAATGGAAGTAAATCAGGCGGAAGAAGGTCGAACCCCTAGCATAGAAGGAAACCCTAACACAACAAAACTAAGAGTGGCACACACACAAGGAGAATAAAATGAAGAAGATAGTGAGAAGATAGAATTAGAGGAACCCAAGGCAACGTAGAACCCTAGGGAAGAACAAAAGGACAAAGATGAAGATAAGGACATAGAGGAAGAAAACAATACCAACAGTAACAGTAGAACACACACAGAAGCAGGTTTCATTGTCATTGCCCCAAATTCCAGAATCAATAATAGTTGTAGAGGATATACTAGGGTTTGTTCCCAAACTGAAGTGTGCAGATCATGATGTTACAGAGGTGGCTAAGTTTCCTAAGATTGCACAGGAAATTTATATGGAGAGAAAAGGGATAAGTTCGATAGGAGTTCCAATACTAGAACCTAAACATTGGATTACAAGGTTGTACAATTCAAGAATCATGAATTTGTTAGAAATCCCACACTTTGGCAGGGGAAAGGATGTCAATGTCTTCGTAAAGAAACTACTCGCAAGAGTACATGGAGGATTTTTATGGATGGACAGACCCATCCCAATCGATGTAGACCTAATTTAAAATACTACAGTTCTTCCAACAAATGGGGTGAATCCAGAGAAGTATTTAGATGATAAGACGAAGGAAAATACAATTGCAGGAGAAGTAAAATCCCAATTTGGCACTAACAGGGGAAATAGAGGCATGATTATCAGAAATATAAATGAGTCAGCCACAAGAGTCATGAAAAAGTTGATGGCTTGCAAGTTATTAATAAAATATCACAAGGAAGAGGCACCAACAGGAGTGGCAGCAGTAGCCGCGCAGTACGCGAAGGGGACAATACTCAGTTGGGCACCATATTTGTTGAACCTATTTTTGGAGGATTGTTTAGATGTGTAGGATTCTGGGATAGAGTTCCATTATGCTTATATTGATAGCCTTAGTAGCATGGGAAGAACCAAATTACTCAACCTTATATGACAGAAGAGGAAGGTGTCACGCAGCAAGGTATATAACCCTATGGCACAATGAAAATACTAAGCAGAGGAAAGATAATACCAACATTTTTGGCATGTATCTTGAGGAGATGCAGGACAAGATAGCAGATACATGGAGGATATCACCAGAAGTGGTGAAGGATAATGAAGAGATAACAAATTTTAAAGAATTTAAACACAACATGTGGATTCAAGCAAGGAGATACCCCAAGAAGAAATGGTTGGAAATGCAGTATTGTATCACAATAGAAGAAGTACAATGAGTGATAAGGGAATGGTCAGATCAGTGGAAGGTACCAATGGCTGACAAGAAAGGAACAAAGGGTAAGGAACAAGAAGGAACTAGAAAATCAAGTAGTCCAACAACAAATACCAGGAAAGCATCAGAGCACACTCAACCAATAGAAAGTAGGGCGACAATAAAGAAGCATAGGAAGAAGGAAACAATACATAGGGCCTTGGTACTAGAAACTGAGCATGTAGAAGGGACAAATGGGGAAGAAAGAAGTGGAGACCTACGAGAGACAAAGAACCCCACGAAGACAGAAACAACACCAAAGAGAATATCAACGACGAAGATAGGAGGACAACGCAAGAAGATGAAGGTTCAAAAGGAGACCCCTCAGCTTACAATAACTGAGGATGATGCATAATTGGTGGTAGACAAAGTGAAAGATTGAGGAGAAGAAGCATTATGTGTTGTAGAGTCACAAAGAGAAGAACTAATGAAAAAATTG
Organism: Picea glauca; assembly: GCA_000966675.3. Taxonomy (NCBI): domain Eukaryota; kingdom Viridiplantae; phylum Streptophyta; class Pinopsida; order Pinales; family Pinaceae; genus Picea; species Picea glauca. Next base: position 214,212 of record JZKD02S1711980.1, on the reverse strand, counting down.
TTGGAGGTTAAAGAAGTTTTGGAAAGCTTGCAGATCAATGGAGCACAACAAAAAGGCACAGTGCAATAGGAGCAAACTCATGAAGAAAATGAGGCAATACAAACAACAACAATGGGAAGTGAGACTTTCCAAATTAAATAAGGTATGCTACAAATAGACAAGGTCACAACACAGAAACCCCTACAAGATATATAGCAGTTGGACATGGTGTTGTCCAAGATTCCAACCAAGGCATTATACAAGTTCCAGATTATTGTCGTGAATGAAGTTCATTCAAGGGTCGGGATAGATGCGACAAACTTAGAGACAACCTGGGAGGTAAAGGAGATACTGGAGATAGCCCTCAACCAAGTGCAACTTGAGAGGGACAAAGAAAAATAGTGCACAAAGAAATTAGAACAAGGGCTTGAGGAAGTCTTTAAGACTATCCCAAATAGCACACAAGCAGAGGAGTTAAGTATAGAAGAGAAGATACAAACGATAGCACAGGCTATGGAAGGGTAAAAACATGAAATCACAAACCTGGAAGAGAAGGTGATCCCTAACACTCCACCAAAGATCAAAGAACAAAGGGAATAAAAGGTTGTAGAATACACTTAAAACATTGAAGGGGGAATTAACAGAGTGGAAAAACTGTACAACGGTACAACACAGATGTGGAAAAAATTGCAACAAGATGAAAATATTCGAAAAATTAGACCAAAAGGATGGAAACATAAACACTGCAGCACAGGATTTGAAGAAAAAGAAGAAGGATAGGAACATAGCAGACAGGATGAAGAGTATGCAAGAGTTGAAGAACCTGTAGGCATAGTTGAAGTCAATCCAAATGGAAAAGCATATAAGGTAGGCTTAGTTGGAGCCATTGCAGGAAGGGGCATAAATGATGATTACATAGTTGGAAGCAACAAAGGGACGGATAGAAAAATTATGCTTGGAGAGTGTAGAAGTGTTGAAGGAGCACATTACAACGCAGTTGGTAGAAAATATTTTAGAAAGGAGTGTGTAGGCATATCACAAGTACAATAATTGACATGCAGATTTCAGGCACTGAAGAAGTCAGTGCAAGAGGAAAACATTGCATGAGTGGCTCGAGACAAGCCACATGTAAGTGTTGGGGGGTTGTTGGAGAAGGATATTTTGGGGAAACATGGAGCAATTTTGGAGGACAGTTGGAGATCACGCTAGGAAAGAAGGAAAAGCAATGTGAGTAAAGAGGAAAGTTAGAGGCCGAATAAACAATAGTGTGATGAGGAAATAGTTGGATCGTGGTCCAGCTTCATGTATGAGGTTGTAATGTGGACAAACCTTATCCACTTTGGGTTAGGGTTTTGGTCATTATGTAATGGGTTTAACCCACTTTTTCTACTATAAATATGGGTTGTATGAGGAAGATAGGAGATCATCTTGAGGATGTTATGGTTTTGATGAGTTTTGAGTTGCTGACACTAGTTGTGAGAGCTATGGAGCTATTGTTGAGTTGGTTTTGGAGATGAGTTTGATTTTTAGTTGTAACTAAGGGTCAGGTCGCAAGATATGGAGCTTCATGTGACACTGGTCATCCTCACCATTACTAAACTTATGATGTAATGCACGCAACACAATATTTTGAGGAAGATGAATAAAGAAGCATATAATGCCAAATCTTTGTGGACACCGGGAAGTCTTACATTTTTGTATAAAAAGAGTTTATGAAGGTTCATTCGATCACTTTACACGTCAATCAATATCTCATTGCATGATAAAGGAGTGATGAGAATGGAGTCAAACAACTAAATCACTCTACGTGCATGGGGGAACAAAGCACTAACGAAGATGTGAGATATGGAGAGGGCTCTGGGGAGAGGCCATAAGAAAGAAGCAATGGACCCCATAATAATGGATGAGGAACAGACCAAGGAGATATTGAGCAGAGCAGGAGTGACGCGTGGTGGAAGACACTACCAATATAAGATCAATAACAAAGAGAGGGAAATAGTCAAGCGAGAGGGCTTGGATAATGATGAAGAAGAGGTAGAGGGTCTCCGTGCGAAGAGGTAGATTGAGGAAATCATGCGTGCCACATACGAGAGGAAAACCAGAGGTTAAGGGTCCGACGCAGAAGAAGGATCTCCATTTTAGATCTGAATTAGTGTGGAACCCATAACCCCATGTGCGACTAAGACATCTGAAGAAGAAGAACCATTTAGACAACCAGTGATTAGTGGTAGAAGGCTTTTAGTATGACGTGGGTCTAGTGTAAATTCAAGAAGAAGTATAAGTTCAGCTAGTAGTAGTCAAATATATACACCGCGCGGAGGTGGTAGTACAACAAAAATCACAATGGAAGGAGTACATCCAACGATTCAGTTACCAAAGTTGTGTGGAGAAGGATCAGAGGACCCAGAGAAGAATTTGTTTATTTGTGAGAAGATTTGGGAAGCTAAGAAAATTACAGATGAAGATACAAAATTGGTGCAGCTGTAGATCACATTTAGAGACCATGCAATGGATTGGTATATGGGCCTCGCAGTAAACAATTCACAAGGAGTGCCTACAACTGTCACAGATGTGAAGAAGGAATTGATCAATGAATTTCAACGACCTAGTTCAGAGGATCAGTTCATGAATGAGATGATAGAGATCAAACAGAAGCCAAGTGAGTTAGTTTTGGAGGTTGATCAGAAGTTCAAGAGACTAAAAGGTAAGTTGATGTATCCTATTAAAAATATGCAGCATAAACACTTATTTATTAATTATTTATTGGCACATTTGAAGTATCTATTGAGGAAGCAAGAGTTTGAAACTCAGGCTGAGGCCTTTCAAGAAGCCTTGCAATTGGAGGAAAATCAGTATAAGCATATAGATCCAGCTATGGAAGAGCTGAGAACAGATTTGAAGAACCTAACATTTCAGTTGAATCGGAATAAGGGAAAGGAAAAGAGGGAAGATGTATGGTGCACATTATGCAGAACAAAAGGACATCATAAGAATGAGTGCCCAACTTTTGTAATACTTGGGGAAAGGAATGTCGAATCCTTTACCCACAAGAGGAACATGGTATGAGATATGTAGAACACATGGACATGATCCTTATCATTGTCCCACGATGCAAAAGTATCAAATAGTGCCCAAGACTACGTTTTGTGATTTTTGCAAGTTAGTTGGACATGAAGACAAGGATTGTAGAACCTTGGAAATGATGAAGGAGAGGACTTCATATACTTATAGGGTCCAAGATGAATTAATGGCAGGACAACCTGCACAATAGTTTACAACGCAGTTGTAGTATAATAACACACAATAGTTTAGAGCACCCCCAGAGTATAACAACCCGCAACAGTTTGCAGTGCCATCGCAATATAATAATGTGCAACCATAGTACAATCAGAGACCACAGTATAATACACCGCACAAAGAAAATCAAGGAAACATAGGAGACGTCAGAGGAGGAGGTCGTGAAGAAAGAGGAATTGGAGGAGGTGGAGGACCGGTAAAATGCCACAATTGTCAGAAACATGGACATTATGCAAGATATTGTCCACAACCACCTCCGACATGTATGTATTTTCACACAACATATCATGATACCGAAGAATGTCTGACACTTTTGGTAAAGATAAAGGAAAAAAGGAACCAAAACAATGAGAATGTCCAATGGATTGTTGTGGAAAACAAAGAAGAGGATGGGAAGAAGAATAATATAGTTACTAGAGGTGGATCCAAGATAGGAGCAAATGTAGTAAAGAAAGATCAGGAACAATACTAGTTGGTCAGAAAGAATACAACACCTCAACAGAATTTTGATGCTCACAAGGAGAAGGATACATTCAAGGAGGCTAGACATGATATTTTGAAGGAGAATATTGTGTTTACTTCAGGTACAAAGCTAGGAGATGATGTACCAATATATGGCATGCCTCCCTTGTTCAACCAAACCAACAAAGATCAACCATCAGAATAAGTAATTAATCTGAGAAACTTTTTGGGGTTTTGTGTGAAGTTGTTGAATGATAAAAACTCTTTAAAAGTGTTACTAAGTCTATTAGAGAAGTGAAATTTTGGAGAAGAAACAAAATTAGAACAAAAGACAGTCAATCAGGTCCATAAAAAGAGAAGAACAAGTAGGGAATTCAGGTTGAATGCAAACATTGGAGACTTCAATATCATACTAGACTTGGGGTATGAAGTAAATGTTCTACCTAAGAAGACATGGTAAGCCATAGGGGAACCTACATTGGGATTTTCACCTATTCAATTGAAGCTAGCAAATCAACATGTAGTGGTGGCAATTGGTATATTTAAGGGGATACCAACATATTTAGATGGTGTGCGCACCATGGCAGACTTTGAAGTAATTGACATAGTGGATAACACTACACCCTATCCAACATTATTGGGACTGGATTAGGCAATCGGTAATCAGACTATCATCAATTTGAAGACCAGGAAGATGATACTTGAGTAAGAAGAATACAAATTTATAGCACCATTGGATCCTTCAGAGGGAGGAAGACATGTTGAACCTGTGACAAAGAATTTTATTACAGAAGACATAAATCAGTTGTATATAACTACTATACGAGAGGAGGACTATATTAACCCCACTGCAGATGGCATACTGAGCTGGAGAAGTATTGTTTCTTGTGCTTCATAATCATAAACGGGTCTAGAGAATTGGAAACAACGTTTGCATGAATCATCTACCAGAAGATGTGCAAGGATGACCCACACACTAAGATGGGTTGGTGCAGAGGTAAGAGAACCTCAAACTTTTTATGGTCAGAATGACTTAGAAGAATTTTTAATGAAGTTTGAGTTAGAAGTAGTGGAAAATCAAAGATTACCAGTATTAGATATTGCTTTAAAGGCTACACCTACACATTGGTTGGGTACTCCTAAGGAGAAATTTAAGAATTGGTATCAATGCAAGAGATTATTGCGCATTAGATTTGGCGCAAAGCAGGGGAACATGTATGTGGAAAAGTATGATGAAATTGGACAACCCAGAGAACATGTAGACATATATATAATTCAATGAAGATTGGTATCACTAGAGGAATGGCCACATCACTTTATTCATACATTAGAAGGCATTCCAAGGAATTAGTACACAGAATTCCAAGGCATGTGAACATTTTCATATTTGGCCATATATTAGAATTGTGATTGGTTGATGGTAATAGTGGAATATGAGATGTATTGGAAAGTTAATTTTTTTGGAGATTGTGATGCCCCATGCATTCAATTCATGGGATGCGGGAATTCATGCATTGAGGTATACCACCTTTCTTTGGGTTTTGGCATTTTTTTTGGTTCTGCACTAGTGAGTGACACTCATGTTCAAAGCTCGATTGTGGTGGTGGTATTAACTGGAGACTTGTTTTTTGGAAGTATTTAAGAACCAAAGAAAGGTATGCTATTATAGCTTTTACCCATCAGATGCACCTCTCTGTTTGCAACAAATTGCTTTGGAATAGCTTTGCTTGACTGGTTATGAGTATGCTTGTTCGTTTTGTCTTCTCAAGCTTGTTATTTTTTCTTCCAAAAGAAATACTTAATTTTCTTATCACTCTGGCATTTACCCTATTTCCAAAAGCTATTATCTACGGGTCCTAATTGTGTGAGTTCATTGAATATGGCATGTTTTGGCTCGATGTAGCTTCTTTCCTGCTCTTTTTCATAAAATATACAGAGATTGTAGCAACCTTATTTTCCACTCTTGAATATTTGATATTTTGATCAAAAAGAGTGAAAGGGACTCATGGGTTTTCCCCTGCATGTATATTTGTTTTCTTTTGAAGTGTTTCAAACACAGGTCTCCAAAGAATTTTGTCATTCTACTCAACCATGCATTGCAAGCGTGTCTTGAACTTTATCATGCCATGGGTTTTATTTTTGTTGCAGACCCTACTGTTGTCGCCTTACTCTGAGGTTGGGAATTATTTGATTATATCATTTTATGTGAAACCTTGGTTAATATTTTGGTCATGTACATGACAGAAAAATGCCTTGTATCGAGTTCAAAATGTTGAAAGATTGTACATGTTGTCTGGCCTGATACCACGCTTCCCTTAAACAAATAAATGGCCAAGGTTGATATCTTGAATAAATTTAGAAGTCGAACGCAACCCAGTTATGTACCCATGTATTTGAAAGGCCATTCTATAGTTATGATCGACCTTGTGTTATTAATGGTTCTTGGACGTTGATGGTTTGATTTAAAAACCCTATTGCAAAAATTTAAGATTCCTTTGATCGTATCATTTTGTTGCTAAAATCTTAGACTTTTAATCCATGTAAATGTCATGAAGACACTTTGTATCGAGCTAGAACATTTGAGGGTTTTTGGTATCTTCCTAAGCTCAACACTTTTTCATTCCTTATTTAGGAAGTGTTGATGGTCATATGCACAAATATACAGTGATAAAAGAGTAGTGCTACCCAGTTTCGAAACCTCATTGTTTGAATATATATGTATATGGTTGTAGCATAAGTATATCCATGATGCATTCATTCGGTTGTTTGAAGGAAATGTTTGGTGGATTATAGTTCGTGTGTTATGTTTTGGGGGTCAATAGAAATTATTTAACCATAGATAGATTTGATTTGGTTAATCACATCATGTTGTTTCGGGGTTGAAGGGACTGCATAAAATTTTATTTTGCATATAAGTTTTGTTGTAAGATTATATGATAGTCATTTAATGCAATGATATGAATATTCTGGTGTTAGATATTGATTTCCTGATCATTATAGAGATGGTTGAAATCAGTTAAGGAGATCTAATCATTGGAATGAGGTTGTGAATGCTTGTCTAAGAATTATAAATGTTTTCTTTCTGCATACAGGACCAATCCCCTCATACTATCACTTTTCATTCATTATTCCTTAATTCCAAGGAACATATATAATTTTAAAATATCATCTTTTCTACTCCTATTGATCCGGATTTAGGAGCTCAATGAACTGATTAAAAGACTAAATACAATAAACATAGAGATATCAAGAATAACACAAATATCCAGTGAACAATATCTTCTATTGAATAATGAAATAGGTTGAAATTGTAAAACTGCAGAACTGAAACACTTGCTTGAATGGTGGTAGCTATCTCTGAGAAGAGATGTGGCTGCTACATGCATCCGTCTGAGCAGAATGGATTAAAATGAGGCTCCAGAGGCCTTTTTGATATTACTCATGAATGATAAAACCCTAGACATCCAAAAACCTAACCCTAGAAGGTGAAACGCCAAAATTCATGTGGGCCCCTATGGGTAAGTTGGTGTAAGTTGGTACCTCAACTTCCTAGGGTCGTAACTTTTGCATACAACCTCCATTTTAGCCACGTGATAGCCCATTGGAAAGGTCTTTCAGAGAACTACACATTATGTCATCAAAATCTAAATTTGTCTACAATTTAACTGTGGAGAGAAAAAAAAAACAATGTTTAGGGCCCCAAAACAGTCTTGGAAGTACAACAAGATATGCTAACATGAAAACATACAAAATAAGACAGTTGAATTAGGAAAGAGTCCACCAGTATCCACCTGGAGGATGTGTGGGGCTTCAGACAACCCCAAAAGTGTAGATTCCACAATTACAAATAAGTACAAAAGAACGTGTTGAACAAAAATGGACAAGAGGAGCTAGTTGGAATAGGTGGGTGGCCACCAATATCCACCTGGATCAATCCTCCCCCATTAGGAAGCAATGGTATCCATTGCGTTGAGTTCCCCCATCAGGTGAGGAAACTTCTGTTGGATTTGGCCCCAAGTGAGCCACTTGCCTTGGTATAGGAAATGCCCTGCCTTGACAACTCGATAAAGCTAGAGCCTTTGCTAGCAAGTGCCCTTGACCTGTGTGTCCACTATCTTATCGGTGGATGCTTGTTCCATGCAGTCAAGGTTGAGATCTGTTGATGTCATTTGTTTTGTGATCTCTGAGGTGTCCATTAATGGTGGAAAATATAGCCGAAGGAGGTCCACATTGAACACTGGATGCAGGCCAAGGAAGGGTGGAGTGTTGAGCTCAAAAGAATTGCTACCCACAACCTTGGTGATAGTGTAAGGCCCTTAGCAAAGTGGGTGAAGCTTCCGATGGGGCCCCGTGAGACACTCCTTCTGCGAATGTAACCAGACTTTGTCGCCAACCTGAAACTGGTGTGGTAACCTGTGTTGATCATGGCACTGCTTGTAATTAGCATTTGATTTCTGCAAAATCTCCTGGACCTGTTGGCGGATGTGTTGAATCTGCCCAATGAATCTAGTGGATTTTTCAATCACAGACTGATCATGGGAAGAGTATGTTTGTGTGGTGGCAAGAGGAAGTGCAACATCAATGGATCCCAAGGGTTGGAATTCCATACCCACCCAAAATGGGCTATGGTCGGTGGATCTATGGAGAGCCTTGTTGTAACTATGTTGAACATAGAGGAGACTCTTGTCCCATGTATGCGGATGCTTAGAATTGTACATTGGCAGGATGTGCACAATCATATGATTGACGACCTCTATTTGGCCGTCGGTTTGGGGGTGGAAAGTAGTGGATTTTTTTATCTTGGTGTCCAACAATAACCATAGACTTGACCAAAATGTGTTGAGGAACTTGTTGTCCTTGTTGGAGATGATGGTTTGTGGTATCCCAAAGTGGACGCACACTCATTTGAAGAAGAGCTTGGTAGTATATGCCGCTTTGATATTCTTCTTGTAGGATGTGAGGATGGCCATCTCTGAAAACCGATCAACGACCACAAATACACAGTCATTTCCTTGCTTGGTGGATGGTAGGCCAGACATGTAATCCATTGAGATGGATTCCCAAGGCTTCTCGGGAATAGGAAGAGGGGTGTATAAGCCTTTCTTCTTGATGGTTGGATTTCCAATGGCACAGGCAGTGCAAGACCTGATATACTTGTTGTCGTCCTATTGAAGTTTTGGCCAATAAAAATGTTTCTGAAGAATGACCACAGTTTTATCCACGCCAAAATGTCCTGCCACTCGACTGTAGTGGGCTTCCCAAATCATCTTTGCATGCTCACTTGTAGGAACAAATAGATGGCCCAGGTGGCATACGAGTCTGTCCTGAATGTGAAAATCGGTGATAGTCGCACCTGTACCCAAGAGCTGATAGGTGGTGGCGAAGTCCATATATTACTTATAAAGTTGGGGCCACTCAGATGCTTCATGTCCACAGGAATGGAGAACAATGGGGCGTCCACCCACAGGCGGCCGACTGAGGCAGTCGACGACACGATTTGAGATATAGGTCTTATACTTGATGTTGATATGGAACTGTTGCAGGTAGGTGGACCACTTATGATGACGGTCGTTTTGCAATTTCTCTTGTGTTTGTATGAATTGCAAAGGCTTGTGATCGGCGTGTATGATTGTCTCTTTTCCAAAAATGTAATTTTTCCATAGGTGACATGCTTGTACAATGGAATACATTTCCTTGTCATAGGTAGGGTATTTTTGAACAATATCGAAGAGTGTTTCACTATGGTATGCCACCAGATGCCTGTGTTGAGTGAGAACTATGCCCACAACATAGTTGGATGCATCAGTCTCAATCTCAAGCGGTTGTTGCAGATCGGGAAAGGAGATTACTGGAGTTGAGCACAAGCGATGATTCATATCATCGAATGCTCATTGGTTTTCCTTCCCCCACACAAACTTGGCCCTACCATTGCCCTTGGTCACTTGGCCAAGGGCCCATGCAATATGGGAGAATCCCAACATGAACCGTTGATAGAAGTTGGCTAGTCCCAAGAAGCTCCAAAGCTCGGTCAGTGTGGTCGGGGCTAGCTAGTCACGGATGACTTGGATCTTAGCTGGATCAACATGTACCCCATGTGCATCAACAATGTAGCCCAAATATTGGACCATGTTCATGCCAAAAGAGCATTTTTCCAAGTTGGCATATAGCTTGTGTTGCTGCAGAGTGCTCAAAACCTGTTGAGTATGCCGCATGTGCTCCTCCCACATTCTGCTGAAGATGAGGATGTCATCCAAATATACCACCACCAAGGAGTTGGTGAAGGGTCTCAATACATCATCTATAAACCTCATGAAAGTGGTTGGTGCATTTTTTAAGCCAAAGGGCATGACTATCCATTCGAAGAGACCTTCTTTAGATTTGAAGGTTGTCTTCCATACATCAGTTGGTTTGATGGGAAATTGGTGGTAGCCAGACTTTAGGTCAATTTTGCTAAAGAACTTTTTCCCCTTGAGTTGGTCAAGAAGGTCATCAATCCTAGGAATGGGGTATTGGTTCCTGACTGTGATTTTGTTTAAGGCTCTATAATCAATGCTGATTCGCCACGTCCCGTCCTTCTTCTGCACCAGTACAATCGAGCTTCCACAAGGGGAGGGGTTGGGTCTGATGTGCCTCTTTTGAAGCAACTCTTGGATCTGTTGCCTGATTTCGTCATTTTCCATCAGCGAGCAATGATAGACTGGTCCATTAGGTAGAGGTGCATTGGGGGTCAGGTCAATTGGATGCTTGACTTGGTAGTGTGTCGGTACCCCTATAGGTGAGGAGAATATGTTTGTGTATTCTTCCACGATCCCGTCCACTTCCTTCTGTTGAAAAGAGAGGCTATGTGTAGAGGCCATGGATGTGGCGATGACCTTCTGCTTACTGTGAGCGTGGATCACAAAGAAGACAAACTCCCAATCTGTGAGATGTTCTTACTGCATTGCTTAGCAGAGATTAAATAAATAGCAGTGGGCGACACTACCTCTGGTATCCTGTACAATTGTCTACCCAAAGTAATAATAACATTGTGGGGTCTAGACTAATACACCACATGATGCTTCCACAAATATGGTTGTCCTAAAATAATATCACAAACGTCAAGGGGACCAATATCACACAGTACCTCATATTTGAAAGGCTTGATGTCGTAGGGTAGACGACATTGTTGGATGACACACAGATCTCTTCCTTAGCGAAGCCACGCGATGGTGTAGGGTTGTGGGTGTGGTGTCGTTGGCAGGTCCAATCGCTTGACGACCTCTCTTGAAATCAGGTTCTTCTGACTCCTACTATTGATAATGAAATGAAGCGAAGCCCCCTTTACCCACATCTACGAGTGAAAGAGGCGTTCTCCTTCCTCTGGTTCTTTTGGTTTGCTTGGTTGGACTTTGGTGGTAGCGACAGTGGCACTAGGTTCAACATCGATAATTCGCTTCAGTCCTTCAGGATTTGATTCAGAATCAGAATCAAACTTTGACTCGGAAGCCTTTAGTTCAACCATGAGTGACTACTTGGAGCGACATTCTTCGGTGTTGTGCCAAGGGCTTTTATGGTACTCACACCATTTGTTAGAAAAACAGGACCACGGAGAAATAAAATAAAACAAATGCGGAAACAAAACACAGAAGATACATAATACAATAGAGACACAAATTTACATGGTTCACCCAGTGTGGGCTACGTCCACCAGAGAAATTGTCAGGTCCTTCCTTTATTATTATCCAGCAAATGAAGGGATATAACCTACAACAAAACCCGTTGTAACTTCCTCTTCCTTCTCTCACAGTCTCCTATCTCATAATACAATATTCACAATCAACCATAGCCGCAATACATTTTCCTCATAAAAAAGGGTTGCCTTATAGGGAAAAAAACCCTAACATAATCTTTATCGTTAGATCTGTGACCTTATAATGAACAGTCAAGATTTACAATGAAATTACAATATACATTTACAAGGCAATTTTTCCTTCCGGGGCTTCACCCTCTGTTAGCGATATTTCTTGCCAAGGGGGTAGGAAATCAAATGAATGGGTTAAAACCCATTTGTCCAAGGTCTTGGGCGACCATGCACCCGTGGTAAACAATAAGCGAGATCGGATGGTCTGGATCGGCACGCCCGGATCAACGGCGCACAGCAAATTCCGGACCCTCCTTGCCTTCCGAC
>JZKD02S1711980.1:185325-196295 GCA_000966675.3 Picea glauca | reverse complement strand
AAGTCGTGCCCAATGAGGCGATGTCAAGAAACTCCATTTCTGTTTGAATGTATCTATGTAAACAACCGCGATATTTGAGCACCAGATGACGCTCAAAGTCTTTGATACCCAACTTGGTGTGTGGGGTATGGAAAATATTGGTGAAATCTGGTACTATCTGGTCCCTTTCTTGACATAGGGTGGTCCATCTAGTGTACTGGTCCTCGTAGCTTCAAACAGGGTAGTATTGTTCTTTAATGGCATCCCGGAAGGAATCCCATCCAAGGGCCACCACAAACATTGCAGATTCCTCTACGACCCTTTGATCAGAGTAAGTATCCCACTAGTCTTTAACATGGGGAACGACCTTGAGGAATGCAAAAGTGATCTTTTCCCTGTCGGAAAAATTGTGTATTGAAAAATACCCTTCAAGCAGATTCAACCATTTATCTACAACATCCGCATCTATCAGTCCTTCAAATAATGGAATATCAAAATTTACATGTACCTTGAAGGGGGTTGCATGGCTACTTGATGAAGATGCTTCTCCTGTGGGAAGTCGTCGAAGGATCTGCGCAAAGTTGTCCATCATTTCGTCCCTTTGTCGTGTGAGGGCTTCCTCGAGCAACATTTTAATAGGATCTCCTACTCCATCATCTTTATTTTTGTCCCCCATGGGTTATTGTTGGTCTCGGTGCGACCGATCTTGCAATGGATTGATTGGTTCGAGTCCCAACTTCTTGTACCCAGATCTTGTCAGGGACATGCATGAAGAAAAATAAATGAAGAGCAGACTGCGTTGATGCCACTGATCTGGATTTAGGAGCGAAATGAATTGATTAACAGACTGAATACAATAAACACAGAGATATGAAGAATAACACAGATATCTAGTGAACAATATCTTCTATTAAATAATGAAATAGGTTGAAACTATAAAACTACAGAACTGAAACACTTGCTTGAATGGTGGTAGTTATCTCTGAGAAGAGATGTGGCTGCTACGTGCATCCATCTGAGCATAATGGATTACAATTAGGCTCCATTTCCAGAGGCATTTTTGATATTACTCATGAATGCCAAAACCCTAGACAGAAAAAAACTTAACCCTAGAAGGTGAAACACCAAAAGTCATGTAGGCCCCTATGGGTAAGTTGGTGTAAGTTGGTACCTCAACTTCCAAGGGTTGTAACTTTTGCATACGACCTCTGTTTTAGGCGCGTGATAGCCCGTTGGAAAGATCTTTCAGAGAACTACAAATGTTGTCGTCAAAGTATGACTTTGTCTATAGTTTGACTGTGGCAAGCCAAAAAACAATGTTTAGGGCCCCAAAACGGCCCTAGAAGTACAACAAGATGTGCTGACATGAAAACATACAAAATACGCCAGTTGGATTAGGCGAGAGGCCACTGGTATCCTCCTGGAGTATGTGTGGGGATTTAGACAACCCTAGAAGTGTAGAACCCACAATTACAAAGAAGTACAAAAGAACATGTTGAACACAAATGGACAAGAGGAGTCAGTTGGAATAGATGGGTGGCCACCAATATCCACCTAGATCACCTGTTGTATGAACTAAGAAACATTTTCTCTATCAATTTGATATGGATATTTGACAACAGAGGTGTATTTTGATCATTGAAAGTTATGGTCAAGGGTAGATTTTGAAGAGGATATATTTCAAGGTGATTGTTTTAATGAATTCTGTTTGGGTGAAATTATAATATATGTATGTTGGAGAATGATTGATTGTTCAGGGCCAATTCCCCATACTCTCATTTTACATGAATTATTCCCAATTCCAAAATTTCATTTTCATTTTAGTCCATATTTCTTCCTCCTGATAAATAAGCAATTCCAATTTTTTTTTTGGAAATAAACAATGGATATGCTAGCAGTTAATGGAGGCATATATAACATGGCATGCATGAGATGATCACTGACAAACATTGAAATATTAGTTAATGGTTGATAATTGATGCATGGTTATTTTTGAACATGTGACATTCTTTCCTTACCATCTATATTCACTTTCCATACATTATAAAGCCTCTCGTACTCCCAATTACATTGTAATTCCCATGTTCCTAAATAATAATGAAATGTATGAGGTGATGAAGCATTTCAAAGCAGAGATAAAAGTTTGCCTTGAAGTACCCTTTCCTTTTATCCCTGGTTGTATGCATGTTTGCTTGTTGATCAAGTCAGAGCTATTTCTAAAACTATGTAATGCAAATGGTATTTGATGTTTCAGTTGTATTGTATGCATACTCTAATATAGTCTTATACTTTATAGATGAGATTTTTCAGTAGAGGTAGCCTTATGCATACGTAGCTAGCCCCATAAGTGTGAGTAACTGGTTCTGACATGCATCTTCTCGTACCATTGTGGTCAACACGGTAGGTCAACTTGCGGGAGGCATAACATTTGCATACGAACTTCGATTGATGCATGGTCTGCACCATTGGAAATGTCTTAGAGTGTAGAATACCACCAAGGGGGTGTGCAAAAGTTTTGTACACTAGAACCGCCTAAAATATGTTGTTTAATGCCTCAAAATGGCTCCAAAAGGTTGCATACACTAATTTTCCAAACCGGGACCTGCCACTAAAATGGCTCTTCAAGCTGAATCCTACAATTTTTACCACTCTAAAAGGATCGAGATAGATGCCAAACAATATAATGATCCAATTCGGATCATCGACATTGGTGTCTTTACAAAAGTGTGAATTTTCAAACATTTTCTTCATTTCATTCTAGATTTTGTGGGCTCCTTCAAGTCTTTATAGCCCGAGCATGCCATCGCAATAAATCCATGTAACTAACATAGACTTTGTGGTACACACCATATTTGATATCTTCAACCATGGCTTCCATTTCATACAGTCTTAGGCTCTATTGCTGAGGAATTTGATCATGGTGTTGTGGGTTTGCTCACTATGTTAGAAATATGGCTTTGAAGTTAACCACTCAAAGAAGTAGAGAGTTGTGTTGGGTGACCAATTAGTGTTGTGTAGGATTTGAGCTACAATAAAGGTATGGAGGTCGAGTCTCTCTAGGGTGATGCTCATTAAGGGTTCCGTTGGTTTGTTTTCTAGTAAAACATTCGACATGTTTATGAGCTTCAATCTATGGAAGTATTTCTTGCCTGATTTTGCATAACCTCAAGAGTCGTGACCTGGAAAGCTTCCTTCTCCCATTGAGATCTACCACTATGGAGGCATCATAACATCCCATTAGGGTATAAACCTCATAATGAGAAAACGTCGTATGGTGTAATAACTTCCTTTATAATTGAAATAAGCTCTATGCATAATAAATTCAAGATTACAAAGTATGAGGATGTTTAAATAAATAATAGTATTTCTTTTCAAAGGTGCCAATTTGCAAAACCTATCATAACTCATTTACCAACCAATGATAATATTTCTTATGAAAAAGGATTTCAATTGCATTTTTATTTTAAATTAGTTAAAACATAAAATAAAATAATAAAAACAAAAATATTAACAAATGACAATATGTGATTCCAACTACTCATCATTTTCCTATTGGGCAAGAGGTTGAACTGCAATCAAGGGTAGTATTTGGTCTTGTGTATGGGATTATGGCTAGATGATACGAGTAAGCACATGGCCCCACTAGAGGTAGCTTCAATGATGACAAGGGATACTAGTTTTCTTGCAGATACTATCTAGGCTAAAAGTGTCTTTTGGTTTTGGAGTAAGACCTAAAATTTCTTTTGATTTGCTAAGAGCTCATATTTCTCGGATGTAAGGAAATAGGTTAAGGACCCAAAAGCTAGATGCATCTCCCATGAGTGAAGATCTACCCCCTTAAGGACCACCAACAAATTATTTCAAGTAGAGTGATTTTCTTTAAATAATAATGATGAATCAACCTACAAATACTTACAAATAGTTGTTCTCATTGTTTATTAACAACTAAGTTATAACTAGCACAACCACATAATTGTGGCTGATCAACGCCGAAAAGCTGATAAGATGAAAAAAATTCTTAAAAGAATATATTAAATTTTATTATTGATTAACAAATAAACGGTTGAGCTTCATTTATTTGGTGTTAATATTTTAATTTATGTTAATCACTTACGTGGCAATCAATTAACTATCAAAGTAATTTTTAAATATGATTAGGTAAATGTAAAAAAGTAAACACATAAACAGATGTCTTTATAATAGCTAGGAAATTAATGATTGAAATCACAACCATTTATTTTGTGTGACTACTAAGAATATTCCAACCATATTTAATCATGTCCATAAAAAACTTATTAAACACTAAACCCCTATTAAATCTGCCCATTGTCAATAGATGTACACCTTTCGGCGTAATAAGATTTACCACTTTCTTTATAATAAAAAAACTAATCTATCATTTAATTAATTAGTAAATGTTGATGGTTACTTTTTAACCCATATTTGGATATGATAGAAGTTATCCCTTCCACTTGACGTATTATGCTTTCAAATGGACAACAAGGCATGTGCTTAGGCACTAAATACATTGAATCTCCACCTTACACCTCGAAGTACTTTCTTCTTGGATTAATGCGCCTCTTTGTTCTTGATAAATGGGATTGTGTACGGCGTAGTAAATTTTTTAAATTTGGGAGGAAACTTATAACTATAGTTTATAATAAATTGATTGTTTATTTCAATTAATGATAGATATGATAATTATTTTATTATTATTGATAAGTGAGTTAGGATAGGTTTTTTTAATAAATATATGATAATTATTTTATTTTATTTTTTGAAAGGTGGTAAAATTTATTATAAATTAATTGCTTATTGGAATTGTAGATAGATATAATTGGTTGTTATTTGTTAATGTGAGTTGACTTATCATTACTTAAAAAAATTATGTTATCATGTTATAAAAAATGATTTATTGATACTTTGTAAGGGATTAAACTTTCACTCTTACCATACTATCAAAATCAATGAATATATCGCCAAAATAGGCCCAAAAAGTAGAATATGTAGACAATTCATAGGCATTGTCTAAACATTTGTTGTTTAAATTGCATTTATGAATTTGCATATTTGAATGGTTAATTTTGTATAATGTGAAAGCCCCAAGGGTTTATATCACCGGATTCTAGCCAAAAATACCAAAATATAGAACGTTTAGACAACACCATTATAAAATAAATATATTATATTAAAAATATTATTTTTATAATTTAAATGATGATTTATTAAAAAATATATATATTAAATTATATTTAATGTTTATGGTTATGTGTACTATTTGAATTTATTTTATTATTATTTATTTATATGGTTTAAAAGATTAGTTGGAATGAGGGATTAAGGTAAGCACAGTTAAGTAGAGGTAGTCAAAGTAGAGGGGTTCTCTTGTCCTACCAATAATAAGTCCCTTTCCCACTAATAAAAAAAAAAGTCTCATATATTAATTTGTTGTTTGACTAAATATAATCTTAAAATTAGATTATTATTATTATATTAATTTATATATTGGATATTTAACTAGTATTGATAAGTAATTATTTTGAATTTTCTCATATATTAAGAATGTATTCTTATGCTTAAGGCGTTCTTTAAAAGGGGTCGGTTCTAAGGAATCTTTCGTCGTTTGTCCAAAGTGTATGATAACATGCCACGAGACCATTCTTTACCCCCTATGAGAACTTGCCATCTACACTCGTAATAATTCCACACGATCTA
This sequence comes from Picea glauca, assembly GCA_000966675.3. NCBI lineage: Eukaryota > Viridiplantae > Streptophyta > Pinopsida > Pinales > Pinaceae > Picea > Picea glauca. The sequence goes on along the minus strand of JZKD02S1711980.1, from coordinate 190,601 downwards.
CATACTCTGTATGCTCCACATACCCCTTTTGTCAACCATAGAAGGAAATAACATCCTTCCTTGTCTCTTCTGTTTTCCTTAATTTCTATCACTCACAGGGCCACTGATGAGTGTTTTATTTATGCAGAGGAGTCTTTGGCAGTTGGCACTAAGTTTCATGTACATCAAGAATTGGTTAGTCAAACAATACTTGCATAATTGAACGAAATAAGTAACTAAGAAATCAAACCAGATTTCAGTGCGATTTTGTTTTCAATTGATTGGCCAAGTATTGAGATATAGAGACATAGAGTAGCAAAGGTGCACTTGGTGGGCACTTTGCACTTGTGAGATTGAGGACGATGAAAATTTTGAGGATGAGTACAAACTCCCAATCTCTCTCGTATATCTTCATCTCATGTATTTTTATTATTACGTTGTATCCTATGGTATCTGCATCCACTTCATATGAAATTGGAAACAACTACTCTCCATTCGATTTTTTCATTAACCATCATGGCCCTAGTATGATACCAACACAAATTAAAAGTCTTTCTGGATATCGAGGAATTTGACTCCTCAAATCGAAGAGGCTTAAGACTACCTCCCTCCATATTGCAATTTTATGTCCTCGATATGTGGAATCAACATGGTGTCTCAATGAACTCATCGAGATGCTAGTTCGAGCAAACAATTCTTTTGGTCTTCTATAAAGTCAATCCTTCGGAACTTCGGTGGACGTGGGGCAGAGATGTAATGTATACTTGAGCCCTGGACATCCCCATGTTTCCCCCTGTTTATTCTTCGGAGCATCCCCCTATGTATCCTCTTGAGCATCCCTCTAAGTGTTCGCCCGAGCATCCTCCTATGTATCCTTCTACGTAAGCGGGATGAAAATGGAGTGCATGCTCGAGAGTTGAGCATGCTCGAAAAGAAAACATTCGATTCTCGAGCCAATAGACAGAAGCCATGATATGAGTCCGACAAAAATGAAGGGATTCTCTTTTTGTTGTCTCAAGTATAAGCGGTTTTGAGCTAAACGTTTTTGTTGTCTCAAATACAAGCGGTTTTGAGTTGAACACATGTAACGAGTAAGGACCTCTTCTCCCTGTTATGCTTAGCTATTTGCTGGATTCATATTCGAGAGTGTAGTTCGCTCATGCATGGTTGCTATGGTTCAGTTGATCGAAGATTTTTTTGAATAGAGAGTGCAGTCACTCTACTCATGACAATCGGGCCTGGAATTTGACGAGCTACAACCCGTATTTGGTCCCACAACCTGTATTTGAAAGGGGTTATAAAAATTACACATCACTATTGACTTGGACTAAAATTATCCAGTTGTCAAATTGACCTGTAAGCGCCTAGAGTATCTGTCAAAAACTCTTATTGGTATGTCACATGTGCAATATAAAACTCTTATTGGTATGTCACATGTGCAATATAGCTTATAGGTATTATGATTGCATGCATATAATATAGGGTAAGGAATAGGCTCGAAACTTGGAGGCTCAAGTTTGGGTTATACACAGCTTGAAGGAAGTAGTTGTATAAGAGTAAATGTCATAAATGAATCCTTGTTGCTGCACTGCCGTGTCACCAGAAAATAGGTGGTGGTCGAGGGAGATAGCATCGATTCAGACCCATGCTTACTCTATCTGCAGTATGCACGTATCCAATGGTGGTTGAGGGAGATAGCATTGATTCAGACCAATGCTTACTCTATCTGCAACCTGCTCATATCCGGTGGTGACTAAGGGAGATCACATCGATTCAGACAGGTGCTTACTTTCTAATGCCGAGGGACATGCGATTCAGACCGATGCTTTCTCTCTACTGCTGGGAGATATATCAATATTTTCTTTGTACTACTTGAATCCAGTGGCCGTCAGTGAGGTTTATGTGGATTTGAGGGGTGCCTTTGTGCCGAGATGAACATTTTTGGGCACAACATATCTCGTGATAAATCGTTGGCAGTGTAGTTGGCTCCATCACTACAATAGACCAGGTTTGTTTCCATGACCAAATCTCCTAATCTTCCTTCTTATCTTATTTCTCTATGGCATTTATGGGATTGTCCGGGGAGTTTGTCTCTCTTAGGCATGGAAAATGGAATGTATCGGTAGGTCTAATATATCTTTTCAAACACAAATAAGTTGTAAGTGAACATCATTCTCTGCTCAGCGTGGGTTTCCTCCCTCAAATGTGAAGCTTAATTTGTAAGCAACAATTATCACTAACAACTCCCTCATGCGAAACACATGTACTTCATTTGTTTCTCTTATCTATGTGCTTCCTCCCTAGATGTTTTCTCCCGGGTATCGAGCGGTAGCCGTACTCATATCATGAGTGCTCTCTGGTCTTCATGCTTAATGCTTGTTGTATCCATGCTTAAGTGTTGTCTGGTCTCCATGCTCCTTGTATCCGCTTAACTCTCCATGGCCCTATTATTCCGGTTGAACCTTGTCGATACTCTTCATCAATTAGAACCCACGGCATAGACCTATCTTCCTTTCATTTAATGCATAGCATTAGCCACACCTCGAAGTTGGGACTCATGCCATGTATCACAAGACTTTTAGCAATGATTGTGTATACAATTTGTCAAACAAATGCCCGACTTTCTTAATACTTTGGCCAAACACTTCCCAAATGAAGGTAGTGAGAAAATGTTTACCGATTTGGTTAAAGTCCAGAAAGGAAAGCGTAGGATTCCGTTGCAACTTGCAAGTAAGCCTTTGCATCCATGGGATTGTCAATGGCTATCTCAACAACATCTTGCCCTCTGACTAGAATCCGTTCAAGAACTTCTGGATCTGTTTGGAGATGTACCACTTCAAACCCTTGTCTAGCATTAGCGAGCATGTTGTCTATTCAAAGGATTCCTTTCTCATTTGTCCATAACAAGAAACACGAGGACCTGAAAGTATCATCTTACAAAGCCATTTCTTCACACTCGCTGGTGGTTAAACTCTGTTGGACCAATTTGACACTTATAAATCTGAATAAAAAGTAAAATGATATGCATGAAAAAAAAACGTCTTTCATCAAAAGTGCACTTGACAGGGAACGTAAATTTGAAATTCTAGGACTGATGACAACTCTTGGAGAAAACCCTGTGTGGCCTCATGTTCATTGGCGGACTCAAAAAGCAAATATAAAACAATTGATAAACACCCAAAGTCAACAGGTTGTGAATTTTATGGTAGAATAATAATGTGACCCGCATATTCCATTAATAATTCAAACTCCAAAGCATGGATGTTGTGCCAAGTGAAGATTATTGCATCACTTTGCCTTAGCCATACTGAAACATAGTGGCAAGGATTTCTTGTATGTAGAAGGCATCTTTTTAAGGGGGCAATTCCCTTTCGTCCTTCGTCGCTTTGTTGTTTGTCGAGACCTACTTGCAACAATGTCCCTTCTCTTTAACCTATTGCAATTTATGGTGCATAATTTGTTTTGACCATCACCTATCTATCTCTTCTTCTGTCTATCAACCTTTCGATATCCTCACCAACCCACCACACCGTTTGGGAATTTTTTATGGAAAACTCTCACTTGGGTGATGGGATTCACTACTTTTATCGATACCCACTTATAGAACAATGAGTTTTCTTAATCTAGCTAGCAGGTTTGATTCAATATAGCTAACAATTTTTGGATTAGAAATGCCCATGCATCACATAAATGGATACCATCTATGTTTGTTTAAATTTATCTACAAATAAACCATGTAGATATAGGGTGGCTCTCCATTTTCAGTGGTGGTAAAATGTGATTTCTAAAGCTAGGTTTTATAGATTAGCTTATTGTAAACTATAAGCAATTAGAGTGGGGGTGGTCGTAAACAAAGTACCTTAGAATGATAGAAGGAGAACAATATTAAACAATGGAATATGAATTCATTGAAGGGTTTTATTATATGCTTAAGGAGAAGCCTCATACATGTTTGTGGAGAGTGTGAGGAGCTTGTAGGCTAGTAATGGAGGTGGGGCTGTGTCCATGTCCATTATGGTCAACAATGTTCGCTCCAGACACTTCTAGAAAAATGATATTAATGCAACCTGATTTGAGCACCAAGACCAAAACATAATTCAAGAAGATCAATGAGCTTCACAGTGGGTTCAAAATTTTTCTTAAACATCGATCCTCTTAAATTGGAGTTAATAAAGGGAGAGAGAAACCCCATGTATTCATTGTCCCATCCTTAGCACATGGCCATCTCATTTCATTCATTCAATGGGCCAAGCTTCTTGTATTGTACAAAGACTGTCATTTTTGTATATAATGACTACAAGGAACTTAAAATGTCTCTAGCCTTAGGTCAAGGATTCTAATGTGGACATATGGCTAGTGTTGACATCTGGCCAATGTCTCTTCCAATGCCTCCCATCGATGGTTCTCATGGAATCAATAGCACAAACACCTAAACTTTGATCAAGAAGTCTCGTAGTAGTTTGGTCCATGTTTGCAGAACATCCCTTCGACTCCAAGTTCCGAGTGGAATACACACACACATATGTATGTGTGTGTGTGTGGATGTGAGTAGAGTAATCGATGAAGAGGAGGTGAGAAGCTCATTGTCACCATGGTTTTGGATGAGGAATAAGGAAAGACCATCAGAAGGAGAGCTGAGGAGCTCATTGTGAACGAAGAAGGAGCTTCATATACGAATTTGGAGGCTTTTCTTCAAGAAATACAAAAATTCCACAATAATCTATCTATTGCATACACACACATGCCACATCTTTGATTATTTGTTTTTACTTTACTCCTTCCATTGCATATACAAACTTGCCATGTATCACATTCTATTTTTTTTTTCTTAAGATCGTTCAATCACTTTAATTTCTCGCATTTAGTTCATCTAGCAGAATGGTTATCCACTTGTATAGCATCAAACAACAAGAAGTGTTTTTCATTGATGCGATTCAATTATCATTTGTTCTACATAAATGGTGTTCCTTCATTGGCATTGGCATTGTGTATGATTTGATTTCCTAAGTGAAATACTAACTATAAGAGTGCTCTAAATGTCTACAACAATACAATATTTTGACATCATAATAATATTTTGGCTCCCTCTGCTTGGATGTCACTCCCTTCCCAACAATACTTACCATATGTTTTTTTATATCGATTTCCCTCAAGAAAATCTACTTTAGTGAATTTAGATTGTTGGAAGAAGGATGTGCCCATTAAATGCATTAGTCAACACATTGGTCTATGGCAGTGCATTGATCTCTAGATTTTAGTTTCATGTTTTCAATTCATTCAACCAATTGACATGGCTC
>JZKD02S1711980.1:157292-179639 GCA_000966675.3 Picea glauca | reverse complement strand
CCATATATATATATATATATATATATATATATATATATATGGCTGGAGATCCAAGAGAGCCATCTTCATGAATGACGTACACTGTCATTAATGATTTGCATGTGGATGTTTGTTATGATGTAGTTTAATTGTTTTCATTATTTTTGGGATATATATATTTTTAAATTTTACATGAAATTTAGTGAGAATTTGTTGTATCTGTAAATTTGAATAGATAATTCTGTATAATATCTATCACTGATTTAAGTGTTTTTCAACTGAATCCATTTTTAGATTCAAAAATACAATTTAAACAATAAAAAATTATAATTTTGTGCAAATTTATGTGATTGAATTCTAGCTAAAAAAAATGAACTCAGTGGAGAAGGGAACTCCATTCTTGAGGCCCTTCACATCCTATAATGCTTGTCCTGTAGTGAGAATGGAATACACAACTACCTTGAAACTCTTATATTTTTAATAATGTGAAGGTTTTACAATATGTGGAGGATTATAGGTATTTTTTTTTAATGCATCCATTTTTTTTTTCAAGAAATTGAATGGAATTAAATTTTTCATGTGTAAATTTAGATTACAAATTTAAAGTTATATGTTAATATATATTTCTTTTTTGTCCTTTTGAAAATAATCCTTGATCTTGTCTTTTTCTTTTTAACCTCATGCCACCCCTTAGAATATTGCATGGTTGAGATTTGTATGAAGTACCAATTCTTTATGGAAATTAGAGGTGTTGAATTGTGAAGTTTTTTTGTTATTCATGGTGAGTTTTCATGCACAACCTTGATAGTTGAGGAGGAAAGCATGATATTCTTGTCTCTATCCTTTGATGGAGGATATGATTCTTCATTGTGCACTTTTGGAGGAGTGTTACTATCCTTATCTTAGGTAGTTGATGGGCTTTATTTTAATCATCTTCAACCTTTAAATATAGTTGCTCACATGCTTATTAGTATTTTGGTTTAAGTTTGTTTTCTTTGTTTAGTGCATATATGCTTAAGGACAAAAACATTAAAGATACCCTAGTTGTGGGCATCATCAACGTAGAAAAACTATAATTTAAACATAGGCAAAGTATCTGTTTCCCAAAAGAACCCTTGAAGTTGGATTTTCAAGAAGAAACATATCAACGATATCCAATTAAGGGGGTGGATCTAGGCTCTTTTAACAAGATGGATCAATCTCAAAGCCTCTCTCATCCAATAAACCACTCCACTTTTAATCACAATTGTCTCACATCCCATGGCTTGGAATAGTAGTGTAACACACCCAACCCGCTAACTCACATTAGATTGGTGGGGTGCACAAAATTTTTCTTTTCTTTTCTCTAAATTACCTTAACCACACTTCCAGATTCAAATATGATCTCATAAGTGATTTTTGCTCGTTGAGAGATTTCCAACCACTATAACTATACTCAAATCCGAGCTCGGGATCAAAAGTTACGGCCTTCTAAAGTTTTCAGGCCCTTTTTTGTCAAAACCACCTCATGTCCATGTGGCACCCACGTGGACCCTCGCCACCTGTACCATCCAACGTGGCACTCCTTAGGCATTGACATGTTGGAACACGTGATCCTTTGATGTGGCATGTTTCAGGCCAATAGTCGATGAGCATACCTTACATGTCAATAGGTGAAACCCGAGGGCGAATCCCTACCCACCAGGACTAGGATCTGATGGATTCCCCAACAACTGACACAACGAAAATCTTTCAAGTTGCCGGTGAACTGGTTATTCGGGCCCCGAAACCTTAAAACAATTGAAACTTTACCCAACAAAGCATCGAGACCCTGATAAATCTATAAATCGCTCATTCACAAATGTCAGAGCAGGGTATCCAGTTGGAACCAAAGACACATAGGCCTGATGTGGCATGCCACCTGACATGACACCTCATAACTAGACTAGATGTTAGGTTGATGTGGCACGATGATAGTCATCTGTTGGTTCGATTCTCCGGGAGGGCGACTGTAATACTCCAACGCCGAACCCCAAATGAATTTTAATTATGCTTATAGGTTGGTGAGCCAAGTGTTTATAAGCTGAGAGACTTATGTGTGTGTTAGGCCGAAGAGCCTAGATGCTGAAGGCCAGGGAGCCTGATTTTGTATATGTAAATACTCACATCATTAATATAATTACATCGTTGTGTGTAGAATGACCACGAAGAAAGAGTTATGGAGGACTAAGCTCCACTGGGAAGGGAAAGAGAATGGGCTAAGAGGCTAGGAAAAAAGGGCTACGCTTGAGGGCTTAATCCCAAGGGAATATTATAATGTATTTTCCTAAAAGACTAAGGTTTGGGAAATAACCCTTGTTATCCTAAGTTCCTTTGGGGAAAGGAATGAAATCCAAGTGGAGAGGGATGAGCTCCCAAGAGAGCCATGTGTCAATCTTGGCACATGCAGTTTTGTGTGGGAAATCATTCATTGTGGAGGTTAACTCTCCATTCTTTCCATGCTCCCCAATCATGCACACACTGAGATTGAGCATTCACGTAGCCAACCATTCCTCCATCGTTGACCTCTGCAACCTCTAAAACCTGCAACCCGTGAAACTAACTGGTTTTTTCTGTGAGGCACAACACGACTGCGCAGTGCTTGAGCCATATCGCTCCCTAGCCATCTTGTTGTCTCTACCCACATTTTTCTTGGGACTGGTATGGCTTGTCATCATTACCAGAGCCATACCCGATTTTTGTTGCTGTGATTACCCTGACTGGATTGGCTTGGGAGCTGGACTGAAGAAGCAGGTTGTCAGGCCTGTGAGCAACTCTCTCCAGGTGAGAGAGGTTGTTGGGGAAGCGATTTTCCCAGAGGGATCCTCACGATAGTTGTATTTCTCTGAGACTTCCTATCCGACCTGTCGCTAAAGCCCAGGAAAGGGAGTGGGGAAGTCGAACGACTATCGAGTAGAGAAGGAGCACACTCCTTGGGGTGGAACATGCATGTGGGGGATGATGGACTATAAGCTGTGGACGTGAGTGGACTCCTGGGGACATAATCCTTCCTGTAGACTTTGTAACCTCAACCTAGTCTAGGATTCCCTTTACCCTGGGTGGAGTTTAGTTCCAGCTCAGGGGTGACCCACTGTTGATAGCTTGGAGCAACATGGTCTAAGGCTGAGAGGTTCTTGAAAGGTCTGCACACAGTTGGTGGCTTTCATAAAAAGATAAGTAACATCTCTATGTTAATTGTTTATGCAGTGTATTATGTACATGTCTTTTTATTTATAAGAATTACATGTGTCGTTGCATGTATGTTTTACTATGATTTCCGCATTTAATTTGTGTATTAGTAGAATGCATATTAGCTGTTTAATTTTATATGTATGATGTTCCACAAAGAGCTCTGTCTACCATAGCCCAGCAGGTCCATGCCTAGGTATAGACAATTTTGATTATCAAAACAAAGTGAGTAGTTTTGTTTAATAAGTGAAATTTCCCAGCAGAAGGATGGGATGCCACAAATTGACATCAGAGCTCGATTTCAGAAGTTGGGTGGTAGCATGCCCCGAGTCGGCTAGCCCGGGTACGTTAAAAATTGGTATCAGAGCCCAAGGTTTCAACGTTGAACCTCGATGGGCCACGGACATTGAATTTGGAGTCAAAATTCCACAAGGATTTGATGTACAGAGTGCCAGAGCGACGCTGAGAGAGACCCTGGGTGGTATTAGAAAGCTTAGGAGGTATAGCGGTTCGAGAAAGTTAGCAGAGAAAAGAGAATGTGGTAACCATGGTATTGGGCCACAAAGTTTAAATTTGGGTCGTTGGATCTGTTCAGAAGAAGATAGATCCCTCACAACCATCAGATCTGGAGAAGGTACACGACCGTTAACCATCAAGTCCTTCGGACTTCGTTATTTCAGTGAATTTTTAAGCTATGTTGAGAAAGGAGCCGAAGCACGAAGTCCTAGAGTGACTCTCAACCATAGATCATTCAGGAGGAGGAGAGTCGTTGGATTTCCCAGGTAGTTTGACGGTTCGACACTTCGGGAGAAGCGAGTCCTCAAGATGCCAGGAGGGAAATATCCTGAAGTCTCGAACTCCAGAGTTAATCTGAACCGTTCGTGTTTGAGGACACATGTCGACAGATCAACCTATTCGAGAATCCGACGTTCGAGGGTTTTGTGGTGTAGTGTGTGCTATAGCGGGAAAATCCCTCTACGGACGACACCAGGGTTCTAAAGTGCAGGTAGATCTAATCGTCTAAAGTCTCCTACTTTTTAACAACTATCCCGTCATTACCCCACAATCATACATAAAAGACAAAGTATAGGGATCTGGTAGGCATACCTTAAACTCAGTGTTCGGTGTCGATCCCTTTGTGCTTAGTTATTTTTCGACTGCAGATCTCCTCCCAAGGCCAACTTGCATTCACCAAAAGACAAACAAGAAACTACAAGCATGCATTCTATATAAATATTAGTGGATTAGACATCATAACAAAAAATGTAAACAAATCATAAAGATTTAAGACATCATTTGGCGGGACGAAAAAAATATTTCTTTATATTAATCTCACAAAAGTCGCTTACAATATGAGACCGACAACTACTCCTCGAACTCGGTCCTGTGATCCTCTTCACCATGCACCAACTGCTTCCACGTATTCTTCTCCTCTTCAGTTCTCTCTAGGGAAATGGCAAGGGTTTGCAATGGAGGAAGAAGGAATTATGGCTCAAACTCACAATGTGGTTGCAAAATATTGGGGCAAAGGGGGAATACTGAAATGGGCAGAGTTTCTATGCTCTTGTGCTTCTCTTTGGAATGGGACCCCAACACCTTATTTTATAGGCCAAAAATATAGTAACGGTTGGGGTGACTGGCTATGGGTGGTCAAATGGTTAGGTAACGGCCTGAAAACCCGTATCCCTTTGGAATTTTCATTTTTCGTGCTTTTTGTGAGTGTACGCGGGCTATAATGGTGCAACAATCATGTGTACGTGAGCAATAGTGGTGCAGGGCGCGTACACGTTAAAAAAAATTGGTTTTTTAGAAGAGTTGTTCAGTGATGGCTTGACAAAGATAGCAAGTAAGATGGTCTAATGCCAGGTATGCATGTCTGGTGCAATTTAGGGTTATAACAAATGCCCCTTAATTTGTGAGGTCAGAAGAGAATTTGATGGCCGAAATACATTACAAATATTGACCAACGTACGAAGCGAGTGAGCCCAGGGACAAACGTTCAGGAGGTGCCATTTGCAAAATAAAAATTTGTCTCATCGAGGTGGGCATACCCATGCTCGGGATGAAATAAAAACATGGCTGCCAATCAAATACACTGCAGATCCATGTCATATAACCATATAAAGTGTAGCCACGAACATGTATAGTATCCATCTTCAAGAAGTCAACAATGCATGATGGCTGGAAATGAGGTCTTCAGAGCTCGAGCAACAACTTCAAAATCTTCAAAATTCAGGTAGGAGTGTAATATCAGTGTACGACTTCACTAACCATAGGTCTTCGATGGCTCATCGGGAACAAATCTCGGTGATCAGGCAGATAAATTCATTGATTTTGAGCAAGGACTTGATTGGACTTTCGGGGTGGCCGGGCATGAGGACAAGAGACAAACTGTAGAAGGGTTGACTCAAGTTTAGTAAAAAATTCCTTGGACAAAAACACGACAAAAGATGAGACTCAGGCAGCATGGCATTGACATAAGTTCACGATGCAGAAGGCAACGTGAAATCTCCATATGTTTGGAAGGATAACCAAATGGAGGAGGACACAACTCTATGTAGCGAGAACAACTTCCTAAGCTCATATTGAATCCTAGATCTTAATGAACAAATGAAAGGATATGCTTTGTCCAAGGGTGACTCATTGTGCTGCAACAAAAAGAAAATACTTTTCCCTTCCTCTTTTTGGGGTATATTTGATTTTTTTGTCTTTTTCAATAATTTTGGAAAGTTTGAAAAAGAATAAAAGAATGCTATGTTACAAAGGAGGAATGAGTGTTGTAGACATACCAGTTCCAAGCGCAAGGAACACACTGATGCTCAGAGCAAGGGGACATATGCAGGAAAATGATACTCGGGAAAAATCCTCCATGGGTCAAGGTATCAAGACGCAGAAGCAAAGTGCTACAAGGCTTGCGTATAAGGCATGCTTCAGATGGTTCAGTTGAGAGCAACATGGAGCCGACATTGGGCGCTAGACGTAGGAATGAAAATGCGATTAATAAGACACAATGATAACATCCTTCGATGTAATTTTAACGAGCCCAGAGAAGGTAAGTTCTACGGTTTTTCATTTTTAGAGAGTTTGAAAAAGCGTAAAAGGAGACTCCACTGGGGTACCTTTTTCGAAGGTAGTCTAGTCGGTTCGAAAAAAGGGTAAACTAGTACCGAACAAACATCTATTTAAAACCATTTTAACGAGTGTGACAAAGACAAGATCACTCGATAATCTTTTCATATTTAAAGAGTCTGAAAAGAGCTTAACTATGGACTCTGTAAGGGATGTTCTTCTGGAACGATTTAACGAGTGTGAAGAAACAAGGTCACTCAACCATCTTTTCAATTTTAGGGAGTTTGGAAAGAGCTTAACTATGGACTTCGTGGGGGTTCCTTTTTCGTAAATTTAGTCCCTCAGGCCCAAAAAAGGGTAAAATTTATACCTGAGAATACTCTTCTAGGGAACCGAGGCTCCTAGAGTATACCTTTGTTCGTACATTTGACCATCCGGACCAAAAAATGGGTAAAATACCGTCGGACAGACGTGCCTTCAAATTTTAGTTTGGCGAGCGTGAAGGGAAACAATATCGCTCGACAATCTTTTCATGTTTAGAGGGTCTGAAAACGGCTTAAAAGAAGACCCGTTGTTTTGGGAGTCCCGAGGGTGAAACAAAGAGTGATATCATATCAGACATGTGAAGGCCCAAACCCATAAGCAAGATAGGACTAACAAGACTCCCGAGCCTAAAGTCATAAGTGACATCATGGACACCAAAATGCAACCAGGATCTACCTAGGGCATCAATGTGAAGGTAGGCTCTACCACTAAATTACAACACTTCTAGAGCATGAGTAAGGGTTCCGTATTGCAATTCGGTGGGATCGATCCTATGGCAAAGCGAAAAAGACAACGAGGTGCAACAAGTGGAGGTGGAATCCCATCTCAAATGGACAAAGTTGGAAAATAGACTTTTCACCAAAGGACCTTAAAAGTGCCCCAACTCTCAAAAATTTCATCGAACCAAAAGTAAAAAGTATCGTAACATCCCAAAAGAAACTCGAGAACCACACTAAACGACTTTCGGGCTAGAAAAAATGACAAAAGGGTCCAAAACATTGACAAAAAGGGGCCAAAAAGTCTATAAATAGAAGCTGGAAGCTCATTATCACCATTGTAAATTGAGAATTGACAAGAAAGTAAAAAACACCCCTTTACCAAAAGAGTTGATTTCGGAGCTTTAGTGGACGAAACAAACTTCTGCTTGGACCAAGTAAGTACATACTAGTCACTCTTGCATTTCATTCTTCCTTTTTGTATTTCCTTTTGTTTTTTTTGGGGGGTGCTAACCTTTAAAAGGGTCGGCCCTACATGTACGCGGGAAATAGTGGGATAGCCTGCAAATGCCCACGTGCGCATATGCGACTGTGTCCTATACATCCCGCGCACACCCTCCAATACGTGGAAACAAATAAAATGCAAGAGTTAACTCCCCATGAACTTGTCATTTTGCAAGATGTATGTCCATTGGAGAGAGAGGGAACATGAAGACATTGATTTTTTGGTCTCACAAGACCTTGCTGCTATCATTGTATTAGCGCAATGTGGGTTGTTGAAATTCTTCGAGTGTCTATTTATGAGGGAACAACCCAGGTTGCTAAATGCTTTGATATATTACTGACATCCTGATGCTGAGGAATTTATACTTGAGGGGTAGTCGTTGACTCCAACGACTGAAGATATTTACTTCCTGACTAGTCTCTCGAGGAGAGGGGATCCAGTCAACTTGCGTACCTTTCCCCCCGGGCCTCACAACATTGAGGAGTTGATTGGACTCCATTGTGAGGCTGGTATTGAGAAAGTGGGTTCTCAGGTGCCAATAAACAAGATCAACAATCTATCACTGAAAGTGATAGTGCTACTTATTGGGCGGATTACTGGATCCGTGACATTACATCCGGTCTCTCAGGCACACATGCATTGTGCAGTGCAGTTCTTAAAAGCATGGATTTTCAACTGGAGTACAACCATGCTAGATTGCATGAAGAGACAACTAACAGAGTGTCGAATATGAGAGAACAAAAACTTTGGGTTCGAGACTATTTTGCATTCCTTTTTCTTCGATAGGGTGCCCAGTCTTAGTCCACGAGAGATGATATGAGGGCACGTGGCCTCTCTCCCAGCATTATGCAGATGGGCGGTGTTGATGCCGTGACAGGGAGGAGGGAGGACCGTAGAGGCCTTCGATGAGAAGTTTTTTGATTGGCGGGCACGACAGATTCCGGCAATAGAGGAATACCCCTATGCTGAGATCAACTTTTCTAGAGATCCTGACATGCTTGTACCTCCCATAGAAGAGCGAGGAGAGATGGGTACATTTGTTTTTCAGAGTTATTTAATGTTTATTTCTTTTTATATATATCATTTTTTTTTTGTATACCAGAGTATCTGACACTTATGTATCTGTTATGTATAGATGTGGGACCAGTGCGTCTAGTAGACTTCTCGAAGACTAGGTGGTGTCCTCGACCAGAGGTAGGACCAGCCGCAGTCGCCGACCAGCAGAAACAGCAGGGGGGCCTTCAGTCGAAGAGGCTGAGAGAGTATTGAGATGGCTGGAGCAGAACCTCACCATGCTCACTCGCACTGTCCCTATGACAGAGATCGAGGATCTGCCACCAACGATGCAACCTCATGTAGTTTGGGTACCACGGACCTGGGTCCAACTCTTCTGGCGTTTGGAAAATGCTGTAGTTCATTATGGCAGGGCCAACAGGCCCCGCCCTTAGCTAGGATAGACTACTCACGTATTGAGGGAACCTTTTGTATATTTTTGAGGGCATAAGCCCCGTGACTCTTACTGGACATATTTTTGAGGCGTTTGCACCCACCTATGTACTCTGATATTTTTGATATATATATGCATATTTACATCTTTTTACATATTATGGATTACATTTATTTTACAAATGTATTTACATGTGCGTGTGTGTGCTTTTTCTTACATGTGTGCAATATGCCAATCTAATACATGATTAGCTAGAGTATCTGTGATTTGATTCAATCTCCTAGGAACATGGATATATGTAATGTAATCAAATCTTCGTTCTAAGAGACGTACCCTAAGGAACTGTCGGTGTAGAGTAGGATCGTAAACGCGGTAAACCCCATTAAACTGGGACACAACTAGCTGAGCATCTAAGTAGACGCAGAGGTGAGAGATACCATGCGACAAAGAATCATGAAGCAACTCTAAGACTGCACTGTATTCGACGACATTGTTTGTGGCGTCACCTAAACAGATACCTTATGAAGATAGAAATTGGCCTTGAGGTGTGAAAATCACCCAAGCTACGGAAGCAAGCCTCTGAGTGTGCCAGCTAGCGCCGTCCGCAAACCCAATGAACACCTCTGATTCACTTGACATCTGCCACAGTGAAAAATATGACATCAAAAAACAACACGTCCATAAAACCAAAAAGACAAAAACTAAAAGAGAAGATGTATAAGAACTATACATATGTACAAGAAGTCACCCAAGGAGACCCACCTACGAGTAATACTTCTTGAGGTAGAGCTCATTTCTAGGCTCCGCCAAAGCATTTCCCTCAAATTCTACCAGACGATAAGCGCCCTTCTTTAGAACCTCCTTCACGATGAAAGGTCCGAACCACATGGGTTTGAACTTGCCTGCCCCCAGGGGATCCTTATCTTGGTCATAGACTAGGACAAGGTCACCTTCAGAGAAAATCCGAGGACGAACAGACCGATCATATTGACACTTGACCTTTTGTTTGTGAGCCTCGTTAGCCAAGGCTGCATCCTGACACTTCTCATCTAGCTGCTCAAGATATAATAAATGGTCTTCAAGCGGTGAAGTGTTTGGCAATAACTGTACTGCCAACTTTAGAGACGGGATCTGACACTCTATAGGCAAGACTGCTTCCAACCCGTAAACGAGTTGAAAAGGTGAGAAACCGGTTGCAGTCTTAACAGATGTTTGGTAGGCCCATAATGTAGAGTACAACATCAAATGCAAAATTGACTTGGCCGAATTGATTGTTCGCTGTAGAATAGTCTTAAGGGACTTATTCACAACTTCCATTTGATGATTCGCTTGTGGGTGGTAGGGTGACGAATGTTCTTGCCTCAACCCAAGCTTTGACGTTAACTCGGACATCATTTTATTTTGAAAGTGACTGCCATGGTCAGTGACAGTCTCTCTCGGGACGTCGAACCTTGCTATTATCTAGTTAAACAAAAATAGAGCTGTTGTATCGCCGTTATCTTTAAACATTGGCATAGCCTCGACCCACTTCGCGAAGTAGTCTACTGCTATGATGATATAACGGTGCTCCCTTGCTGAAGGGGGGTTGCATGTAGCGTAATCAATCCCCCACTTGGTGAAGGGACCAACTGTGATGACGGGAAACATGGGAGCGGGGTGTGCCCTCATCTTTCGAGAGAAGACCTAACACGGGTGGAACTTCTTGACCGATTCAACACAATATTTGATTAATGTCGGCCAAAAATAATCGGCTCGCAGAATCTTTTGGGTTGTTTCCAACCCAGATAGATGACCGCCACATGCTCCAGTGTGGCGATTGTTAAGCACGATTTCGGCTTCTTCATGAGTGATACACCGACGAAGGATGCAATCTACACCTCGACGATACAGAGTGTCCTCGAGTATGAGATAATTCTTGGCCTGATGGTGTATACGACGACGCTCATCACGAGAAGCAAAGGTGGGGCACTTCAAAGTCTAGAGATAGACTAGTATATCTTTGTACCAAGGGTCCAAAGACGTGATAAAAAACATGTCTCCTTTGATAGGAGACTCCTTGGGTATAACATCACCTAATTCGACCAGAAGTTCCGAGATGAGTTCCACGACGACCAACGACTTTTTGGATTTCATCGAAACAAAATCCAAGTCAAATTCCTAGAGGATAACTATCCATCTACTGATCTTTCTACTGATTACACGTCGTGTCAACAGGTATTGAAACTGATTCACAACGACAATGAAGGTGGTCTTGCGAAATAATATGTAATGAAGGAATCATTGGATAGCATGAATTGTTGCCAACACAATTTTTTCAACGTGGGAATAATTGAGTTCTAGTCCAACTAGGCCTCGGCTCAGGTAATAAATCACATATTCTGAGAGAAAATCTTCCTCCTGAACCAAGACCATGCCGATGGTCAACTCTGCAACGACCAAGTATAATAATAAATATTTATTATAATTGGGTGACTGAAGTAGAGGGGTAGATGTGAGGGCACGTTTCAACACTTCGAAAGAGCGCTGAGCGGCTTCATCCCAATGAAAAGGAATGTCCTTCTTTAGTAATCGCATGAAACCCTTTGTGATCTCAACATAGTTTGTGATGAAACACCGTAAAATATTTTCTTTTCCCTATAAACTCTGAAGCCGAGGGATTGTGCACAGGGGAGGAAAATGAACTATCGCCTCAACATTTAGAGGATCGGCTGTGATCCCTGTTGTTGAAACTATGAAACCTAGTAGACGACCCAATGTTACACAAAAACTGCATTTGTTTGGATTCAAGCGAATCTGGTAGTAGCGACATCGCTCAAAGATGAGTCGGAGGTGTGTGGGATGATCAACTGTCTTACGAGATCATGATGCTAAATAATCAAGATAAGTCTCGACAATGTGTTTGAGATCGTGCAAAGCAAAATACATGGCCTGCTGAAAAGTAGCTCCAGTATTTTTTATACCAAAAGGCATCTTCCAAGAAGCGAATGTACCCCATGGACAAATGAAAGAGGTTTTGTGTTGGTCTTCGGGTTTGATTTGTATTTGATTGTATCCTGAAAAACCATCCATGAAAGAAAAGGCCTCGAAACCTGCACATTCATCGACTATCTGGTCAATAAATGGCGTGGGGAAATTATCCTTTGGATAGGCCTTTTTCAAATCATGGAAGTTTGTACATACGCGAATAGTACCTTGTTTTTTGTTGATTGGCCTGGGATTTGACACCCATTGAGTCAATTGAACGGGGTAGATGAAACCAACTTTGAGTAGTTTCTCTACTTTAGCCTTAATAGTCACTGCTTTCCTAGGATTAACTGGACGAAGCTTCTACCGGACCGGCTTAGTGTCAATATATGTCATGATTTCATGTTCAATGATTCTTGGATCTATGCCTGGAATTTCCTCGTAAGACTAGGAAAACACGTCGCAAAATTCTTTAAATAAATCCTTGTAGATTTGAATCTCCTCGGGAGAGCAGTCTGCTCCGACGAAGACATTCTCCACGATGCCAGGGGTTCTGGAGATATCAATAGGTATCGTTTTAGCGATGGTTTCCATATTTCCTTCAGCGTAAACAATGTGCGTAGCCAAAGGATTGTTAGGACAAGCCCTATCTCCAATCATAGTCAGAGTGAATTCACGTGCTTCAATTCTTCTTAACTCTGGGAGGAAATAAGATCTGTGATGGAGATCATCCCAGGGTCTTTCCGGACTAGTCATTGCCTCAATAATCACCTCGTATGAGGTAAAGACTAAGTCTAAAGAATCAGTATCGGTGAGGGAACCTTGAGCCCAAATAGGCTTGAGAACCGGATCTAACTCCTGTGCGGGAGTCAGATTAGGGTCGACGGAAGCTTGTTGGACTATAGAGTACGCAACTTCTGCTGCGGACAAAAGCATGGCCATGCCATGGTGCCTTGTCCCTTCCATCATGGTTGATGGGGAAGGAAGAGTCCACAGATCGTTAAAGTAATTCATGTGAAACGATGAGATTTGAAATATTACAGCCCTAGGCTAGTTGGGGACAACCAATATGTACTTGACATTGCTGGTAGGAGGAGGATAATCGAAAGTACTAATCAAAGGTGGGCACAAACCAACCCCTACGTTGACGATGTCGGGCTAAGTATTATCAATCATTGGGACCGTGGATACCCTCGATGAAGGGTCAGGACGGGAGAAGGATAACTAATCAATGGACACGATCCAACCCTCGTGTGGAAACAACAAGACCCGAAAAATTGTCGCAACCACTCCAACTCCTTCCTAACAAGATATTGTAGTCGAGAGATGCATCGACCACTTCAACCTCGACGCACATGGTCTTCCCCCCTAACTGCATGGGTAAAGAGGGGCTGATTCCATGTGGTCAGAACGAATGACCATCGAAAGAGGTAAGAAGAGTAGGTGACAGAGACAAAACGGGTTGGCCAATGGCCTTCCAACACACCAAAGACATCATGCATGTCGAGGTGCCTTCATCAACCATTGTGCGGAAAATGTTTCGAGTAAAAGTTTTCATGGTGTAAGCCACTACTATCTGAAATGCCACGTGTTAAGGGAGACGAGGTTTTAAGTCGGTCGTATCAAGCATGATAGTTCCTAGATTACAAGTCTCAGTAGATCCTAAGGCAGCTAACAAAGCCTTTCTCTAGGAAGGGAAGCTCTAGAGAACTTCCAAAGCAGACATTGCACAAGGGGTTTGAGACAAATCCTCCACCATAGATTAGTTCTGGGTGGCCCTTGCGTTTGGATTGTGGGAAGCTTTCTTGAACACACCTTTTGGGATGTGTTTCATTGTTTTTTCCAACGTCTTCTCAATATGGAGAGGAAGAGGTGGGTTTTCATCTTCTTTACCCTTCTCAGAGGTGTTTGGCATTTCGTAGTCACGTGTCCTAATTGCTATATCAACACTACCTTTCATCATGTACACATTCACGGACGAAGGATTACTCAAAGACATAGGGGGTTCCTGACTACCCCCTTCCACGCTCAAAGAGGCTTGAGTTAAATATTTCCCATGTGGAAATGGGTTCGTTAACATGACAGGCTACTGTTGTGCCAATAACTTCTGGGCCTTCGCAAGCCGAGGGAACTGGTGAGTCGAATGGTATTTTGTGCAAAGATTACACGAATACTTTGACTTCTTCTTTTCTGTGTTTTCCCTGCCAACATTATTGGTAGGTTTCTTATCCCCCTTACCCTTCTTTCGATGTTTCTTCTTTCCATCAGGCTGTTGGGTGGCCTTCAGGTTTTTCGATTGCATGCTGTGTACATCCGACATTTGAGTAGGGGGAGCAGCCAGACTAGTGGTCTGGCTGGCCACTGTCTCCTGTATTGATAATTTCTACAATTGATTTGACATCTGATCAATAGGATTCGTTTGCGCTGAACCAACAAAACCATCGACATGTGGTCCAGATATCTGTCTGGTCTTGTCAAGTATCAACCGCGGTGAATCTGGAAAAACTTCGTAAAGTAAACAAGACTGAGAGTAAATCAACTCTAGCTGTTGAGCTCTCATTATCGCTTCTTCTTCTGAAAAGACCCCCGACGTTGCGACGTCTTTAGATAATTGTGGTACCAAAGACTTAAGGAACCACTCATGTAGGAATGCTAGTGGGACTGGTACTTTTATCAAACTCTTCTGATGTCTCCATTCTCAGATGTGATCTGAGATATGGTCCGCCTTTGTCTGCTTAAAGTTGTCCAGCAACTCGGTGCTGATGTCGTATCTCACAGGTAATTTAAAATGGTTTAAGAAAGCCATTGCCAATTCGCCAAAGCTAGAGTATCTTGAGCATTCGAGCTCGATGTACCATTTCGCAACACTCCCTATGAGAGTGCGTTGAAACAAATGCAACTGAACAGAGTCATCTCTCAAAGAGTTGGACGAGCACCATAAATGGAAGGTAGTCACATGATCGTCTAGATCTTCATTAAGCTTAGCTTCGAACTTTGGAATGTCCGAAGGAAACTTGGTTGGTATGGGAGGCCAACGCGGATCGTGACAGATGGGGTCGTTTAATAACCTTGTCAAGTTTGGCAAGTGCAAAGTTGTCAGAAACGGTAATTTGGGTTGTTGATTATAACCAGGAAAAAAGGAGCCTGGAGTTTGGCTGGCACCAGGTTGCTAGGAAAAGTTAGGTTGTTGTCCAGGGTTCTGATAATAACCATGGTCATGACCAGTGTACATATTTTGCGCTTGTTGAGACGTCATCATCTGACTCTCGTAATAGGACGTAAAAGGTTGGGTTTGCATTGTATTCTAAGGATTTTGGGAAGGGTTTCCCCCTGTCGATCTGACGGGCATAGTTCTTGAGCCTTTCCTGGGGTTCCATTGGCTATGGAAGGGGTTGCCCCCGATCGACATCCATGATGAGGGAACTGATCCCTACCATGAATTCCAAAGTCCTTATGAGGAAGGAATTCCTGAGTTTGCCCCCTGTGCAGGAATAGTACCCTGCATAGGATTTTGTTGTCCATAACCAGGGTTGCCCCCGACCGAGATGGCAGCTGACGAGAATGTGTTGTTACCAAATGCGTTGAATAAAGAGAATGGTGTTGAACCTACCAGCATGCTATAAGAAGGAAGTCCTTGACTACCTTCTCCAAACGAACTATAGTTTACGTTCGACCTGGGGGAGTGTTGGTGAGCATCGCCGAGCAAAGGGGATGAATGAGGTATATGACCCCCTCCGTAAGGGAAAGTGTTGTAGAGTGGAGTGGGAAAGGATATAGTTTGTATCGAAGCCAGGCATCTCATATGAGAACGGAGGGCCTGTCACACTCTGGGTGAAAGAAGTAATGATCGCCCCCATAGACGGAGTTGGACCATTGTCCGAGGTAGAGGTGGTTGAGACCATAGTGATCCGAACTGACAACAATTGGTTAGGGGGTGGAAAACCCCCTGTAGTGACAACTATAGAGGGAATATGAGGATTCCATGAAGAAGTAGCAACATTTGTCTCCATCGTTGCTTGTGACACTACCTGACGCTTGTAAGGTTTAACCTGTACGACGATGGGCGGTGATAAATCAGTAATCAGAGGGTTATACAGACCAAGAGCTTCTGATCCAAGGTCAGAAATGGTTGGTTCCTTCAGAATCAAATGTTCTCTTCTCGAAGATGGTTCAGGCTCAGTTTTCCATGGCACGATTGCCTCAAAAGACCCTTGCTGGTCTAGTCTTATGCTTAGTGGTGGCGGGGGTGGCTCCAGATTAACCGACGACAGGCCAAGAAGCCTTCGCGACCGATGGAGCTACTGATTCTCCATGGGGTGAGAAGATCAATGAACACTAGGGATTTCTATTAATGTTAAATACCAACACACACTAGAAAAATCTCCTATGAGACAAGACCAACAGATCACTAGCTAGTTGGAAGAATAATTATACCAACAAACACTAGAGCAAATTACCGATGCAAGTGAATCTCGAATATGGAAGCACCCTCTGGGTATACTCTGCAAAGAGTGGCCCGATGTCTTCCCTAGGTACCATGGTATACCCCTGCAATCACCTATGTAAGTCACTAAGATAAAGGTAACTAGGTTGCCAGTGCGTGAACAATCACCAGGTGGGTACAATTGACAGTCGGGTGGACCGCAATGAGCAGGGTATCAAGCCTGAAACCTATCAAGGGTATCGAAAGCAAGTGTTCCAGAAGATGAATGAGGACCTTGATTAGATTCGATACCCACAAAGCTATGTGGAAAATGCGATCAACAAAATTCCAAGATAATCCCTCTATATGCGTTCCCCCCTACGCTTGGTCCGACATTGGAGGGGTTATCTCTGATACCTTTCCACACGCGACCTCGTGTTTAGCCCCTGTGTTAGAGGGGGGTCCCAGATAAATTTCACAGTTACTGGACTTTCAAGCACTCTCTAGCACAAACTCTTATGTTTGTTTTTGTAGCCTTGAAGAGTTTCCTTTCCAATCCTAAATCAAGGCTCTAGCCTAGACTATATTGATGGACCCTACAAACAAAAAGTCTAATATATTTTAATTAAGCGTTAATTTTAGTGGTTGTCTTAAGTCAAAAGGAACAGAAGTGAAACCAATTATGTTCTTTAAGAGATAAAAGAGAATAGCATAAGATGAAACTGAAAAAAAACTACTTCTTCTTTAAAATAAAGATTTTCCAATTTAAACTGTTTAACCAAAAATTCTCGTAACTAATTTTATCAGATCTTTGAAAAGAAAAACTCAAAACAAGATTTCACTCGACTACGAGCTACTTAATGACCTAAGCATTCAAATAAATAACTTAAGAAAACTTTTTTTTTCCTTGGTAAATAAAGCAACTAACCTGAACTACTCTTACCAAACAAAGAAATGATTTTTTATTTATTGTTTTATGCTTCAAAATAAGAAATTTGAAAACAAATTCTTTTCTCTTCTTCTAAAGCAAAAAAGGGAAAAATGATGACAAGTCAAGACCAAGAAATGACTTATGGCCCATCGTAGATCACAAAGAGTCACTAACAATACCAAGCAGGCATATCAGAATAGACTCACAAACTTGTCTAAAAACCCTAATAAAGAAAACACAATAAATCTTTGATAAAAAGAAATCTATGCTGAGGTCAGACCTAGGCTACAAACTGCTATAATAGAGACCAGGGCTAGAAAGAAAACCCCTGAGAAGTGTGACTTCTGACAGGGAAGAAGATGGCTGCCTCTTCTTTATTTTTTATTTTTCACAACACAGGCATGCTACTGACACTTCAACAGCCCGCGTATGTATGCGGGCTGTCCAAAGGCAGGGTGCGTATGTACGCGTGCAGGCCCACTACATGTCGAATACACCTCTGTAACTTCTAAAAAAAAATTGAAAAACAGTAGTCAAGCAAAGGCAGGGAGTACTGGTATGGAAGACCAGAATCCATTAAAGATAGAGAAGCTTACAAAAACTCAAAAAACAGTAAATAAACTGATTCAAAACACTCAAAAGAATATCCCCAAAAAACCCTAGAGATTTCTCTAGTACGTTCACCAATTCTGCTATAGCGGGAAAACCCCTCTACGGACTACACTAGGGTTCTAAAGTGCAGGCAAAGCTAACCGTCTAAAGTCTCCTACTTTTAACAACTCTCCTGTCATTACCCCACAATCATACATAAAAGACAAAGTATAGGGATTCGATAGGCATACCTTAAACTCCGCCTCCGGTGTCGATCCCTTTGCGCTTAGTTGTTTCTCGACTGCAAATATCCTCCCAAGGCCAACCTGCATTCACCAAAAGAAAAAAAATAGACTACAAGAATGCATTCTATATAAATATTAGTGGGTTAGACATCATAACAAAAAATGTAAACAAACCATAAATATTTAAGACATCATTTGGCGGGATGGAAAAAGTATTTCTTTATATTAATCTCACAAAAGTCGCTTACAATATGAGACCGACATTTTCTCCTCAAACTCGGTCTTGGGCTCCTCTTCACCATGCACCAACTGTTTCCACGTATTCTTCTCCACTTCAGTTCTCTCTAGGGAAATGACAAGGGTTTGGAATGGAGGAAGAAGGAATTATGGCTCAAACTCACAATGTGGTTGCAAAATATTGGGGCAAAGGGGGAATACTAAAATGGACAGAGTTTCTATTCTCTCATGCTTCTCTTTGGAATGGGACCCAACCGCCTTATTTTATAGTCCAAAAATATAGTAACGGTTGGGGTGACTGGCTATGGGTGGTCAAATGGTTAGGTAGCGGCCCAAAATTTCGTATCCCTTTGGAATTTTCATTTTTCGCGCTTTTTGTGAGTGTACGCAGGTTGTAGTGGTGCATCAAGCGTGTGTACATAGATAGTAGTGGTGCAGGGCACATACACCTTAAAAAAATGGTTTTTTAGAAGAGCTATTCAGTGATGACTTGGCAAAGATAGCAAGTAAGATGGCCTGATGCCAGGTATGCATGTTTGGTGAAATTTAGGGTTATAACAGTGTGGGAAGTCTCCCAGAGCCCCGAAGTACGAAACCAATCTGGACCATCCGTTATTAGAGACACATGTTAGCGGATTATCAAGTGTCCAGAAGTTCAACAATTTGGCACTCCAGAAGAAATGGTTTGTGGTTGAGCGGGAGGAAGAGATCCCCGAAGTCCCGTAGCACAGAAGTGACGTGACATGATGACGTCACTAGGGGTGACGTGGGAGTGTTCAGAAATCAATAGGTTGGGAGTTTTTGGGTGTGCAGATGTGAAGTCCTACGGAGTCCCGGAGTCCTGAAGCTCCAAACATTCGTAGTCCCGAAGTACCGGAGCCCCGAAGTCTTGAAGCAGCGGATGTGACATTGCATGATGAAATCACTTGGGTTACGTGGATCCCCCCTAGGCATGCCATGTTTCATATGATTTTGTACTTTGACAGGCCCTGTTGTACCAATAAAGATTTGACACATGTCACTCGATGCTAAGGCCACATGTCACCCCATGTTTCTGACACGTAGCTACTAAGTGGACCTCGGGAGTTGCTAATATGGTGATCGAAAACAATGAAGGGTGAGGAAGGTGAAACCCTCGAAGCTCCGAGGAGCAGAGTAAATCCTCACCATTGATTAGGAGAGGACACATGGCAGTAGATCCCATAGTCCAGAGATTTGAAACTCTAGAGGATTCAAGGCATACACAGTTGAGGTCGAGGACTTCCGAAGGCCTAAAGGCCAGAGTCCATCTTGACCATTGATCACAGAGGACACGTGGTGCCAGATCCCAAGGTTCGAAGACTTGGTACTCCGGAGGAATTGAGTTGCAGGTTACTTGAGTCGAGAACTCCTGGATGACCAAAGTTAATATCGACCGTTGATCGGGAGATGATACGTGGAGAAAAGAGAGGATCTTCAGTAATTCGACAATTTGGGAGGCAACGCAAGATGGAGCCTTAGAAATCCCAAAGCTCGAAGTCTCAGAGCTCCTATTGACCGTAGTTTTGAACAAAGAATGAGGACCATCGATCCACCGTTCTTCACGAGTTCGCTAGTTCGACGGTCTGGGGTTTTTGTGATGTCCAGAAAGGGAAACCGTCGAAGCTCGAATTTCCGAAGCCCCAAAGTTCCCTAGGCTTCGGATAAGCGCCTATCTGCTAGCATTCGGTCACATGTGAATGGGGACCAAATAAAAAGGGCTAGTGCCTAGAAATTGTTTCAAAAGAAAGAAAAGGGCTTAGAGAGGGAGTTCGTGGGGTCCTGAATTGTACGGGACAACACCTAAAGAAGAAAAGAAGGTCTGTAAACCTGAAGAGAGGATCCAACACGGATCCAAGAGCCAACTCGGCTCTGAGATGAAAGAATCCATGTACAAGGATTGCATCCCCAAAAAGACATTTGTTGAAGTATCCATAACTTCCTACTCAAAAATTAGAATTGAGCATGGAAGAAGGAATTGGAAAGCTCCTAAACAATAGAAGATCACTCTTCACTCAGAAATTGGATTTGAAAAGTCAATTTCTCAAGAAATCCGCAGAAATAAATATGATATATTAATGAATCAAAATGGTTCATGCTTTCATAAAATTATTGAGAACAGTTAGCCTAACAAAGTTCTGTTGGCTGCACATTTTTGCAGAGTTAAAAACTGTCAAGTAGATCAGAATCATAATATAGTGCAGAGAGATGGAATATGCATAAGAGGCTTACAGTCAAGAAGATGAAATCAGAGGGATGAATGCCTAGTTTGGTATGGAAGGAACCAACTCCAATAGACATGGAGAAGAAAAGGATGATAACATAAATCTGGTTGAGACCATCAGAAAATTGCAGACAGATGTCTAGAGTCACAAGGCTCATAATAAAAGGCTTATGAAATCTAAGGAGTAGCAAGAAGAATTCAACATGAAGTTAATACAGAGCCTAGAAAGAATTGAAAATAATTTGGATAAGGAGAGTGGCTCCAACAAATCAAGAAGCCACAAGACCCCTCAGGAAAAAGGAAGATCAAGGAGTGATAGCAGACATCACCATCACTCTCAAAGACAATCCAAAAGAAGAGCACATAGTAGCTCAAGTCCTTCTCCTGCCAAGAGGCATAAGAGGTCTGGGGTGGATGAATTGAGAGGAGAAATGAACAAGATCAAACCTCCTACTTTTGATGGAGAGCACAAAAAATATGAAAGAGTTCTTTGAACTCAAACTGGGCAGCAAAACGATTGATGAGTATGAAAGGATATTTTTAGAACTGTTGAAGTATGTCTCATTCATCAAGGATGAGACAATTAAGACCTAGAGATACTTGAGTGGGCTTCCATATTTCATCAGTGATAAAATTCAGTATGATGATCCTAAAACCTTGGAGTAAACAATAAGGCAAGCTAAGTGCTTATATGATCAACATAAATGAAAGCCTACTTTCCAAAGAGGTTGGGAAGATAAGAAGAAGTTTAAGAGGAAACAAAGACAGAAGGGGAGCAAGCCACCCTTCTTCATAAATAGTTCTCAGGGACAACAAACCCCTAGAGAACCCAGAGTGACTGAGACAGGTGGGCAAAAGCTAAGGCAAAAACCCATTCAATGTTGGGGTTGTAAAGGATATCATATGTATAGAGTTTGTCCACAAAGAAGCGAAAAAGAGAGAGTTGTCCACAATGTAAAACAAGATGAAACAGTGGAGGACATAGACATAAGTGTACCAAGGATCTATGCAGCCTTGGACAATAAGCAAGCTCAATCTCAATCACACATGATTGAAGTAGAAGGTATGATCAATAACCATGCCTTTACTATTTTAATAGATTCGGTAGCTAGTAATAGATATATAGATTCTAAGGTAGTGGAAAGATTACAATTGCCAAGAAGCAAGCATGCAAAATCTTGGTTGGTGCAGCTGGCTATAGGAGCCAAGAGAAAAGTTGTTGAGTTGGTTAAATCATATCCAGTGGAAATGACTGGGCTAAGTACCAAGGCAGATTTGAACATCCTGCCCTTGGGTTCATATGGCTGTCTAATTTGTATGGATTGGTTGTGTTAACTCCCAAAATGAAACCGTCCTTCTGGCCGAGTGTGGGTGGATATCATAGCTTTCAGTAGTAGCTTTAAGTCATGTTCGAGTTTTTTCGGTTCAGAAATTTTTTTGGTTTTTGTGGTGGGTCTTAGGAAATAATCGAAAATAAAGTCTTCCATTTCAAAAAAAATGACTGTTTGCTTTCAACAGCTAACCTCATGTTTTAGGACCTATTGTGTGCTGAGGAAAGCGCTAGCTTTCAACAGCTAAGCGCATCGCTTCACCAGTTCAAAACGCTGTGGGAAGTGACAAGGCCCGAAAATCCTGACAGACGACCCACACGTGGCACGCCGTGGAGAGTTCCTGCTTTCGCGCCAAGGGACGATTTTTTAAAAAAGGGGATATGGTACGTTATTTTGCTTTCCGCGGCTAACACGA
>JZKD02S1711980.1:134618-157282 GCA_000966675.3 Picea glauca | reverse complement strand
GCATACTTAGCTTACAGCCCTAAGTAGTTTCCTGGAGTGATAACAGGTTGGACCAACACCATGTTTTCTTAGGCTATCATAACAAGGCATTTAATTGCCTGAATGAGGAAGGGAACCCAATAGCAGTCCAAAGAATTCCCAGGGCAGTTACTGTCTAAGAGATATCAACAATGTAGCTGAAGAAGTGTTACAGGAATGGCTTCCAAATATTTGCAGCCCATATGGAAGAAGCAACTAAGGATAAGGTGCCAAATATGGATGATCACACAGTCCTAAAATATTTTGAGGATGTGTTCAAGGATATACCAGGACTACCCCCAAAGAGAGATATTGATTTCTCTATAAACTTAATGGCTGTAGCAACTCCAGTATCAAAGACTAACCTACACGACGAGTACACTGGAGCTGAAAGAGTTGAAAATGTAGCTTGAAGAGCTTCTAAAGAAGGGCTATATATGCCCAAGTGTGTCATCTTGGGGTGCCCCAATTTTATTTGTGAAGAAGAAATATGGGACATTGAGATTGTGTATTGAATTCAGACAATTGAACAAGGTAACTATAAAGAACAAGCATCCTTTGCCAAGGATTGATGATCTCTTTGATTAGTTAAATGATGCAAGAATATTATCAATGATTGATCTCAGGTCAGGATATCATCAAGTAAGGATTAGAGATGAAGACATCAACAAGGCCACCTTCAAGGTAAGGTATGGTCATTACGAGTTCACAACGGTGCCATTTGGGTTATCAAATGCACCAACTATTTTCATGTGCTTAATGAATGGTGTTTTCCAAGAATCCTTAGACAAGTTTTTCACTGTATTTTTGGATGACATCCTTGAATATTACAAGTTAGATGAAGAGCATGAACATCATTTGAGGATGGTGTTACAAGTGTTAAGAGAAAACCAACTGTATTCCAAATTGAGCAAGTGCTCATTTTATCAGAACCAAATTCACTATTTGGGGTATATCATATCCAAAGAAGGGATAGCAGTGGACCTTGAAAAAATTGAAGCTATTAAAGGGTGGAAAGAACATAAGAATGTGACATAAGCCAGATCCTTCATGGGTCTAGCTAGCTACTACAAAACATTCATTGCAGGGTTTTCAAGGATTGATCACCCGATTACTTCCTTGCAAAGCAAGGGGGTGAAGTTTCAATGGACAAAAAAATGTGAAAAGATCTTCCAACAATTGAAACAGTTGTTAACCAATGCTCCAATTCAAGGATTTCAGATCCGAATGAAGATTTTTTGGTTTTCACATATGCATGCAAAGAAGGACTTGGTGGAGTCCTTAGTCAGAACGGATTTGTGGTATGTTTTGAATCCAAAAAATTGAAAGAGCATGAAAGGCTCTACGCCACTCATGATTTGGAGTTGGTAGAAATAGTAAATGCCTTGAAGAAGTGGAGGCACTACCTCATGGTAAAGAGGTTTGAACTGAGGACAGAGCATAATGGTTTGAGATATTTGTTTGATCAACCAACTTTGAATGCTAGGCAAAGAAGATGGTTAGAGTTCCTCTATTAGTATGACTTTGATATCAAGCACATCAAAGGAAAATAGAACAAAGTGGTTGATGCACTCAGTAGGAGAGTGCATGAACTACATGCTACAACCATTAACATGTATCAAATTGATCTTAAAGGAAAGATTTTTGAGGCTGCAAAAGAAGATTTTCATTACATGGAGTTAGTAACAAAAGTGCATAAAGGAAAAATGCAGCAGAAGGTTGAAGATTATGAATTGAGAAATGATGGAATTCTCTTGTACATGAACATAAATTATGTACCCAATTATCATGAATTGAGGACTACGATTTTGAAAGAGATGCATAATGTACCTTATGCGGGACACCCAGGATATCAGAAAATAGTTGTAGCAGTCAAGAGCCAATACTATTGGCCAAGCATGAAGAAATAAATTGTTGAGTACATCACTAAATGTATGGAGTGTCAAAAGGTCAAGGCCGAGCATAAACACCCAGCTAGGTTGTTGCATCCATTGCCCATTCCTGAGTGGAAGTGGGAAGTGGTGACAATGGATTTCATCACCAAATTGCCCAGAACAAGAAGGCAACATGATGCTATCATGGTGGTGGTGGACAAGCTTACTAAAGCTACCCATTTCATTCCTATGAAGGTTTATCATAACCAAATTCACTATTTGGGGCATATCATATCCGAAGAAGGGATAACAATGGACCCTGCAAATATTAAAGCTATTAAAGGGCGGAAAGAATATAAGAATGTGACAAAAGTCAAATCCTTCATGGGTCTAGCTAGCTACTACAGAAGATACATCGCAGGGTTTTCAAGGATTGATCACCTGATTACTTCCTTGCAAAGGAAGGGGGTGAAGTTTCAATGGACAACATAATGTGAAAAGAGCTTCCAACAATTGAAGAAGTTGTTAACCATTTCTCCAATTCAAGGATTGCAGATCTGAATGAAGATTTCGTGGTTTGCACAGATGCATGCAAAGAGGGACTTGGTGGAGTCCTTAGTCAAAATGGATTTGTGGTATGTTTTGAATCCAAAAAATTGAAAGAGGATGAAAGGATCTAAGCCACTCATGATTTGGGTTGGTAGCAATAGTACACGCCTTGAAGAAGTGGAGGCACTACCTCATGGGAAAGAGGTCTGAGTTGAGGACAAAACATAATGGTATGAGATATTTGTTTGATGAACCAACTTTGAATTCTAGGCAAAGAAGATGGTTAGAGTTCCTTTGTGAGTATGACTTTGATATCATGCACATCAAAGGAAAATAGAACAAAGTGGCTGATGCACTCAGTAAGAGAGTGCATGAACTACATGCTACAACCATTATAATGTATCAAATTGATCTTAAAGGTATGATTTCTGAGGCTGCAAAAACAAATTTGCAGTACATGGAGTTAGTAACAAAATTGCATAAAGGAAAAATGCAGCAGAAGGTTGAAGATTATGAATTGAGAAATGATGGAATTCTCTTGTACATGAACATTATTTGTGTACCCAATTCTCATGAATTGAGGAGTACGATTTTGAAAGAGATGCATAGTGTACCTTATGTGGGACACCCAAGATATCTGAAAATAGTCGTAGCAGTCAAGAGCCAATACTATTGGCCATGCATGAAGAAAGAAATTGTTGAGAACATCGCTAAACGTCCAGAGTGTCAAAAGGTAAAGGCTGAGCATAGACACCCAGATGGGTTGCTGCAACCATTTCCCATTCCTGAGTGGAAGTGGGAAGTGGTGACAATGGATTTCATCACCAAATTTCCCAGAACAAGCAAGCAACATGATGCTATCATGGTGGTGGTGAACAAGCTTACTAAAGCTACCCATTTCATTCCTATGAAGGTTACTCACAAGGCAACCAATGTTGCTGATATTTATACGAGGAAAATAGCATGCTTGCATGGCATACCCAAAACAACTGTGTCCGACAGAGACCCAAATTTTACCTTGAAGTTCTGAAAGGGATTATTCAAAGGGTTCGGAAAAAATCTGAACTTCAACACAACTTATCATCTCGACACTGATGGGAAAACATAAAGAGTGAGCCAAGTGATAGAAGATATGCTAATGATGTACGTGATAGACAAACCATCTAAATGGGAAGATTATCTACACTTGGTAGAATTTTCCTACAACAATGGGTACCAAGCATCACTGAAGATGAGCCCATTTGAGGCACTTTATGGAAGAAAATGCAACACACTAGTAAGTTGAGACAACCCAACTGATAGAGCGGTAGTTGGGCCAGAGTTGCTCAAGGAAATGGAAGAGCAGATGCCAAAGATAAAACATAATTTAAAGGTTTCCCAAGATAGACATAAAATCTATGTTGAAAAGGGAAAACTCACAAATAATTTAAAGTGGGTGATCATTTTTTCTTGAAGGTGAAGGCCAACAGAAGTTCCCTAAAGTTGGGAAACTATTCTAAGTTGGAAACCAGATATTGTGGGACATTTGAAATCCTAGAGA
Organism: Picea glauca; assembly: GCA_000966675.3. Taxonomy (NCBI): domain Eukaryota; kingdom Viridiplantae; phylum Streptophyta; class Pinopsida; order Pinales; family Pinaceae; genus Picea; species Picea glauca. The sequence continues at coordinate 153,301 of JZKD02S1711980.1, read as the reverse complement.
GGATTGGACCAATAGATTACATGATTTCATTCCCTGCATCTATGACCATTCATAATTTATTTCATGTATCATTGCTTAAGAAATATATACCTGATGCTAATCATGTTATTGATTGGAATGTGATTCAGGTGGAGCAAGAAATCCCTTTTCAAGTGCATCCAGTATGCATTTTGGACCAGAAAATCAAACAGCTCTGGAATTGAGCCAGAGGGATTGTAAAGGTCCAATGGACCTGGTACGGTCCTGAGGACGCAACTTGGGAGCATGAAGAGGCCATGCAGGAAGAATACCCACATATTTTTAAAGCTTTTTGTTAATCTTGTTGTAATATGTAAATGTGATGCACTGAAGACAATGCATAAATAAGGGGAGGGTATTGTAATACCCCAAGGCCGAGCCCCTGTTGAACTGTAATTATGTTTATAGGCTAGTGAGACAAGTGTTTATAAGCTGGGAGGCTTATGTGTGTGTTAGGCTGGAGAGCCTAGATGCTGAAGGACATGGAGCCTGATTTTGTATATGTAAATACTCACATCATTAATATAATTACATCGCTGCATGCAGACTGACCATGAAGAAAGAGTTATGGGGAACTAAGCTCCATTGATTAGGGAAAGGGAAGGGGATAAGAGGATAGGAAAAAATGGCTAAGCTTGATGGCTTAACCCCAAGGGAATATTATAATATATTTTCCTAAAAGACTAAGGTTTGAGAAATAACACATGTTATCCTAAGTTTCTTTGGGGAAAGGAACATAATCCAAGTGGAGAGGGACGAGCTCCTAAGAGAGCCATGTGTCAATCTTGGTGCATACAATTTTATATGGGAAATCAGTTGTTGTGGGGGTTCACTCTCCATTCTTGCCATGCTCTCCACTCACACACACACTGAGATTGAGCATTCACACATCCAACCATTCCTCCATCGTTGATCTCTACAACCTATGAAACCTGTAACCCGTGAAGCTAACCCATTTTTTCTGTGAGGAACAACACAAATGCACAGTGACTGAGCCATATCACACCCTGTCCATCTTTCTATTGCTACCCAAGTTTGTCTCTGGACTAGTGTGGCTTGTCGTCATTACCATAGTCATACCCCATTTTTTTTGTTGTGATTACCCTGACTGGATTGGCCTGGGAGCTGGACTGAAGAACCTGGTTTTCAGGCTTGTGAGCAACTCTCTCTAAGTGAGAGAGGTTGTTGGGGAAGTGATTTTCCTAGAGGGAGCCTCACGACAGTTGTATTGCTCTGAGACTTCCTGTCTGACATGTTGTTGAAGCCCAGGAAAGGGAGTGGGACAGTCGAACGACTATCGAGAAGAGGAGGGGAACACTCCCTAGGGTGGGACAAGCATGTGGGGGATGAGGGACTATAATATGTGGACATGAGTGGACTCCTTGGGACATAATCCTTCCTGTAGACTTTGTAACCTAAGCCTAGCCTAGAATTCCCTTTACCCTAGGTGGAGTTTAGTCCCATCTTGGGGGTGACCCACTGTTGATAGCTTGGAGCAGCATTGTCTAAGGCTGGGAGGTTCGTGGTGTTGGTTTTTCTTTATATGAGATATAAGAGATATTCGATGTATCATTACAATGATGAGTGTTCCATATATAGGGAACATAAGGTGACCATCCATGAAAGGATGCATCCCTTCAATAATCAATAACTATTTATTATTATCATTTACTTATTATATATATTATATTTAATAATCAATAATAATTATATTATTAATTATTATCTTTAGAGAATGTCTTCCCGATGTTGTCCAAACATCAACACTCCCTCTCAATGAGGGAGACATTCTGCAACATGTCACTCTTGTCTTTGAAGTATACCAACTTCACCCTAGACTCATGACACTTGTCTGTCAGTCTTGGGAGACATCTCTCTCCCACCTGAACCGAGGAGAAACTCCTTTTCTGGCTCTCCCTCTAAGCCAATTAATTCAGGCTCACTCTGGGTCCACACGTAATAACATATAACATCTTGAGTCTTTATCATTCCTTGTCAAATCGTCATGACTAGAACAAAGACTATACCAAGATCTTTCACCACAGGCACACACCTATGAGTGAATGTCAGCTTGATGCTAACTGAAACGTGGAAAGCACTTCAAGCACCTCGAGTCCATATTATTCCTTGTCATGATCAAGGAAGGACTACGCCTGAGCCCATTTATCACAAGTGCACCTTTGTGATAAATGTATCCTATCTCCCTTGGTCTGCAACCCAATGTAGGAGAAGTTATGCCCGATGCTGAAACATCAACACTCCCTCTTAGCTAGGGAGGTATCTTTCCATAGTAGTACAAAACTACTGTCTAGAGACATGCAGTCTCCATTAGTGGTACAAAACCACCATAGTAGTAAAAGATTTGTCACACATGGCACTCCCAGGTGGACTTCTAGAGGCTACTCTCTCTAGGAACACTTAGGGTCAACTTCCCATAGTGTGAGACATCAAGGGTCAACTCCCTTGACATGTCCTTATGTTCTCTGAACATGGGATGATGGGCTATAAGCCCAAATGCACTTATTCCTTCTCGAATAAGTGTCCTCACAGATCAACTCAACTCAATTCATAGAGGAGTACGATCTGTAGAAGGTTTGTCACACATGGCACTCCATGTGGACTTCTAGAGGCTACACCCTCTAGAAACACTAGGGTCAACTCCCATAGTGTATGACGTCAAGGGTCAACTCCATGTCCTCATGTGCTCTTCACATGGGACGTTGGGTTATAAGCCCAACTACACTTATTCCTTCTCGAATAAGTGTTCCACTTATCCCTTCTCGGATAAGTGTCCTCACAGATCAACTCAACTCAATTCACAAAGGAGTACGATCTGGAGAAAGTTTGTCACACATGGCACTCCATGTGGACTTCTAGAGGCCACACCCTCTAGAAACACTAGGGTCAAATCCCATAGTGTATGACGTCAAGGGTCAACTCCCTTGACATGTCCTCATGTGCTCTCCACATGGGACGTTGGGTTATAAGCCCAACTGCACTTATCCCTTCTTAGATAGGTGCCCCACTTATCCCTTCTCGTATAAGTGTCATCACAGATCAAATCAACTCAGTCACATAGGAGTACGATCTAGAGAATGTCTCAGGAAGTGACAAACATCAATACTCCCTCTCAGCGAGGGAGGCATTCTCTGCCACGCCAAGTCTATCACGAAAGTACTTGAACTTCGTCTTGGTTTGGTAAGAACATCAACAACCTTCTCATCTGTAGGAAGGTGCTGCACAAATACTTCCTTCCTCTGCACCATGTCTCGGATGTAATGGTACTTGATATCAATGTGGTTCGATTTGTCATGAAACAATGGATTATCAGAGATCTTCACACAACTTTATTTACCATAATGAATAATGGTGGAATCCAACACATGTTCGAATAAATCAGCACGGAGCTTGTGAAGCCACACTGCTTCACGGACTGTCATACTTAATGCAATGTACTCTGCTTCTGTTGTGCTCAAAGCCACAAAAGTTTGTTTCCTGCTACACTAGGAAACCATGGAAGATCCCAAAGTGAAGCAACACCTGAAGGTGTTCTTTCTGTCCACTGCGCTCCCTGGCCAATCAGAGTCAATATATTCTTGCCATATCATATCAATACTTGAAGTATATTTTAGACCATGTTGAACTATGCCTCGCAAGTATCTCAACACATGTTTCACAACAATCTAGTGTGTCTATCTCAACTGACTTATAAACTGGTTAAGTGCACTCACTGCATAGCAAATATTTGGTCTTGTGTTAACCATATACATCAATTATCCAATCAACTGTCTGTACAGAGTCAGATCAATTTCGTCAAAATCGGAAGAAGACACACTTAGTTTCTTTAGATTCGTCATCATTGGTATAGCCACGGGCTTGAAGTTCACTATCTCAAGCTTCTTCAATATCTCAACTATGTACTTTCCTTGACTCGGAAAGATCTCATTAGTTCTCTGCCACACCGCTAGTCCCAAGAAGTAGTGAATCATATCAAGGTCCTTCATCTCGAACTCAGAGGCCAACACATACCTGCATTCAATAATAAGGCTTTCTGTATCAGTGAGGAATAAATCATCAACGTAGAGGACTAGAATCAAGGCCTCATCGTTAACAGTCTTGTAGTACATGTTGGGATCAAAAACACTTTTGTTGAAGCCCAAACTCATCAGGTGTCCATCAATCCTCGCATAGCAAGCTCGAGGTGCCTGCTTGAGTTCATACAAGGACATTTTCAACCTACACACATGAGACTCCTTCTCATGTATCACGAAACCATATGGTTGCTCAATGTATACTTCTTCCTTAATCTCTCCATTGAGAAATGTTGTCTTTACATCCATCTGATGTACTCTCCAACCCATGGATGCTACAGGGGAAATAATCATCCAGATAGAAGTGTATCGAGCAAGAGGAGCAAATGTCTCCTCATAATCTATTCCCTCCACTTGAGAGAATCCTCTAGCAACAAATCTTGCTTTGTGCTTCTCAATGCTTCCGTCAGCTATATGTTTGATCTTATAGATCCATTTGGAAGTCACTACAGACTTCCTTTCATGTCTCAAAACAATATTCCACACATCATTATTCATGATGGACCGATACTCCTCCATCATGGCATCTCTCCATACCGGTTGACTAGATGCCTCCTCATAACATGAAGTCTCATAATCAATGATGTGGCTCATAGCTGCGGTATAGCACGAATATCTCCGAGGTCTCTTTCTCTCTCAAAAGGAATCATGTGGATTTGCATGTCCTTCTGCCTCCTGAGTTTGACGAGCCCATGCAAGTATCTTCCGACCTAATGCAATATCTCTCCCACTAGTCCATAATTTTATTTAACTACAACAATTGTTGTGCTTGGATTCATTTTCCTCCCCATTTCCTTAATAACTATAAAATAAGGGAGGCTTGTTTAGGTATCTGTACTAAGATTATCTCCACCAAAGAAAATCTCAAGGTTCCAAATTAAAACCTTATTGTAGAGAGTGAAATGAATGTTCGTGCACCCTTGTCAAAGATTCATCAATTCTATTGAAATATTGGGTGGCATCAACTATCCAAGGAATAAGCATAAGAGAGGATGATTCCCATGGGGATGATGAGAGTGCCTTCCCAATACAAGAATCTGGTGTGCCGAACTCAAAAAATTTTCCTCTCTTCAACGCAATGTCAACATGGGTGTGGAACTAGGGTTTATACCACCATCCAACCATCCAATATCGTTAATCACATTCCCTTTGCAAGTCACCTCTTCTCTTGAAGCATACCTTTCTTCTTTCCGTACTATCATTCAAAAGCATGATATGTTCAGCATAACCCTAGTGATATCGTAGGTTTCTTGTCTTATTTAAAACGGGCCATCTACTGTTCGTACTCTGTTAGGAAAAACGCTGAATATGTCCCCGAAATTGATTAGGAAACCATTTCCGAATGGGCGCGTTGCGTACTGATCCAGTTGGGGTAGTAGGAGTTGAGCAACAAATGCCTTCTGATTATGACAATCAAGATGGGAACAATAGAGCTACTACGTCGACAGTGGACCAGTTTAGGTCGAATTCTGAATATTCAATTTGCCAACAACATAATTATATGGGGTCATATCAAATTCCTGTATCTTTCTCAGTTGCAAATCTTCCATCAAACCCTTTTCTAGGAATGGGCCCGAAGCTGTTTAATCCAACAGTGGTACACCCATCTGACTCTGGTAATCAAGAAGATGCAAACCAGCCGCCAGTGGACAAGTTCCGACGTATTGACATTCAGAGGTGGTTACATGCATATATGCATAACGAATTTCAATTATGGCGAAGCTTATGACCCAAACCCTTAATACAACAGAATGAATTATATCGATAACATATAGCTATGCTTATTTTGTCCATATCCTTATACGCATTCTAATAACAACCACAGTCAAGATTCATTTATTCTGCTAAAAATGAGACAAGCCACCAATATTGTTGGTTCGCATGTTCTCATGTTAAGTGAGACAACTATGGCTCGATGTCACACAATCAATCTAACTCTGCTCTCATTTTCGTGGGCCTTCCTGTGAGGGAGTCAAGCCGAGGTATGCTTTGATACCATGTTGGTTTTTCTTCATATGAGATATAAGAGATATTTGATGTATTATTACAATGATGAGTGTTCCATATATAGGGAACATAAGGTGACCATCCATGAAAGGATGTGTCCATTCAATAATCAATAACTATTTATTATTATCATTTACTTATTATATATACTATATTTAATAATCAATAATAATTATATTATTAATTATTGTCTTTAGAGAATGTCTTCCCGATGTTGTCCAAACATCAACACGTGGAAGGTCTACACACAGTTGGTGGCTTTCATACAAATATAAGTACTATCTCTATGTTAATTGTTTATGTTGTGTATTTTGTACATGTCTCTATATTTATAAGAATTGCATGTATGTTTTACTATGATTTCCACATTTAATTTGTGTATTAGTAGAATGCATATTAGTTGTTTAAGTTTATATGTATGATGTTCCACAAAGAGATCTGTCTACCATAGCCCAACAAGTCCATGCCTGGGTATGGACAATTTTGATTATCAGAACATAGTGAGCAATTTTGTTTAGTATTTATTTCAAGTGACATTGCCCAACAAAAGGTTGAGGTGCCACAAATTGGCATCATAGCTCTATTTCAGAAATTGGGTGGTAGCATGCCCCGAATTGGCTAGCCCGAGTACGTTACAATGACTCCCTCTCGAACTTATCTAGGAAAATCAACAATCAAGATCCATCGGCCTTCAGATCCAATGAATGAGATCATAATCTGTGCACAAGATGTGCGATCAATAGTGACCTCTGTTTTTGACCTGCATCAATCTTGCACAAACACCTAGCACAATACATCATCATGACATCATCAACACGTACCTCAAACTTCCTCCAGTTAACAAAATTGCAAAGGAAAAGGGGGGGTTGAAACCTTACCTTGGAAACTTTCCCAAGCATGCATCCAGGAAACCGGGAAAAAAATTAATGCAACAAGTGATCCGAGCGTGAGATGTTTGGTCCTTTCAAATTCTACCCTTGACGAGGAATGGATGGTCGAGATCGACTGCCCCTATAATTTGATGGTTGACATCAAAGGGGTACTAGTCAAAAGCTTCATGCCCAACAACGAGCCTAATTCCAACCTGCTCCAATCATATACTTACACCTGTCATCCTCCGTGGCACCTACTAGTCCATCATTATGATGTCACTCACATGTGCCTAGACCTCTCCACTATGCATTTTAAAAGGGGGTTGGAATCCTAAAAGGGAACCCTGTCCAATTTGACATCTAGTGATCCAAATTTCTTAACAAGAAAGGATATAAGATATGGTTTAGATATTTGGGTTTTCAGTTATACAAGACCCCCTCGCTTGTGCTTAAGTTTTAAACAACCCGCACTTCCAGGTTTTTGGGTTCTCCTTTTTGGTTTCGACCTTCCATTCAATTTGTAAGAGAGAAATCAATACCTCCCTAAGGGCACAAAGCTCTTCTCTCATATACAGAGATCATGCATTCCCAATATTTAGGTTTCACATGAAACAAATACCAGTGAGGACATTTAGACATACAAAGAGCATAATCCCATGCCTCCCTTACTCATTTCTTAGAGTTCTAGAATCTATGACTAGGTTTTTCTTTATAGCGTGTTCTCCTAGATAAATAACTAGGAATTTAAAACATTGAGTTAATTGTGAATTACAGAGCCTAGAAGATCTCTTCATTTATCATACATCACAAGAGATGCACAAAGCATGTAGAGAATGACATACACACATTATTTCTATTTCCCTTGAATTTTATTCAAAATCTCAAACAGTTTCATAAATTTCAGAGTCAATAAGAATATTACATGATAATCAGGCATCAAACAACTGAGGTCAGTGTACACTTATCTGCTTAGATAACACTGGCCAGGCCAACTAACTGAGGGTGAGTGATTTTCCACCCAACCATAGGCTCAAATGCACTAGATCTCTGCAATTTGACCATCCTCGTGCCAATCCATGATACCACCAAGGGAATATACTAGGTTCTTAGAGAAAATATAACAGTGAAGGCCACTCTCCTTCACACAACCACTGGTTGAAAACCCTTACACCCACCATGTCCAGGGCCTCCACGAGGTTTATTAGATTCCCTCCCACCATCAATTCTGTGCCCCTCCCAGATCAGGTCAATTTTTTGTTTTTTTAGGCCATCCATGCACACTCTTGCTCTGAAACTCTTGTTTCTTTGCCCACATGTGGTTTCTCCCATTGTTCTCAACAACCACCTCTCCTTCTACATCTATTCATCCTCTTTTTCACTCTCTACCTCTTCTCCTCTTCTTTATCTCATCACATGTGCTCTTTTTCCCTTCCTTCCCCAGAAGGTTCTCGATATGTCCTCCTCCTTTCTTTTCTCAGAAGGAATTCGTGGGGTCAAAGGTGGTACTTGTTGTACTCAGGATGAAATATAAGTTGTCAAGCCTTCTTTTTCCATATCTCTTTATTATAGGTGGTTGGTTGTTCAACTATCACCCTTCTTTTTATTAATTGATTTTTTCTTTGGATTTAAAAAAATGAAAAAAGACCGATTATTCCCAAAATAGTTCAATAAGGTGGCTTGAAATAATTTAGTATGATTGAATCCCCTCTATGCCCCCTCACTAATATTTCTAGTGGTATCATGGCTAGTACATGTGCTCCACCCTTCATTTAGTTGTTTATATTTCTTTTATCAAACAATAGTACAATTACATTGTTCATATCCTATGGCATGGAAATAATGTCTCTATGCTAAGATACAATCATCACCAAGCATAATTAATTACAATTTAATTTAGGGGATTAAAAATGGGGTGTTACATTCCCCTCCCCCTTAATATGAACACTATCCTTGATGTTATTCTACACCTCAACATTCATGTCATGTTCTTCATCCTTTGGCTACGTCAGCAGTGTCAATTTCTTCACAGTTTGGCCCATTTCCAGACATATGGTATGGAAACAACATGTTTAGACAATATCTCCTTGTTATTCTTAATTTAGGATAGAATGCACTTTTCAATGCAATACTTATCTATGCAATCATGGATCTACATCCATATCGCTGCCATGGTTAGAGTTCAACTCACTATTTTTTTTCTTTGATATACCCACTGTGCTCATGATCTTGACTATCATGCTATTCCATTTATGTCTTATCTTCCTTGTAGTCACTCACCTACCAGGCTTAAACATCCTCTTCTCTACTGCACAGTCCCTCAGATGATTCATATTTCCTGCCAAGGATTTATATACAGGGATAATATAGAGACTCATAGAGTCTTACAGATGAGACGTCCTTTTGGATTTCTCTAACACAAAACAACAATATCACATGCGATCATGGCATGTCACAAGGTTCTTTTATCATATCAATGGCCTCTTTCCATGCTCTCCAACTTAGCAACCATCATCTGTACCTTTAGGACCTATATTTCATCTCACCTGTATCGCATGCATACAATGTCTATGAAATATTTTCACAACAAATTTAATCATAAACATTTTAAAGCTTCCCTCCCACAAACATTAAGTTCTATTTATCATTCTTCAGACCTGTTTCATATAGGAACTAGATTCACGCACATGATATCCCTTCTCATGACAGTTTGAATTTTTGCAACATGTATAGACATTCCTCATGGACTTACACTGTTTCCATATCCAAGACCATTCTTCCTGCAATTTTCAATATTCATGCAACCAGACATAGTGTTAATATTCTATGCACATTTATAATGGCTCACAAGTGATCTTAAAATTATACGTTTTAACAATTAAATCACTTCTATTCATTAGTCCTATGAAATGGAATGATAACATAATTCCTCATACATTGATTAGTTAAGAATACTAATATTTTCATGATGCAATTAACATCACAAGTAGTTAAACAAATGTGCCAATATCTGTGGCCAAATTTACACAATGCATCCTTGCATTTCTTCCAGAATGCCACATATTTATGTTAGAAATTTCACCATGGTGAGTTGGAACTTAGCGAACCTCCCACCCCATGGCTTCTTTATCACAATTCATTATTACAATGGGAATATGTCTCATGTATTGAGTTGATCCTGACCTCAAATCAACATACATTACATGAAATTAGCAAATTTTCATGAATTCATTCAAGCATTCATTATTCATTCTTCACTGGTAACCAAGGTACTCACACTCATGGCTATCCAATTTCTCTCTTTACAATTTCTTCACTGGTAATCAGAGTTTTAGAGTGAGAAACATTTTCTCTCTTTTCTCTATTGATAGTTTGGTTTTCATTGATGTCAACCCTTAAAGAAGCCCCAACGATGTGGTTTTGGTACCTGAAGTTGAATGATAAATATGGACATGACATTCAGTGTACCTACATGGAAGACTATCATATATGGATAGTACATGTCATGTCATTTCCGGTGAAATGTGGAACGCCACATGGTTCCTCACGGTTAAGGAGATATGGCATTGTAAATTTGGAAGCCCCGAAAAGTGGTCAAGAAACCCCTAGTTGGTTACAAGTCTTAGTCAAAGGGTAAAGTGGTTGCAACAAGAAATACCTAAAGTAAGGAGAGAGGTTATTATGAAAAAGTATATAAAAATATCAAGGAGTCTCTTATGAGTACACTCACACACTCATTCATTGATTATCTATCTTGTGAACTAGTGATCTTTTGATAAGGTTGTGATGACATTTTTCTGAGGTAGCAAAGGAGGGTCAAAGGTGAAAGTCTTGAGGTTGCAACAAACTCTAGTTTTTGAGGTATCCGCAAGTTGCAGGTCAACAAGGTGAATATGTATGTGGGATGTAGTGGAGGAAAGTGTGGATATCCATGGGCTGTAGAAGAGAAAGTCGCGTATCTGTGAAAAGTTTATGAAAGCTTGAGTAGAGGTTGGTACCAGGTCCCTAAAAATTTGAAGGAAGTCTACAGGTCGACATCTCAGAGTTTCAGGTCAGCTACAGGGGTATTGGTATGGTTGTTTTGATGGTTACTTCTTGTCATGGTATGGTGTATGCTTGACACATACTTGGTATGGTTGGTTTGGTATTTGGATATGGTATATTTTGGTTACTTGGTTGAGTGAGGAGCACTCTTATATCTGGTTCAATGTATGACTTGGTTCTTATAATTCTTATATTTGAGTTTATTGTATATGGTTAAAGCATAGTCATGTTGTATGGTGACATATCCATGAGGGGAATACATTGGTTCTTTGAGATACTTCATTAATGATATGGTACAGATCTGCATATAGTTGATGGTATGGTATATTGTACAAGTTACACATGGTTGATGCTCTAGTTCATAATTCACTATTCTTTATTGATGTATCTTTGGTTCATGATTGGTGCATGCGATATTATGTACGTTGGTATACAGTTAATGCATAGTATGGTATAGGTGTTAGTTGGTTGATGAGAAAATACAGGTTGATGAGACAATGACAGTGAAAGAGACAGTGACAGTGACAATGACAGGGTTTGTGATAGCGACAATTGGTCTACACTTATACTTTAGGGAGACAGGATGGGGCAAAGATAGGTGGTTGTATCCACCTTCCGATTAGAGTTGTAGAAATCAGGGGGTTGGAGTCAGAGAATTAAGGTAGTTGTAGCTTCCTTTAGATTGGAGCCTAAGAATAGGAGGTTGGAGCCTCCTTTTAGTGTAGCTGGAGAATCAGGAAGTTGGTGCTTCCAATGAATGTGTTCTTTTGATATATAAAAAAAATCATTGTATGGTTTTCTCCCATTTTGGTTTCCACGTAAATTTTGGTGTACTATGTATCCATTATGATGTGATGTTGTTTATGATTATACTGCTGATGATATATTGAATGATAATGCTAAACTGATGAATATTGTTGAAGAATATATTGTGGTTAAAATTACTAAAATTGATCGTTATTGATTCACCCCCCTTCTAAGTAATCCAACATTCTCCATTTTTCTTATGGATTTCATCCATTTTTTGGATTTAGCTGCTCTATTTCCTTGAACAATCCTAGTTAAGTTCAACTTGGTATGTTCTCACTTCGAGAACCATTTTCCCTAGATGTAGCAACATACTACACCATCAATATTAGCTTATGAATTCTAATCAAAACAAGGTGCATTTTGCACATTATCCATTAGAATTCAAAATAATTGGCATATCATTTTCATGTGCTTCACGCATGCATTATATTTTAAAATTTAATACATGATTCTTATACCAATAGGATTTGCAGTCCACTGCCTAATTTCCAGTGGTTATTAATTATATGGCTTTGTGCCCCTGACAAAGTCCCGACATAGCCTAATCACATGGAATCTACCTCAACATGCAACCTTCCTTGTTGCATAATCATCATCTCCTGAAATGATCTCAATCCCTGAGTTAGCATACTCTCTATTGTTTTAGAGATTTACCCAATATTCCATAAAGAATATAAGCATGCACACATTCAAACTACACTTTCAAACATGTGAATTTATTCTATCAACATTTACAATGTGCCTTCAAGCACTTCAACCATATGCATCAACGTAGTGTGTGTATCTATAACTAGTACACTTAATAATTTCACATGCACATCTACATCTATTTGAAATCTTTTAACTCGTGATCGCTCACAATCATTCTCATGAAATTTATAAAGGCGTGATGATATTAACAATACTACATATGGGGTCAAAATTTGACAAAACCTTCCAACGATAAGGATAAAATTAAATATATCGTCACAAATTACGACATAATGATTAAAATTTTAACAAATTTTTTTTGGGCACCTTGATGTACGTCGTACTTGCAATAGAGTTCTACATTTGTTTACCTTGTGACAATAGTTCTTTGATCTATCGATGCATATAGGTAATGCCAACGTTTTAAAATGGTTTAATGGTCACAGACTTGGTCAACTTTGACATAGTCAACATTCGTCAGAAGACCGATGGCGGTTAGTGATTTCTACTATTTTGTTGTAGGTGCGACGGTTATAATTTTTTTTTCTACTTATTGTTTGTTGCATGAATTATTAGTCTTTTTTCTATGCCTTACTTGGCTCAGATCCAATTTTTGATCTACATAACTCGGATTTTGTACTTTGAAGGTTACACAATTTTAATACTTCTTTGTCTCCTTTTAAATACCAACTTTGTATCCCTGACCTTTAGATCCTCTTTTATTTGGGAACACAAATTGTTGTCTAGGAAATATGTATGAACATGTCTACTCAATTCGATTTAATTATGGTCGAACAATAGATCTATGGAACATAACCCTAACTTGGAGGAGGCGACGGACCTTTGCAGGGCCGAGATGGACCAACAATAGCCCACAGAGAAGGGTCCTGAAATGGAAATGCAACCAGTCCCCGTAGATGGAGTCTTCATCATGCTTCCAACACCAGGATGGAAGAAAAGGTTCATCTCGTCGAGAAGGTTAGTGGCTGACACAGAGGAAACCCTAACGCAGGAAAAAATGAGAAAGTGGTTGGTTATGCAACCCCTTCCAGAAGAAGGGTTTCTCAAGGGGACATTAAGAGACACCTCCGTGGCCCTTTTTACATCTATTCTTTCACCCTAGTCGGAGGAAGCAAAACTTCGATGGACGGTCGAAACCGAGGAGAGAGGCTCCAACTCGTTCTCTAGCGAGAGAGAACCAATGATTTGGGCCCATATCAATGTTGAGAATAGACTGTGGGTGCGGCAAGTGATAAACCCTAGCTTTCATCGTCGCCTTGGTCTAAAGTTCGAAAGCCATTCAACTAGCAGAGATCTCAGGGATCTTCGGCTCTTGGGGGATTCTCTGACTTCGCTCTTGTATAGGAATCTAGTTAAGAGTAATGCAAGAGTGAGGTTTCATTCTAAATATCGCGGCAAGACTAGCTTCGAGATTGTGACATGCTTCCCCTTTTTTGTAAATACCATTGTCAGATCTTCTCTCTGCTTGCAGGCTCAAGACTCAGACTCCATTTTTGAGCTCAAAACCCAAATCCACCAAGATACAGGTACTCTGCCTGGGTTCCAATGACTAATATTCGAAGGACGATAGCTTGGGGATGTCTCTCTGCTACAAGACTATGGGAATCTAAAAAATGCAACCATTTCTCTCACTTCTCGTTTGCGTGGAGGAGCGCCTTCAGTCACTCATCCAAGCTCTTACAAGCATGTCGTGAAATTAGGGACTTTCTCTCCTTCGGGGTTCAAGGCTGAAACTTCAAAAGTAAAGGATCCCTTTGGATCTGCCTTCATTATGGAGCAGTGTGCAAAACCTCCAACAATAGAATTCGAAGATCCCCAAGTCTATGGTTATGACTTTATCTACCAGGCAAAAGCCCTCATTTTCCGCTTCAACAAACTTTGGCCCTCAGCCTCTGCGCTAAGGGAATGGGTTAACAAGACCTGTTCGGCAGGTCATGAGTTGTTCTTCTGCTCCAAGGGCTTCTTCATCGTCAACTTCTCCACAGAAGCCGAATGTCAATGCGTGCTAGAGCAAGGTCCTTGGTTCTGGGGAAGAAATGGTCTCTCCATGTAGAGATGGTTCCCCGACTTCAATCCACTAACCATGACAACCATGACTACACTGGTCTGGGTAAGGCTACCCAATCTACCCCTGCATTTATATTCTTCATCTTTTTTACCCACCTTGGGCAAACACAGACATGATAGCGAAAGGCTTCATCACTTTCACTCGCATATGCGTTGAAATTGACCTCAGTCAAGGGCTTCTGGATAGGATTCTTATAGATTGGGATGAGGGAGATCCTTTCACGCAGATGGTCGATTATGAGAACACCGCCTTCAGATGCCGCTCCTGTCAGCAAACAGGGCACCTCCAGGCAACTTGTCCTCTATCCCCAATCCCTTCCTCAACCTCTGGAGCATGAAAAAGAGCCAATGGTTGGCAAGGACCAAAATCTCACAAAAGCCGCCCGAACCCTTCCTCCGACAACAAGAAACATCACAAAGATGCTCCAACTCCTCTGCCTTCCTCAATGTCTTCGCAGGCCCCAACTTTCACTCAACAACCAACTGTCGACCCAAAACACCAGCCTGCGGCCTCGACACAAAATCATGAAGATTCAAAAGTCACGATTCAAACTCCCGCAATTAAGTCCTTGCACCCATCTCTTGAAAAGGGGAAACAATTGACACAATCATGATCACAACCCTGTTCCCAGGGACTCAGAAGCATCCTCATGAATCAGACAACTCAGACAGTGACAAAGAAGCACCCCTGGATTCAACAACTCAAGATTATGGCACTTCCTCAGACCATCTGGGTTTGGTGGTAAAATTTGTTGAGCCTATAAACTCCTATGGTTGGATTGATGTTCGTAAGAAAAAAGGTATAAAGGATACTCACCGACCAACACAATGATCCAATCCTTTCTCCTTATATTGTAATGTTTCATCTTGCTTTGCCCACTCACTCTTTGGGGCTCTCTTTTAGCATAGGCTAATTTCAAGTGATCCCCTGTTCTCTTTTTGGGGGGTCTTCTCCCATCAACAAATCAATGTATTAGTTTGTACTTTTTTCATGGATTGAATAGAAGGATTCTCCCCCTTTAAAAAAAAATAAAAAAAATCGATTTAATTACTATACAATTTGTCTTGGTCTAGTTTTCTTTTATTGTTTGATTTTATTACTTGCTTATAGTGAAGCTTTGGAACTTATGTGGTGAAAATGTATGGTTTTGATTTATTGATTAATTGTTGACAACTGTTATAAACCTTAAATAAATATATGATGACAATGACTTAATTCTCTAGTGCATATGGGGGTCGATATTCGATGACATTTGCACCGTAAGAATATATTTGTATATTGTACTTGCATTGCTTCAGTGGATTTTGTTGTAAATATAGGAAATCCCAATGCCAAGGATTACACCTGAAGAGAGTGAAAGGACGCTTGCTAGGTTAAGGGCGACATTGGAGGCACAGGGTGATGAGAAATGTTATTTCCCTTGCAATCAATGTAGGGGCTTTAATAGGAGAATATTTGTAAGAAAAACAATTGAAAAACATTGTTGTAGGAATGAACATTGTGAAAGGGGGTATACATATTGTTCCATGGTAAGTTAGTCATTATATATGTATTTGTATTGATTGTATTTGTAAATTTTTCTTTCGTTTTAATATTTGTTATATACACTAATGTTATTGATTGTTTGTAATAATATTTAGATAAATCCTCCTAGGTGTCTATCACCGGATAAATATGTTCCTAATAGTAGTAGAAAATGTTGTACAAGATGTGGAATATGGTATTGATATTGAATATCAAGGCAATCCTATGGAAAAATAAGACACCAATAATACTATTGAGCCAGATGATGGGAAAAATAGATTCATCTAGGACATCTTTTCTCCTATCGATGAGAAAAACTTTGATGATATTCATGATGTACCTCTGCTTGAGAAGACACAACAACCCCTTCATGAAGGCTCAATAACAAACATTCTCTCTACTACAATGTTGTTAGTGAACTTGGAGGTATTGAATGGTTTTTCAAACACTTGTCTCACATAGATCCTAAGGAACATAATATAATTCGTCACATATTATATGTAAAGGTCGACTTTTATTTCTCTATTTTTAGTGTCAATTAATGTGTAAGTTAAGGATGCAATATTTATGATTACTATTATTTACATTAATTAGTTCTTTTTTATGTTGTATATTGTTAGGTGATTTTTTCTTACCACTATCATATAATTGATCTCGCACATACCGAGAGTTGTGTACAATTCTAAAATATATTAGAATGGATTATCATACTATTGATGCATGCACAAATGATCATATTATATATTATCGACAATATGCATCGGAAACAAAATACCCGCAATGTCAAATCAATGGATATCGAATTGATTAAATAACAAAAAAGGTGTCTCACAAGGTTCTTCATCATATTTTGATAATTCCATGTTTGCAACGATTGTTCAGGTGCCAAAACATAGAACGGTTTATGGATTACCATGCACAACACATAAGTGAAGATGGTGTTCTCCAAATTCCTATAGATGGTTCTGCATTTAGGAACATCAAAGAAATATGGATTATTTTTAAAGAAGAATCTTGTAATGTTAGACTTTCATTAGGAGTTGACAGTGTCAATCCATTTGGTGAGATCATGTATATTTACTCACTATGACCTATTTTTGTTATAAACAATAACCTTCCTCCTTGGATGTCAATAAAGAGGGAGAACACAATGTTGGCAATGATTTTTTGAGGTATTTGTTTACAAAATTTGTTTGAACGTTGCATTTTGTTTGTTTTATTCGTTGCATAAATAGTTATATATATACAAGGTAATAATTATGTGTACTTTCACCCAATTAGGTAAGTGCCAAGTAAAATATATGAATGTATATATTGAGCCTCTTGTCAACGAGCTACTAAAGTTATGGGCTAACATCACTATGTACTACATCTCTAGACCAATAGGGAAAAAACAATTTCAATTACATGGAATACTTACATGGACAATTCATGATGCTCTAGGGATAACACATTTTTGTGGTATGTAACATACTACTGCACTTTAATAGTATATAATTTTATAAAAATATGATGCATGCTTCTTAAATATTAATTCCTTGTTATATAAATAATACTGACATTAATCCATATCTTGCAGGTCTTCAAACAAAGGGTAATTTTGCATGTCCATTTTGTGGTCCTGTAATGAAATATCGTCGTTCAAGAAGTCTAGGAAATGAGGTGTTTGATGAGTTCCTCCCTAAAAACCATAGGTATTGAAATACAGAAAAAACATATTTTCAATTTGAAAGAAGAGCTTGGAATAAAACCACAAAGAATGACACCTCACTTATGGAAGTTGGAATATAATAGAAATCTTCAAGGTAAGCAATTAATATATGTGTCATATATATTAATGTTCCACAACTTTAATTTTTATTGAATTATGTTTACAATATCTAAAAATTATTTTTGTAATCTCATTTATTTTTCATAAATGTTGTCAAGGCATTAATGGGCTTCCATGAGGATTGAAAAGTTACTTGTTGAGCGCTCAACACACCCTAAAATATTTTTGAAATTTTTTCTCTTTTGGGTACCACTTGTTTTCTTTTTTCTCCTTTCTGAATTGAGTCCATTGTGTAGGGATCATTAAGTTTTGTTTCCATGTCTCATCATCGATCACATTTAGATTTATTTGGACCTGTTGAATTGAAACTTTTTTCTCTAAAAATAACTTGCCATTTTTAACTAAGAATACGCAGCTAAAATTGTGACCCACACACCTATTTTCGACATCGGCGAAATCCAAGTAGTAAAATAACCATGTAGCACCATAATCTCTGATCGTCGATGTCTCATCGGCATCGGGAAAAAATGAAGGAGGAGTGCACCGATTTCTAGCTATGCTCGCGAAGACGTTTTCGGAAAATTGCCGATATCCCATCAGCGCCGGCGAAATATGATAGGGAAAAAAAATAACATGGGCCATAATGAACCTCCAATCACCGATTAGTGATGCATTGTTCTGAGTCGGTGATATCCCAAAGATTTAAATGGTGGAATGTTTTGCGTTTACACATTGTCGAGCATAGATCACCGATGCATTTTTGACATTGG
>JZKD02S1711980.1:107770-125065 GCA_000966675.3 Picea glauca | reverse complement strand
GAATATTTTTACAAAAATATCGCCAAACATTTATAGTTGGCATATGAAGGATTAGTAAGATTCACCAAGGTTTCTACATTTTAAAACAAATTTCCATCCTTAAAATCATCCCTGCACACAATCCTATTGAAACCCGAGATAAAACCTTTCCAACATAAATTATGAAACTATCATCCATCTCTGGAACACCTGATGTATCAAGAGCTAAATAAATTGTTAGATGCTAAGATTATATTTCAGGTTAGACACTCTACCTAGGTAGCCAATTTGGTTCCTATCAAGAAAAAGTCTGGGGAGATCCGACCGTGTGTAGATTTCAGAAACCTTAACAGAGCATTGGAAAAGGATAACTACCCAGTGCCACCCATGGAACAACTCTTGCAGACCGTGTCTGGCTCTGAAATATTTTCCCTTCTAGATGGTTTTCCAGGTTATAACCAAGTCCTAGTTTTAGAGGAAGAACGATTGAAGACTACCTTCCGAACCAAGTGGGGAACTTTTTCTTATAAAAACATGTCATTTAGGTTGATTAATGTAGGGGAAACCTTCCAAAGGGCCATGGATGTATCCTTTTGGGGATTGATTAACAAGTGTGTAGTAGTATATTTGGATGACGTGACTGTGTATTCAAAGAAAAAAGAAGACCACATCCAACATCTAACCCAGATTTTTGAAAGGTGTAGGAAATATGGAATATCTTTGAACCCTAATAAAACTATCTTTTGTGTATATCTCAAGTAAGAATTCGTATAGACCCCGAATGAATAAAGGAAATAGCTTAGCTTCCCTTTCCCCATAACAAAAGGGCTATGCAATCCTTCTTTGGAAAAATTAACTTTGTGAGGAAGTTCACGTCTGATTTCGCTGAAACTGTCAAACCCTTACACAAAATTATTCACAAGGATATAGAGTTTAAATGGGATGACGAGTGAAAATATGCCTTCAAATATATCAAGATTGAAATCTCTCAAGCTCCGGTGCTGTGATGTCCTGATTTTAGTAACGATTTTTTCCTCTATACTTTCGCCTCTGACCATTCCTTGGATGCAGTATTGACCCAAAAAGATGATGACAACAATGAGGCACTGATATAATTTATGAGAACTAAACTCCAAGAAGCCGAACTGAACTACCCTGCTATATACAAACAAGCTTATGCAGTATTCAAAGCAATAAAACATTTCAAATCTTACATCCTAAAAAAGCACACCAAATTCATCGTGCCTCATCTCATAGTCCGATCTCTGTTCACTCAACATGAGATGGGAGAGAGAAGGGGATATTGGATGGCAGTTGTCAAAGAATTTTATCTAGATATAAAACATGCCAAATTAGTTAAGGGACAAGGATTGTGTAAACTAGTCGCAAAAGCCCAAGATCTAATAAATGAAGACCCCGTGTGGGAGAATGAATTAGCATTATGGTGCAATGAATCTTTCTACATTCCCTTAGGGTAAGAATATCGGTATGGAAACTTGATTTACCTCCTACATTATGGGACTTGCCCAGAAAACCTAAAACCTAAGGAAAGGAGAGCTCTCAGGCTAAAATCTGCATGATATCACCTCATAAATTCAATAATTTTCCGTGTGAATTATGATGGATTACTCTTAATATGTATTGAACATGAAGATGTAGAAAATGTTGTGAGGGAGATGCATGATGGTCCTGTAGGCAAAAACTTTGTAGGAGATACCACAGGTCACAAAATATTAAGAGCCGGTTATTACTGGCCTACTCTATTTAGGGATGCTCATACATATGATAGAAATTGTAAATCTTGTCAAATGAGTGTTGGTAGAGAGAAGAGGGCAGTTGTCCCACTCTAACTAGTAACCATATCCATATTGTTTGAGCAATGGGGGTTAGATTTCATAGGAGAGATTACTACGAATTACTCAAAACAACATAAATATATACTGACTGCTACAGATTATTTCACAAGATGGAAATAGGCCATATCTATGACTCATGTGAATGAAAAGGTTGTAATCCAATTCATAGAACAACAATTGATCACAAGGTTTGGGATGCCTTCCATTCTCATTTTTGAAAATGTTGCCTACTTTTCTTCTACTCTATTAACAGAGTTCACTCTAGACAAAAGGATCATAATAAGATACTCTGCAAACTACTACCCGCAAGGAAATGGGGTGGAAGAATCAACTAATAAAAACCTAGTGAGGATCTTGAAGATAACAGTCGCAAACAATCAGAGGAATTGGCATAACTTGCTTCATAATGCCTTATGGGTAGATAGATTAACACCCAAGGAAGCTATAGGAAACTCTCCATACTTTTTGGTATACAGACAATAATCCATTCTCCCAAATGGGTTATATCTTCCATCACTGCAGCTCGCTCAGGATTCAAGAGGACAACCCTCATAAATTATTCAACAAAGAATTGATACCCTCCTCATGATTGAAGAGGAAAGGGAGAAAGCTAAATCTAAGTTCACCACTCATCAATAGATAGTTAAAAGATGGTTTGAAAAGAATAAGGCAAAAGAGAAGAGTTTTGAAGTAGGAGACTTAGTCCTGAAATGGGATAGAGCAAACAAACCTAAGGGAAAACATTCAAAATTTCAAAATCTATGGCTCAGACCTTTCCAGGTATCTGAGAAAATTGGGATAGGCACATACCGGTTGCAAAATATGAGGGGGGAACTCGACACCCTCCTAGTGAATGGCCAAGCCCTAAAACAATACTTCTGTTAAAAACAAAATAAAAATAAATGTATTTTTCATGTTTCTTTTAGCATATATTCTGATCAAGTTAAATGTGTAGGTTTAGGGTAGGCTGATTGCAAATTCTGCTTTATTTTTTGTCTTTTATTTTGCTTGGTATTTTCCTGTAATTAAGTTGTGTTCTGTAAAGTAGTGGTCATCTTTAATAAATACGATGCAACAAACTCTGCTCCTAACTTACGATTATGTGCAACATAAGAGACACTAGGAAAATACAAATTTCTTAAAGATATCTATATCTTGTCTTTTCAAAACACACAACCTTGGTAAGTGATGAAATGTACGCCTGGTGGTCTAGTAAATCCCAAAGGGAAATATGTCTAGTTGGAAAGGATCACATGTATCTCTATACAGAGCTAGGAAGAACTTCACCTTGCAGATAACATACGTCCTACTCTCCAACTCACTCATGGAATTTCTTCTAGAAGAAAATCAAATATATTAAAATGAGTGCAAAGTCAGAGAGGGTATGCAGATAACTCCATCGGGGCTATGGATGCTTGCTAGCAGTGAAGCAAGGTTTGTGACGTCGGGGTGACTCTGTTGGGGCTATGGATGCTCACAGGAACCAGAGAAACACCTTAGCGAGGGAATAATGATAACTAAAATGGCCTCGAGCCAGTGAATGCCTTACCTGACTCCTGTCAAAAAGGGGGGTGGGTCATGGTCAAGAGGAATGAAGGTGGGAAAAGAGATGAACTCCATAGGTGGACCCAGATTCAAGAACTCGGGGAGTTGTACATGCATGGATAGGAAATACTCTGATGAAATCGAAGCCAATTAGTTTCTCAACCAACTTCTACACAAGCTAAGCCCAAAGGAAGGAGCATAGATTCTGTTTTTGCCCAGAGAATCGCCATTTGTTGAGCGCTAAACACACCCTAAAAGATTTTTGAATTTTTTTCTCTTTTGGCTACCACTTGTTTTCTTTTTGCTTCTTTCTGAATTGAGTCCGTTGTGTAGGAATCATTAAGTTTTGAAATTTTTTCTCTAAAAATAACTTGTCATTTTTAACTAAGAATACACAACTAAAATTGTGACCCATGCACCTATTTTCAACATCGGTGAAATCCGAGCAGTAAAATAACCACATATAAATGATAATCTCTGATTTCTAATGTATCATCGACATCGGGAAAAAACAAAGGAGAAGTGCACAGATTGCTAACAATGTTCGCGAAGAAGTTTTCAGAAAATTGCTAATATCCCATCGATGTCGGTGAAATATGAAAGGGAAAAACACTAGCATGGGCCATAATGAACCTCCGATCATCGATTAGTGATGCATTTTTTGGAATTGGTGATATTCCAAACATTTAAATGGTGGAAATTTTTGCGTTTACACATCGCTGAGCACCGATCACCGATGCATTTTCGGCATCGACAAGTTTCATGGGGGGTAATACAGGAAAACGTGTTTCAAAATCTCACCAATCGATGATCCTAAGAGCTTCTTCAACATCGATAGGATAGAACACATTTGTCAAAACACATATTTAACGAAAATCCCCGATTTTGAGTAAACTCTTAGGTGAGGGAGCCAAATTCAAATGCCACGTGTCTTTGCCACGTAGGAAATTTGTACGGCCTAGTCCCATCCCGAGTCACCTTAGGCTTCCTCGTGTCCTATTCGCACTTCCAAGTCAACATTTCCACATCAGCGCTATACGACAAGATGGATCAACATTAGATCTTTGTCCAAAATATATCAACAAACATTGTCGAAGTAAAACGTGCCCACCTCCCAATCCATCCGTTTAAATTAGCAGAATGATGGGACATTTTCAACACAAAATAAGGTCGGATTCTGTCATTTAATAGGCCAATTAATGTTTCTCTCCACATACATTATTGTCCCATGCGCCGACTGAATAACATGAATTTGAAATTTCCGATGAAACACTGGGTCAAAGATAATGCTCCTGTAGTGGGGAGATTTTTTCAACAGGATTAACCCGGAATATTACCCAAAATTTATCCCCCACAACTACCCAGATGTAAGGATGCTCGAAGACCAGGTTTTTCCGAGCATAAGACGATCATGCCTACATATGGTAGCCTGTCGAACCCCAGTCTTGCCTTGGATTGAGACCCTCGGGTGGATAATCGACCATACAGGTGCAATGAAGTGCCTGGTCAATGATGAGAATGGTGTATGCATCGGTGTATTTCTCCTGATGGAGGTCCATAAATACTACAAGCTCAGGGACCCGAAGGAGCGATTAAACACTGATTTCGTAGTAAAATTCTATGATTTCCATGATACCGGCAGATTGATGGCCTCATGGTGGAAGGAAGACAAAAATTTACAAACTGGAGAAACAACTGGTATGGAACAACAAACCTAAGGGAGCCATACATTTATTTAATGGCTCTAATCTGTCGATTGTACGGGGATAAGGATTGTGCCAAGTTTTCAAAGGCATGCATGCCCCTGGCATACACTGTGGACATCTATGGGAGTAGCTTCAACTGGGAAGAAATCATTTAAAAACAATTGAGCACCAATATATTGCAGGCCCAAACACCAAAGGATGGAGAAACGCTTGTTTTTCACATGACATCGTACCTACTAGATGTAATCTGCACAAAGAACGTCTTCGTAGGCATGAATCTGAGTTGGCATGTTTTCGAGCTACCTATACATGTCTACTTCATCATTCTGTGGGAAAATAGGTACAAAATATCCTATGCTCTCATCTGCGATGAATTTATTTCTTGGGTTTATTTTATTATTTTTAAGAAATAATGCCCAAGATTTTCGGCAACGGCTAAGAAAATGATCTAAAGTAGGCCACTGGTACCTAGAGGAAACCATGAATTATATCAGGGTATTTTGGGCTACCGGTGCACCACATTTACTCCCCTCTCATGTCCCAGACCAGCTCGTCGTGGTAGAAATCTGTTACCAAACCATATTTAAGGGCTATAATGCCACTTTGGTTAAATACTAGAAACGAGCATTCATACCCTATGGTTTCCATATAGGGTTTTACATGGTGAAGGATACTACACAATCTAAACAAGAGGGTTTAAGCCAAATGGAATACAGATTCCCCATAGACCGGTTTTGAAAACATGAGCCTAGAGGCCTGGTACTTCAACATGCATCATAAGTCTCGTCCTACTGGACATACACACATGATAAGTTCGAAGACGAAATATTTACAGAATGTTCTCAAGACTGGGAGGAGGTGCTACAGAGAAAAGCTAACCCAAATATGACTAGATTTAAAGTGATGAGTATGGAAGAGCAGGTTGATACCATAGAATAGTCAGCTCAAGAAGCCCTTAGAGTAAGAGATGAAACCAGAGCAATCAAATCTAGATAGATGCAAAGGAGAGGAATGTTGTTACTAGAAGAAGCCCAAAGAGTCATAGAAAGGCTGCAAGATGACCCCATGCTTGACCCTTTGATATAACCCTTGAGGGTCACCCCAAATGACAAAAAAAATCTCGAAAAAGGGAAAATCAACTCAGAAAAAATTCTACTGGAGGGAACCGTCGTTCCAGAAAATACCAGAGTTTTGTCACCACAAGCCAGATCACTGGTGATTATTCTAGCTCAACAAGAAATTCAAAGAACATCAGATGAAACAGGTGTGCCTAACATTCTCTTTGATTTGATTACCATCTATGATGATGAAGAGAGCTCGGAGGTCTCGCTTATAACTACAAAACCAATCATAGAGGAGATAGAACCGAGGGGAAAATATTCTCCAAATCCTAATGCTTCGATTCTAAATGCTCTACAGGGTGACCATGATGCCGAGATTATCCTAGACACTGAATTTCTCTACCTATCGGGGACTCCAAAAGACAGCTCCAAGGATGAGCTAGGCTCTGGTGAACAAGAAGAGGAATTGCATCAGCTAGAGATTGACACCTCAACAGTTGATCACCAAGTTAGTGTTGAACCTGTGACTGTCTCCCCATCTAAGGCCGACACTCCACTAGCCGACGGACACCAGTAGGAGGTCAAGTCACCAGAGCATATATAAGATTCCCTTGTTAAAGAAGTACAAGAGCCAATCATATAACAAATTTATATGGCAGGAATCCTAGGAAACACTCTGACCTAGGGAGACCAATAGATTCCTGAGCCCATGGATGAGGTCGTCAATATACAGGATATTGCTTATGACATAAAGAGGAAAGCTATAATGAGAAGGACAACCGAGAAAAGTAGGCTCACGCTTGATATCACGCTTCTCATCACCATGGAAGAAAAGATGCTCAACACAGAAAATGCGAAGACAACTGAGCTAATCAGCATGGGGATGGATATAACTAATGCCACGTTGGATCGATAAAAATAAGACGAAAAGGAACTAGCTTCTGAAAAGAAGGAGTTGGGCTATTTTATCCATATGGAGAAATATTACCAAGACTCAACGCAAACCACAATTTTCCTGAAGAGTGAATTCCGAGAAGCATACACACAATTCATGAGCGAAAGAAATATCTTCACTACATGTAAATATGATTTTGAAGAAGACACTCTCATGGTGCTAGAAACCTGTAAAGACGTGGAGATATGGTATGAGAAGGCATACCAAGATGTGGAGTGAATCAATTATATCAGTGTAGTACAGAAGGGTTGAGACACGAAAGAACATGGCATTCGAGTGTTGATGGATGACAACACCTCCCTAATTAGGAAGGCAACCAAATACTGGGTAAGTATGGCCTAGGAACCTCAGTGAAAGATACAGGAAAGGTGGGTTGAGTGTGAGAAAATTTGGGAGAAGATCAACCGGGAGATGAAAGACATTGGCCTTCCAAATTTTGGCTCACCTGAATACTTTGTCGATTTGCATGATGACGCAACCCGCACCCTCGACGGCACAGTCGCACCACCAGGACCTTCACAAACCTCGGCCTGAAGAGCCCAAGCCCTTCCAACTACCTCGGGAGTCTTCTACCCACAGTTATAATTCCACGTGATCCTCCCTTCGGTAATCAGGAGATCGGGTCTCGCGATATAGCGAGATTCGTGACACTGCTCCCCGTCACTCAACTGCCAAAACTCCGACCCCCGATGGTCAACGGTCAACCTCGGGGTATCGCTATTCGCGATGCCGAGTCCTTGTATTTCAAATCCCCGAGTGCCGAAGTGCCGATCCCCGATGTGAGGCCACCTGTCCTCCACTAAGTCTCCCGGGGCCCACGCTGCCACGTTAATTTCGGGACTTCGCGGATCGCGGATCCACTATACCACACTCTCTGTTGCTGGAAACCTCGAGTACCGAAACCCCGATACTCCGGATTTGTGCCACCTGTCCCTCCGAGGATCGATGGCTCCCACTAAATCGGGAAATCGCGCGTCGCGACTTCGACGTGCATGAAACTTTTGCACTCGTCAACTCCGATTCGCCGATGTGCAACGACAAATGATTCTCCCTGTGCCTGAGGGTTAACCGTCTCGCTCCTTCTCCCAGATTCAACGATCCACAGGACTTTGCGAGCCTGCACGACGATTCCAAGCCACCGATTCTCTTCCTCTATGAAGAGATCTATGCTCCGCCACCTTCGTCCTGTGCGACCTCTGCTGGGTCGATTTCTTCAGCGGCCAAAAGGGGCTATCCCTCTTGAGTTTTTATCAACTCGGACTCCTTCAAGAATTTCTCGAACATACTCCCTGTGCTCGGCCTTCAATCACCTCTGAAAGTGGTGAAGTCTTCTGGCTCTTGCGCATTCATGCTCGCAACGGCCTCGACCTTCCCCTTCTCAGACTTGCTACTGAGACTAAAATTCGTCCTGCACTCGCCTGCAAGGCTCGAATAACTCTAATCAACTCTGAACGAAATGAGAACAAAGGTTCAACTACTTAGCCTCCTCGACGCACTCTATGCGGAGGTATTCAACTGCACTCGATGCAGGAATCTCTTGGCTTAAGCAGAGAAACAATTGCAACTCATTCTCTCAGGTTTCTAACCTGATATGCAATCACATATGCAACATATAAAAGATAAGCATAGAAAGAAGCAAACATGCACAAGAACAGTACTAACAACACACATAGATCAAACACGTCCATGGAATTGAATCAAAGCTCTTCTTATTAATTCAATAACTGTACATGGAGGTTTCTTCACAGACTCTTTGCTTTGCGCTCTCCTTCTTGCTAATGCTTGATAATAATACAATGATACAAGGGAGGGTTTCTATATTTCGTTTTCCCTCTCTAAAGTAAAACTGTCTAATCTAGACTTAATTATCCTATCTAACTTCATTAAATCTAGTAAATGCCTCAGCTACCTAAGGACGAGAGCTTATCCGCTCAAGGTCCGTTACATGTACAAATGCGCTTCATCACATCAACGTATTAATGTTTGGCGCAACCATATTACAATGGTTCCAAAATTTGAATGCTGGCGCTGTCCAGCTTGATGGAGTGAGCGATGCTCCTGCATCACATGACATAGTCAAACGACATGCAGAACATGACTCATCTTGGGAAGCAGAGATCGTACAGGTGGCGAGCATGACACCGGGTTAGGTGAAGAAGTTTATGGAACACCCAATCAAGGATTGCGTAGTATTGCAGAGTTTAAGTGCCAAGATGATCATATATAGAGAACGAGCAATAGAGATAAAGGAAACCCTTTCAACCCCGATGGACCAACACAGATTCCCATATGCTAACACATGCGAGGATCTCTTCGTCAAGTGGTCAGAGTATGAGAAGAATCATCCACTCTAGTAGAACCACTAGACGATCTCAAGAGAACAAAGAGATCAAGCACCACATGTCATTCTTTTGTTTTACTTAACACAAACTTTTAGTAAATATTTTAAGTTAGTGATTCTTTATAAATAGGGGGATCGACCTTTTAGTAAGGGTCAATGGTTTTTGGGAAAAGACCCTCTCTTTGAGAATTGTAAAGAATTATTTCTGAATTTTTTTAATTAAGAAGTTATGTTTAGAACCAGAGACAAATTTTATTTCCATCAAAAGCATTATGTGATTGGATTGAGGAGTAACTACTTCAATATTTGAATTCAGTAGTTGATGCGGTAACGAGTAAGTGTTTTTGAATCTATTGATAAACTATCTTTTTCAATACTTTAATAGTTCTTTTGTTCTAAATTATGAAAAATGAATCGTCGTGTTAATATGTGATTGATGGTAGAGCTAAGGAAACTATTTTCTTGCACTTGTCTTTATTGCATGCGTATTTTATTTCCATATTTGTATCTTAGTCAGTGTTTAAATACCAACAAGTTAACGTATTATTAATAGACTTGTAATAGGTGTGAATATCGTTGTCTGCATACTATAACATGAGGGTTATCCCAAGCTCAACATTATTCAATAGTTAATAATTCCCTCTATCAATTGGTTTATACCATCACCCTTACTTTATTGGACTCATCTAATAATAGAAAAGACAAAAGATAAACGTTTAACTTGAAGGAAGAACTTTCACATAAAGATACCTTGTCAATCACTAGTAAAGCCCATCGATAAATTATCTAGATTGAAAGATCTGGAGAACCATTCCATTCATCAATGCTGCAGAGTATAATTGGGCCTCTAAGGAGGGTTTGGTTCCTACTGTTGAGAGGAAGGATATTGGACCCCTCAACATTACCCTATACAATTCAATAGGTTGCCCTACTATGAGCACCTACAAATAACTCATTTGTTTGATACAATGCATATAAGGAAGAATGTAATATAAATGTTGTGGAGAATATTAGATGGAAGGAATGACAAAGAAAAAAATGTCAAAATTTGTACTGATATTAAGGAAGCCAATCATTCACTTCAAAATGTGATTTATTCAAATAGCAATGGACACCGAAATAATATTCCATGGTTATTTACAAAGAATGAAAGCAATGTGTTAAAAGAGTTCATTTGAAAAATCAAATTTCCCATGCGATTTGCTTCAAACATAAATAATATCTTAACTAAGAAAGGTGAATTTGGTGGGGTGAAAAATCATCACTGACATACCTTCATTAAGGTAACTATTTTGGTAGATTTATATTTTGGTAAATATACAATTTTTTGGTATTTTAATTTTTTTTTTTTTCAAAAAACCAATGATCCTTTTTTTGTTACAATATGTTCTACCTCTATATCTCCCTGACATCTTTGAAAACAATGTAAAACAAGTTATATATGATCTTGGAAAATGCATGAGGTAAATAATGATTTATATGTAAAATCTTTGTTGTTGAACTTGTCGACGTCTATTTTACTTACAATGTGTATACGTTATTGTTGAAACCTATGATTTTCTTTGTTATATCATGTGTAGGTGGTTGTCATCTAAATAAATTCATAAAGAATATATAAAATATTGGAGGAGAGAAATTCCTCGACTAATGCACGAAATGCAAAAGTATCTACCTTCAGAATTTTTCAATTCACAAAAACACTACCTAATACACTAAGTTGAGGAGATTGAAATGCGTGGACCTGTACACAATGTCAATGTGGATGGTGGAGAGACACTTGAAGTCATCAAATACTTTTGCTAGACAAAGAACATGTCCCGGGGGCTCTATGGTGGAGGGTTATATGGTATATAAATCCTTGGTGTATATAATGTATATAAGTCAGTATCTTCCTAAATTAGCAACAAAAATCATGAAGGTGCCTCAGATTTGGGATGTCAATTCCATTAACAAATTTGAAGGGGAGGTTTTAGTTGGGAAAGGTTGAATGAGGAAAGTGAAAGGTAATTAGATGGTAGAGATCTATAATACTTTGCATTAATATTAATTTATTTCTATATTTTACTTATTTAATTTTTATTTAGCTTCCATCAATTATTAATCTTTATTCTAATTAGTCATTTTTTTTTTCATACAGTTGACCGAGAGTCAGATGCACTACATTTATTCATCACATACAATCTTGATTGGATGGAAGTATAGATATATTGATGTATACAATGTAATGGTAAGTTATCATGGGAAAGGGTGGCTACTTTTCTTAAAGAAGCTCATCGTAATCAAGATACCAAGGTTACTTACAGGGAAATTGATTTAACATATGGTTTAAAAGATAAACAGACAAGCATGTTATTCACCCACATCATGTTTTAGTTTTTTTCCATTATATTAATCTATGTGGTGTGTTTTTTTATAAATTTTTACTAAGTATAAATATGTTTATTGATTGATAATGCATTTTTTTATGTGTCGGGTATATTGCAGTTGACACACCACAAGGTTATGTGGTGAAATGGTCATAAATTTCCCATCAAAAAGTTGGATGACAAGAATAAAACCTCTGATTGTGGGTTAATTGCAATATTTAAGGTCACTAATGTTTCCTTAAGAAGTGATAGGCATCCAACAATATTAGAAAATAGATACTATGGGTATTTGGATGATACAATCGAGTGTGACTTTAAATCCTTCAAGTTAATTCTGTTCGAGGTCAAATGGTACAGGTTACAAATGAATGAATGTGATCCCGATAGAACTGTTATTGAGCATGCCAATGGATTTACCATGGTTAATACAAGGACGTTTGAGCCGTACACATAAACTTATGTTCTTCCAAGACAATGTGAACAATTTTTTTATTCAGAGGTTCCATGTAAATCAGGTTGTTCGTACGTTGTTAGATATGATCCAAGAGGAAGGCATGTAAATTATAATGTACCAAAAGAAGATGATATTGAATAAGAATATGTAGAGGAGCATATAGTAGATGTACTATCATATGAAGAAGTTGAAGAATTTGAGCCAAATGTAGATGAAAATGTTCTCGATGATGATATTATCGAAAATGACATTGATGATGATGTTGATATGGAAAATCCTTTAAACATTTATTTTGAACTAGATGATACATATGTAGAGTTGGATGAAGAAGAATATGATGAATGATATTTCAGAAATATTGATATGTAAGAGGTATACGATTATATATTTTATATGATTTATTCTTTTCAAATTATTTATTTATATGGGTTAATCATCATCATCATCATCATCATTTTCATCATCATAATCAACATTATCATCCTTCTCCTCGTCATCATCTTCATCATCATAACTATCATGATTGTCATCATTGTCATCATCATCATCATCATCATAATTTTCATCTTTGTCATCATTGTCATCACCATAATAAACATTGTCGTCATTATCATCATCATCATCATGGTGGTGGTGGTGGTGGTCATCATAATTTTCATCATCATCATCCTCATTGTCATCATCATCATCGTCATCTTCATTGTCTCAGTCATCATCGTCGTCGTCATTATCATTGTCATAATAATCATCATTTCCATTTTCGTGATCATCATCATATCATCATCATCGTTGTTTTCACAACCATAATCAACATTGTCAACATCCTACTAATCCTCATCATCATCATCATCATCATCATTGTCATTCTCATCACAATCGTCCTCTTTGTCATTGTCATTTTCATCATCCTCATCGTCATCATCATCGTTTTCATCATCATATCGTCATCATAATTGTTTTCACAACCATAATCAACATTGTCAACGTCCTACTAATCCTCATCATCATCGTCATCATCGTCATTGTCATTGTCATCGCAGTCGTCCTCTTTGTCATTATCATTTTCATCATCCTCATCATCATCATCATCATCTTCATCATCATTGTCATCACCATAATTAAAATTGTTATCTTCATCATAATTGTCACGATCATGATCATGATCATCATTGTCATCATCATCATCATCGTCGTGGTCATATTCATTGTCATCATCATCGTGTTCACCATCCTCATTGTCATCATCATCGTTGTCATCTTCATTGTCGCAGACGTCATCATCATGATGATCGTCATCATCATTGTCATTGCAATTGTCATGATCATCATCATATCATCATCATTGTCATCCTCATCGTCATTGTCACCACCATAATCAACATTATCAATGTCCTACTAATCCTCATCATCGTCATTGTCATCATAGTCATCATCATTGTCATATTCATTGTTATTGTTATCGTTGCCATTATCATCACCATAATCAACATTGTCATTTCCATCATAATCATTGTTGTCACCATCATCGTCATTATCATCATCATCATCATCATTTCCATTGTCATGATCATCATCATATCGTCATCATCATCGTCATCGTGATCATTGTCATCATCGTCGTCCTCACCACCGGTAATCAACATTTTCGGTGTCCTACTCCTCATCGTCATCATTGTTGTAACTTGAGATGGTTTTTGGCTGTTTAGAAACCATGCCAAGACATATTAAAACCTACTTTAGGCCACAAGCTATCTCTTGGACCAGAGAGGGCTCTCTCATATGATTTAAGAACACTAGTTGCCTATCATCACTAAGCAACAATGCTAAGAATTAAGCACAAGATTCTATATTTGAAAGATAAATAATGAAATAACTAGGTAGGAAAGGTTTAAGATAAAATAACAGGTGACTAGAATTAATAAATCGTAATCATATCAGACCATAGGCCTAATCCATTGGGCACAGTCTCGTTCAATAAAGCACAAAAGCTAATAGCGAAAGGTGGAAGAAATAAGAAGACAATTAACCCTCAAACAATATAGATGGAAAAAACAATCTCTATAAGTTTGAGATGAAGAATAGACGATTTGTTGGGAATTGCAAATGATGAATCTATAGATCGAAAAGTGAGTGCACATAAACATATCAGGATTATGGATATTTTTATATGAAATAGAAATGAATACTTCACCTCTTTCTCATAAGACTTGATAATAAAGACACAGGTCCAATCAATACTCATAGTATATATATATGGAAGTTTGTATCTATGATGATTCCTTTATAATTTGCAATAGTGGTGGTCGTACCAAATTGTTACACTTCTAACCCAACTATTAATCTTATAGCAAAAATAAAGAAGAAATACTTGTGACAATTTGAGAATCTTAACACATAAAACAAAAAGATAAAATAGGGTTATGTTTAAAATGATAAATGAATCCAATACATTACTCCTCGATATCTCAGAGAATTACAAATGCCCTATGAGATTCATATAAAACAAAACCTATTGCTGTCATAAAATTTATGGCTTTCCAAACCTCTAATCCTCTCTTTATAGTCCTTTTGAATAGATATTTATCCAGAAGGATCACAACATAAATTGTTATTTGATCCTATTTTTTGGATTTTCAAATATAATGAAATCTTCAAATTCTAAAAATGGATCGATTAGATAAGATGATCCGTGGATTTCTTGAACTAATGAGATGAATCAACATCTTTTTGTTAATTGGATGCCCAAATCAAATCTATAATATATGTGATTTTTTTTTATGTTGGATCAAAACCGATATGACATCGTGATTGTTGATCTCGCCTTGATCAATCCCACATTCACCGAGACATGGTTTTATAAAGAAAAGGCTATTCCCATGTATTTGAATATAGGTGAATGAGCTTTGGAACCTCATTCACAGTGTTTCCTTTTATAAGTGGGGACTAGGCTTTACTGGATCGATGCTACCTTGACGCACATAAAACTTCAATAATTATCCTGATGCCCGGTGATCCGACATAATGTGGCACTGTTGACGTCTGTCTGGTCCCACGAACATGTGGCGACCTCTCATTGGTATTTGTTCTCATTGACATGATAGAAAGATATGCACCGTGTAACCTGGATTTGATGCATGTCCCATGTATTTGGAAAATTCCACATGTACATGTGGCAGGTGTTCATTGGCTTGGCAAGATAATGTGACGTGCCATGCATTAATGTTGATGTATCTCATCATCGGGACTTAAAGTACTTCCCAACACTAGAATCTCCTGAGGTCCATGGTCCAACATGATGTCAATGTTGATGTCATTAGCTAGGTCCTGTGGATACGTGGCGACCTTCTATTGGTTGCATAGGGGTTGGGTCTGGTTAAACTAACCACATGCCCCAAGGGATTTGGTTTTGGTGGTTTTGATGGAAAGTTTCGTTGGGAGCCGAGATTCATTGTAATATGTTAATCCCTTCGCCCTTTTTCGATCTATGCCCCAGATTTTTCTCGATATACCAGCAGGTAAACACAACCTTTAATTAGTTATAATACTATAAAACTTAAATAAAGTGCATATTTCTAGTTATTATATATACAAAATTTAATATATATACGATTAAGCCCAAAAATAATATATAACGAAATTATAACATATATAACACTAATTTTAACTAATACAACTATAATCTACTATATTGAAACTATTTACAATTAATTTATTATACACAAATTTTAATAATTAAATTATATACAAACAAAGAAAGTCTAAATAAGAACACTAGCTATAAAGCGAAAATAAAAATACTAAATTTATAGAAAAATTAACTTAAATTAGACTAGGTTATAGTCAAATTAAAACAAAACTCAAACTAAATCTTTATTTTCACAAAACTTAAAACCTAACATAAAAGGTATTCTAATATGAAATGAAAAATAAGAATTAATCCAAAATTTAAAATCTTTATTAATCAAGAAAAATTAAGAAGGTAGGCTAATTCAAAATGACTATTTTGATAAAAAAATAAATTTTATTTAGAACTTTAATCTATGTTACAATATTAGGCTCCATCTGGGGATTGTGTCTCCTTGCGAGGCACTAAACAACATGCATACCAAGTGCCTTTATTATTGGGAAATGGAATCATTATTCTCTAATAATAGTTCAAAGAAATATATAAAACTAAATCCTTTCTTTTATTGTAAATCTTATACAAGAAGTGATAATACTGTCAATAGGAAAAAATGGTACTTGTTTGAATAAATATTTCAAGAAGGGCTAATAAATAATTTCCTTATTAAAATTTACCCAAGAGTTGTCTAAATTAATCAATCTAAATTTAGCTTAAACACTAGACTTTTAACTGATTTTATCTTAACTCAAGGATTTTAAATTATTTAAATTGATTTTAGATAAACCTAATCAGATCATAATATATAAATCACTCGAGAGAATTAATAATAGAGTAATAATAAATATATGTAGAAACAACCTTTAAGATATTACAAATATTGCTTCACTGCCAGCAGGAGTCCATAGCCCCAGTGAAGTTATCCGCATACCCCAAATTGAATTTCTTTTCACCACTTCATTGTTATAATTTTATTTCTTTGAGACGAGGAAAATCATTTTTGTTTTTCCTTTCATCATCTCTTTTTCGACAAGATGAGGGAAATCATTGTTAGAAAAACAGCACTGCGGAGCAATAAAATAAAAAAAATGCAGAAACAAAACACAGAAGACACACAATACAAGAGAGACACAGATTTACGTGGTTCACCCAGTGTAGGCTACGTCCACCAGAGAAATTGCCAGGTCCTTCCTTTATTATTATCCAGCAAATGAAGGGATACAACCTACAGAAAAACCCATTGTAACTTCCTCTTCTTTCTCTCACAGTCTCCTCTCTCAGAATACAATATTCATTCTCATCCATAGCCGCAATACATTTCCCTCATAAAAGAGGGTTGCCTTCTAGGGCAAAAAACCCTAACATAATCTCTACCGTTAGATCTGCGACCTTATAATGAACGGTCCAGAT
>JZKD02S1711980.1:79623-90472 GCA_000966675.3 Picea glauca | reverse complement strand
CTGACAATTTGTTTGACATTTAGCAAACAATTATATCATCAATAATACAACTTGAAGTCATTGCAGGTATTGCTTTGTATCCTTTGGCTAGCACAACAAATTCACACGTAGCATGAAAGTGTTCTGTATATATACATTGAGAAGAAGAGCAAATTCATAGAATGCAAATTGTAGCAATTCGAAACAACCATAACAGATTTGGACTCCAGATATAAAGCTCATAATCTCTCATGCCAAGACATTTGAAAATGCCAAACCATGTAAAATTCAATATCCCAATACTCGGTCAGAACAAGGGGCGAAAAAAGAAAAATTTAAATACTTCAACAACTATAGCAGATTTGGCCTATAGATATACAACACATATATATTCCAATTTTAGTTTCAAATAACAACCAATGTTATTGTTATATACACAACTAATCCATCTAGTTTCAAATAACAACCAATGTTAACTGTCATATACACAGTTAATTTGTGTAGTAGATGTTACACGTCAAATTTACTCAACTGGATAAGTGTCGCATGTTCCTCTCAATTGTCGTAAGTGTCACACCCTTACAACTTTCGCAAGTGTCGCAAGTTGGTCACAAGTGTTGCAAATGATGTTCAAGCATACTGCCATGCCGACGACACTAAAGAGACACTTGAAACATCTCATGTACTTGATTTGAAGCAGAAGAATTGGTTAACTGAAGACCAAGAACCCTAAACACCTGAAAAGAGATTTGAAACAGAGATTTTGAGGGGGAGCGCTCCTCTATATCAGCCTTAGGAGCGCTGACGCTCCCCTACAAGGCATCAGGGAGTGTTATAATGCTCCCCTGCCCCTTCTGAAGGAGCGCTACTCACCTTGAGGGTGCTGTCACTTCCCTTAAGCTTCTCAAGGATCTCTCCAGTGCTCTGATTCCCCTTCTAAGGGAGCGCTGCCTAATCTGGGGCAGTAGTTGGCCCGTTGAGGAGAATAAGGAGAGGATCTTTCAAGATTAGGAGGCAATTGTATTTGAATTCTTGGTTTCATCAAGAGATCCCTGATCTAAGGAGAAGGTTCCCAACTTGTTCTAAAGATAAATCAAGAGGTTAAGATCCTCTTAACCTATATAAACAGGCTATAAGATGGTGAAAAGGGAGGGTAAATGGAGAATTACACCAAACTTATGATCTCATAAGTGGTGTTGGAACAGAGCTGATTGGGGAAAAATTGCTGGTATGAAACTTATGATCTTGAAGAGAACACACAGTCAGCCAAAGGAGAGTGATCAATGAAGCTGCTGTTATCCAGGTTGTGGATCTTTCAGGCAAGGGTTGGAAGAAGAGGACTCGACGAATCTGTCGCACTTGCATCTACGATTGTAAGTACTGCTGTCGTTATTCTCATCAATATGACATGCTTGGCCTGTTTCTTTCTAGTTTGTGTAGAATGTCACATGAAATTATCATTAATTGATAGATCTGTTTTCAAGCTAATATCGATAGAGTAGGAAGTGGTCGTATCTTGTTTTGTCTACAGGATCCAGCGAGGAGCAAAGGATCAAAGCGCAACTAGGAGCGTGCAGGGACAAACTTTTGTTATGATTGTGAATCCCACTTCGGTGACCCCTCTCAAACCACTTTTACTTCATTTAGACTCCCTTGGGAACATCATAGACGAAGAAGTTCCACGACTACCAGAGAGGATTTTTACCGAAACATATATGGGATCCACACAACCAATATTTGGTGAGGAATATAGGACTCCTATTCGTCCTGGCACCGCAGTAGATACCAATCCCACACCCGCTCATTCTATTTGGAGGACTTCATCAGGATGCGATATCTATGAACATTTCGAATCCTTTCGACAACCGTTCCATCCTGATAACCCTCCTAGTGAAACAGGACCATCCGGTCAAACCATGAGTCACCCAGTCGATCAGATTGTTAACCCTACTGCTACATTGGCACAAGTCCATCCTAATAATGGACCCATCACATCTGCTCACCCAAGAATACAGATCCCTGCTGGCCAAACACAACCGGCTGGAGGGAAACTACCATCCAATGCACCTTTTCCTCCTGGAGGACTACCGTTCCATGGTGGGCCTACCCCTTATGGGGGACAACCCCCTTTTCATCCTCCTCCTGGAGGGAAACCTCCATCTGCCAGTCATACCCCGGTCATAAATCCACCACTGGTAGGGGGGGAAACCCCATTGGTTGGAAACTCTTCGCAACCCTGGAGAGTATCTTCAGGAGGCACTTTCACTCAACCCCACGTTGGGAGGCACTCTTATAATAACCCATTAGGAGGGGTACCTAATCCTGGTCCTTCCGGGACATCTTACCCACAATCTCATCCGGGTGGCATCCAAAACACCACCTGGACCTCCATCCAAAACAGTCTTATCCTCCTCATGGGCCTAATGCATACCCACCTTCGGGATCTACTCCTTACCATCGTCAAGGGAAAAATGTCTATCCTCCTCGTGGGCAAGGAAATCACCCAGCCTATAATGCTCAAAACCCACTAGGTCATGCCAATGTTTCTCATTCATCATCGAATCCTTATTATCCTGGCCAATAACAACCGTATGTAGGAGGACCTACTAGGTACAACTATTCATCTAACCCAGCTTATGGTCCTACCGGTGTTCCTATGCTGCACCAGTATCATTCGTAAATTAACTGACATCTACCTTTCCTTGTGACTCTGGATCTCTTAGACTTGTCTCGGTTAACTAATGATCCTATTTCTCATTCACCGGTTTGGTCGGTCATTCCAGCTAAACTTCCTTCTGATATTTCGAAATTTGATGGAAACCCTAGTGAAGATCCAAACAACCATGTTATGACTTTCCATTTGTGGTGTTCATCAAACTCCCTCATGGATGATTCCATTAGTTTGCATTTTTTCCAACGAAAACTTACCGATTCGGTAGAAAAGTGGTATATTGACCTACCACATGCTTCTTTTCATGATTTCAATTCCCTTGCCATGTCTTTCCTCATGCACTTTCAATTGCCTATTCGCTACAAAACGGGTACTGAACTCTTGACCTCCCTTCGTCAAACTAATGCCGTGCATATCTATGACCACATTCATGAGTGGAGACGACGATGAAGGATGATCAAGGCCGTCATCCCCGACATATTATTGGTGAAATAGTTCACGAAATCACTGCTACCACCGATCGCTCACGATGTTGCTATGGGTGGTGCGGTCACTGAGGAACAAGCCATCGCTCAGGCTCAGTATTTAGATTTGGTTTATTCCCAATCTGGTACTTTGCATGATTTTCTTCCGAATGCTACTTGAGCTAATACCAATCCATCTAAACCATCATCCTCATCTCATGCGGATGGTGTCATCGGCTCTGTCAAAACTCAACCTGTTTCCCAATCGCTCACACCCTCCTCTACCTCCCCTCAAACTCAGATCTCTGAGGTGAATGCAGTTTAATCTTCCCCTTCACAACAATCCGGAGGTAAGAAGAAACCGAAGAATAGATCAAAAAATAATAATGAACAAACAAAGAATCAAACACCTGCTGCCGAAAAGCAGACACAACGGAAGTTGAAATTCTCGTGTCTCATTTGTGGTGACGATCACTATACCCGAGATTGCCCACATCGTGATGAAGTGGCCAAAATTTTCCAAGGAAAGTCACAACCTATTGTGCTTACTCATCCTTTTCCACATCAGCAATCCATGGTTGCTCAAACCCCCTCGCCCGGGGGCAGTTCTAGCAATCCTCATGATGAGGCCTCATCGAGTGCACATATTTATATGTTTAATGGAGTTAATTTAACCACTCACTCTAAGGCATATGACACACCAGGTAACCACGATAAAGGAAAAGTCGTTAACGGTACTGGTGCTTTACCAGATCCATCATCGTCCTCTGTCAGTCTTCCATCGATTAATCCTCCATATGGACCACTCCAGATTGAGAAACCCACGTTCGACTCTGTCTTACACCCTCCTAAGAGCACCATCCAGAAATCTACCTTCAATCCTAATTCACGGGCGGCCCAAAATTACAATATCGTAGAAGATTTGGCCCAAGCCCTATGTGCTATGTCCACCTTGGAAGTTTTACAACACTGCCCCAGTCAACGTAAAACGCTCTTAGCCGCTCTTGGCATTGTTGATCCCGAGTTGTCCAACCAGATCATGTTTAACCTAGATAATTATACGTCTCGACTCTCCCACCAACTTTTTTCCAAGTTGATGTTGTTGTCCACAATCAACAAATCCACCGAACTATTCTGGATGAGGGAGCCTTGAATTGTGTTATGTCTTTGGCATGTTGGAAAGGTTTAAAATCACCAGCACTCAATAAATCCCCAATGATGTTACGTGCCTTCGATGGGCGAGGTTTTCATCCTCATGGGCTTTTACAGTCCCTGCCCATCCAATTCGGTGGAAAAACTGTTACCATTGATGTCGAGGTGGTCGATGCTCCCCTCGATTACAACTTGTTACTTGGAAGGAGTTGGTTTTATGATATGACTGTTGTTGCCTCATCGGTCTTTCGATGTGTACAATTTCCTCATCAGGGAAAAATCGTGACTGTTGATCAGTTGGATTTCTGCACACCCGATGCTCGCATTCCTGCTACCAACAATATTCCTTTCTTGGGAGACCACAAGATCACGTATGAAAGCATTGGTGTTGACTTACTGAAAGATTCTAGCCTGATGGGTACCTTCCCTACACCACTTCCACCAACTATACATCACGTTGCGACGGTCGATATGATTTTGACCGCAACTTATCAATATTTGGGATCATCTGACCCTTGGGGTGCACCTTGTCCATTGGAATTCGATGCACTAAGTGACACCGTGCCACTTAGCCCAGCCGAACCATCATACGTTTCTACCCAATTCACTTCTCCCTCGTCGGATGACCAACATATATTGGCACCTAACATTTCATCGATGCAACCACGGTCGGGTTCCTTGTCGACTGTGATCCACTACACTTCCCCAACTTTTCTTATGCCGGAAATGTGTCGCATTGACAAGCTACCTTGGGATAATCACCATCCCCGATCCTCTTTTTTTCCCCTGCGTGAAGAATTATGGGCAGATATACAGTCTATCTCCCCTCCTGGTGCCAATTTTCTATCACCTCCCATGTTTTCAACTTCCGATGATTTGGATCCAGTAGTTGACTTGGTGATTTATTCGATAGGTTTATTGGAGCCTAATATCCTTACTCCTATCACGACCCTCGACATGTATTCCTCCCTAAGTGATTATCTTCCATATAGTGAAGATCTCCTGGAGTCCATGACCAAGTTTTGTCCCTTAACATGGTATCCTTCCAGAATGTTATCCTCTTGGAAGTCATGATAAAAAAGAAGCAACGAGCATAGTTTCCCTTCTCTCTGGCAAGCTCGTTAAAAAATGAAATAGAGGCCACTAGCTTTCAAGCTGGGGGCATAATGAGCATAGTTTCTCTTCTCTGTGGCAAGCTCTTTAAAAAATGAAACAAAGGCCACTAGCTTTCAAGATGGGGGCATAACGAGCATAGTTTTCCTCTCTGTAGCAAGCTCGTTACAAAATGAAACAGTAATCTGGGAATTAAACCTGGAACCCTGAGCATAGTTCTTTTCCTATGTCAAGCTCGTTAAAAAATGAAACAATCACCTCTCTTGAACCTTCTATTCATCCACCCTTCTCCTTTTTCTCATCCACTAGAGAAATTGGTGACGACCTCAGAGCCGGTGAATGAATCGAAGCTTGGAGGGCATGTCTCCAGCCTTTGATGATCATTCTGGAGCTAAGCCACCAACTTTCAAGCTGGGGGCATACNGAAAAAGGAACCCCCCTGGAGTCTCCTTTAAACCCTTTTCAGACTCTCTAAATATGAAAAGATTGTCGAGTGACCTTGATTCCTTTCACACTCGTTAAAAGGTCAGAAAGGGCGTCTTTCGAGTGATAGTTTAACCCTTTTTTGGTCTCGTTGGACTACTGTACGAATAAGGAATTGAGAGAGTTCTCTTTTAAGTGTTTTTCCAAACTCTATAATCCCGAAAAACCTTCGAGTTTTCTGTCTTTGGACTCGTTAAAGCACACATCGACATGCCCATATGGGACCGAATCCTTACTTCTTCCGGTTCGTTAAACGAAGGAAGAGGAACTTATCGAAGGTGAGTTATATCAAGCATGTGTTATCCTCCTCGAGCTCATTAAATAAAAAATAGGTACTCATCCATCTGGATGGGG
Source organism: Picea glauca (assembly GCA_000966675.3). Lineage (NCBI taxonomy): Eukaryota > Viridiplantae > Streptophyta > Pinopsida > Pinales > Pinaceae > Picea > Picea glauca. The sequence continues at coordinate 84,256 of JZKD02S1711980.1, read as the reverse complement.
GAAAAATTGAAAGGAGCAAGCCAAGCAGTCTCTTGAGAACATCATCCAACACTTCTTAGAGTCTCCCTTGAACACGACACTTTGTCATTTGCATATATCATAATCCGCTGAACCTCTGCACTGAGCCAATATTTTGAGCCCCTTTCACTCCTTTGGGTCACCCGACGCAAGTCACAGTACCCATTGCATAGTTTTGGTCCACGTCATGTTTTGCCATTGTACCTCAGTGTTCAAGGGAAGTATCCACCTTGAGAGTCATCCATCCCAAATATCTTGCCTCAAAACCAGTGTCAGTCCATGTTCTTTTGATCTACCAATTACATCTCTATGTCTATTTTGTGTCGGTGATGGGGGATACATCAAGGCCCTCCCTCGACGAGTCTGTTCATGTCGACTTCGACACATTATCCAGGAATCAGACTTAGAAACTAGTTAGTACTTTGGGACCTGCATGCCTCAATGGCAAGCCTCCTCACATTCGACAATAGGTTTACATCATTGACCTTTGATCGAATGATTCCACGAATGTTCGACCTCATATCATCTATTCACATTCGCTGGAATGTACTAGGGTACCTTGGGAATCATTGACATTAATGGTGATTTCCCTCGCACTTGTTAACGGTTCACACCATTGACTGGTAATCAAGTGGTTTCTGCCATGTTCGACATCAGGACATCTATTCACATGGTTAAAATCATACCACATTGGGATTGGTAAGAAGACCCTGGGTTGAGTGATCACTTTGATATATGCTTTGCCCAGGTTGCGAAGGAGTTTCTATTGGACAAATGACACATACACTGTTACATAGATCCACTTTGTATTGGTCGTGGCTATGTCTTGTCATATCGTACATCCACTGTGTATTCTTCGTGGCTACGATCATTTCAGTCATCAAAGTATAGATCCACATTGTATCTTCGGTGGCTATACCTTCTTATCAATACTATTATGGATCCGCAGTGTATTTTATGGCAGCCATATCTCACAAGTCTTGATCACCCAAGCATAGGTATGCCTGCCTTGGGTTTTGAAATATGTCATGATATTTGTTAGATGTTTGTGTGCGGCTTCCGTCAGGTTCTCTGAGTCTATACCCTTGCTTGAAATTCTACAAAGTATTTCAGTCATCAGTTCGCATCTTCTAACTTCATACTTTGGGGGGAATTCTGTTACACGTCAAATTTACTCAACTGGATAAGTGTCGCATGTTCCTCTCAATTGTCGTAAGTGTCGCATCTCCCTTACAACTTTCGCAAGTGTCGCAAGTTGGTCACAAGTGTCGCAAACGATGTTCGAGCATACTGCCATGCCGATGACACTAAAGAGACACTTAAAACATCTCATGTACTTGTTTTGAAGCAGAAGAATTGGCTAACTGAAGATCGAGAAACCTAAACACCTGAAAAGAGCTTTGAAATAGAGGTTTTGACGGGGAGCGCTCCTCTATATCAGCCTTAGGAGCGTTGGCACTCCCCTAAAAGGAATCAGAGAGTGTTATAATGCTCCCCTGCCCCTTCTGAAGGAGCACTACTCACCTTAAGGGCGTTGGCGCTTCCCCTAAGCTTCTCAAGGAGTGCTCCAGTGCTCTGATGCCCCTTCTAAGGGAGCGCTGCCTAATCTGGGGCAGTAGTCAGCCTGTTGAGGAGAATAAGGAGAGGATCTTTCGAGATTAGGAGGCAGTTGTATTCGAATTCTTGGTTTCATCAAGAGATCCCTGATCTAAGGAGAAGGTTCCCAACTTGTTCTAAAGATAACTCAAGAGGTTAAGCTCCTCTTAACCTATATAAACAGGCTCTAATATGGTGAAAAGGGAGGGGAAATGGAGAATTACAACAAATTTATGATCTCATAAGTGGTGCTGGAACAGAGATGATTGGGGAAGAATTGCTGGTATGAAACTTATGATCTTGAAGAGAAAACACAGTCAGCCAAAGGAGAGTGATCAGTGAAGTTGTTGTTATCTAGGTTGTGGATCTTTTGGGCAAGGGTTGGATGAAGAGGACTCGATGAAGCTGTCGCACTCGCATCTACAATTGTAAGTATTGTTGTTGTTATTCTCATCAATATGACACGCTTGGCCTGTTTCTTTCTAGTTTATGTAGAATGTCACATGAACTTATCATTAATTGATAGATCTGTTTTCAAGCTAATATCGATAGAGTAGGAAGTGGTCATATCTTGTTTTTTCTACAGGATCCAGCAAGGAGAAAAGTATCGAAGCGCAACTAGGAGCGTGCAGGGACAAATGTCGATAAAATGGTACGTTTGTTATCCTTCCTTCCCATGCGTTAGCTTAGATAGATTTGAGAGGAAGTCAGTGTCCATGTTAAGCATTTTCTGTCTAGAGTTAGGGTCAAGCTCTTAGAGGTAATCTACCTGTCCGCAGAGAGATTTTCCTACAACAGTAGATATATTAAGTGACTGAACATCACAGTCATTTTTCATATCATTTTTTGATAACAAATGTTAGTCGGCCTTGAAAAGAACATTTGTCTACACCACCACCATATAAGTTGGCCAAATGTATCTTAAGCCAATAAAGCCCTGTCTTTCCCAATGGTCGACCCTCAACAAATTCTAGAAGTCCTTGACACACGTCTAAACCTAGATGATTTAAATACATATGCATTGGGTAAGCATGCCCTCAGAAATCCAATTTATGTGGATAGTAAAAACATTCTTCGTCCTTCATTTTACTTGCAACCTGATTCAGGCAAAGAACAATAACTTGAAATCACATACTAGCATCAAAGAATTTATGTAGAAATCTAGTAAGCTAGATGTAAGAGTAATGTGGAGTATCTTATAGTAAGTTTTAATTCTACATCACAACGCTGAGAGTGCCTCTCACTATTTGTCTCCTTTGCCTTCTTTAAACACCATTTCCAACGTTTAATCTATGTTTCATCTTCTTTATCCGGTTTCTCATGAGTGGGCACCTGCCAAGCCATTTGCACTTCATCAACAAACCATGCTTGATGATGCACAAACAATACAAATCTCTACATTTTCTACACTTTTGTCTCAAGTATGTAAAATCATTTATACTATATTATACAAAACATCAAAATCCATTTAAAATCATGGAAAATACTGAAAAAAGAAAATCAACTTACATCCTCCTGATCAATCAAGTCTGCAAGGCGACCTCCTCCTACCCAAAGCCTATCTACCACATCAAGAATTATTTTATTAATTCTCTATTTTGTTGAGCCAAGTGTATCCAATCCCTGGAAAGGGAAAAATAAAAACTCTTAAGTATGTAGTCAAATCAGAACCACTTGATATACATCAAAAAGAGAACAACAAAAAGTTGAGCTCAATAAGGTGATAGAAACCTTAGCTAATCAAGATTTAGTATGTTGTTTGAAACAGGTACAAATTAAATCCAAAAGGGGAATGAACATCTAACACACATTAAAGTGCCTCTACAAACCAGTGGCCCAACCACGCTCCACCTTGCATTCAAGCTATGTCTATAAGAATTGAGGTATGCAACAATAGCACACTAAATCCATACCTGATATACTCTCTGTATCTGGTTCCTTTGAATTCTCTTCATTGCTTGTCGTTGCTGATTTTCCCCATGTATGCGCATTACATAAGAAGGCAAGATTAAATAACCTCCCCTATCATACCTAGAATGAATTAGAGTAGTTGTTTTTAATACCATGCTCCTTTTCAAAACAATCGGCATACCTTCATTTTTATCATCGTCTTCCTCGTGATGTGAGGGATGAAATGATCCATCACAAAGCAAGGATGATTCTCTTCACTTTTATCTTCCTTCTTGTTATGTTTGGCCAATTGCATGGGATTGATAAGGATTGTTTCCCTCTCCTCAACAAAACTCCAAAGATCAACCCTGCTTTAGTAGCATCTGCAGTCTGCACTTCCAAGGTTTAATGTTGGAAGTAATCTGAAGATTTGGAAGCTCACTTTAGACTAGTCATATTTGTAACTCTTGGAACATGCCTCAACCAAACATGTCAGCTAAGAAATAAAGCAGATCAACAAGTTATCACAGGTCCAGATTGCCTCTCTCTGGCATAAAAAACACTCCATTCACTGGAGGCATCCTGCCCAAAAACCTATCATAGGTCCAACTTCTTATCTTAGGCACAAATTATCTTCAATCACTGAAGCTATGGCATCAAACTCACTGAAACCATCTGATAACTTCCTCTCATAGGCAACATCCTTCTTCATACATGGATTCCTGGAAGATTTCAGATTTGCAGCTCTGGTACCATGTTAAGTTTTCAACATGGTAAGCAGATCTACTCTTCTAACTTCTGATATCATAATCTAGGAAAATAAAACTGTGTAACCTATCAAAAGTAAAACAACAGATGAAGGATGCTAGATCTGCAAGCATATAACTCTGAAAATATGAACAACAAATACAAATCTGAACTCTCAGTTACATCTACTTCTATTAACTTAGAAAGAAGAAATACAATGCAATAGCTCAAACCTGAATGTTTCACACACTCCTACTGTCTTATCTATATGATGTGCCTGCCTTTCTTGTATAGACTACGAAAGACTAGACTTACATTGTATTCCAATCATCCTCTGGTGCGCCCTAGGCTAGGAGAAAACCCTAACCCTAATTCCACCTAG
>JZKD02S1711980.1:32563-50829 GCA_000966675.3 Picea glauca | reverse complement strand
ATTATATATATATATATTGAAAACAAATTCTAAAAATCAAACATTCTAAAAATAAAAATTGCAAATGGATCTAAAACATTTCCTAAAAACAATAATCTCCAAAGATGTTTTTTTTTATGTCTTACGATGATTTGTTTTTCTTAAGTCACTTCAAGCAACAAATCAATGATGAAATAAGCGCGCAACAACAACAGGTACAAAAACACATTTTATCTCTTTAATTTGCCGCATTGATACTTAATCTCACATTTTCTGTTTTATGATGATCTCGCAAGTTTGATTGCAGGATTAGTACTAAGTTTGATTGCAGGAATGAAAATGCTCACATTCCATGCCACAATGATTTTCAAGAATTGCAAAATTTTTCCGAAAAAGATGCTTGTTGCAAGCTTGAAGGAGTTGATTCTCATTATACACATCAGGACGATTGTTGTTACACAAAACCCATCCATACAACCATTTTGCGTCATGAATGCTTTACCCATTTCTCCTTCAAACATATATTAGTCATCCATGTCTTGAAGTCCACTTTCCGTCACCTTATCCTTCATGACTTCGCGCACACCTATATTTCTAACTCACATACATCTCTTTATCTTTTTCAGTTCATTTTGCCTTGTCAATAAAACTATCCATCTCCCTTTCCATGACTACATTTCCTTTCCATAAACACTATTGGTACTGAGATATTTCCTATAGTCCTACCAATATTTTTATCAAAACTCACGTTGACTGATGTGGGATTCCTTAAGGCCCACCTTTCAACAATTCTTGCCCCATCAACCTCAACACCTTATCTGGGATATAGACTAGAGTTCCTTTTGAGTATCTGGAGGCTTGCATGCCTTAATGGAAAGTTATCTTGCCGACAATCATGGGAATAAATCATTGTCCCTTGATCATTAGATCTTGCAAGTGGCTCGACATCAACAAATCTATTCACACTTCACAAAATGTACTTAGGTACCTTGGCACTCATTGACATCAATGGTGAGTTTTCATCGCATTGGTTAACAACATTCATCAATGGTCGGTAATCCAATGAATTCTCTTCATGGTCGACATCGACACATTCATTCGCATGAATAGAATTCTACCATCGGGTTTAGCAGCAGGTGAAGACTATACACTTTTGCATGACTACTCAATAGTTATAGCAACATGACTTCAGCTATATGAGAGTACTACATTTCCACTTTCATACTTTCTCTTTTCCATGATTCATCAACAACAGTTTAGATTCCTCCACTTCACATTCTCTGATCCAACAGTTACAACAGTCGTAGCTACAACAACAATCACCTTTCACATGATCATGTAGCAGTAACATCTTACATGCTCCAACAACCGCATCAACCATATTCCTATTGCATAGTTCATCAACATTTTGGGTAAGTGGAGGCATGCTATTTTCTAAACTTTAATCATGTAATTCCTCAACTACTCGCAATGAATAATTTGAAAAAATCCCTCACCATGATCCCTCTCCTTTTCACTTCTATGACTCATGCCATGTTGCATGAGGACATGCAACCAATTCAGTTGCCGGGGGTGGGGGGAACGGGGTGGGGTGGGGCAGGGTGGGTAGTGCGGGGCCGGGGAACTATATTCGCTATCATCACTCCATTTTCCCACCACTATCATTCCATTTTTCGTCTCATTACCATTTACCAACAATTTTTTTCTTCCAACGATACTCTATTGCACCTTGCTTCATAAGCACCGATATACATATTGGCATGATTAACAAATATGCAGAAGGGATGTCTTATACTCAGTGATGTTTCCTTATGCACATTGATAGCTTATAGTTTCCAGTAAGTATATGGGTAAATTATTATCATAACAACAAGAGAACAAATAATGAAATAAATGGTGTTAACACAAGAACCAACATTATTTATATTCATGGTTGTCACACAAGAACCAACCATAATAAAATGTCAGTTGTTACTCATGTCACTCCCATCCTGGAAACATTCATTATCATCACTCAAAGCCGAAATTCAGATGCCAAAATTTCTTGAGAAGATCCATGCACAGTTGCATGCGGACATGCAACAAGTTCAGTTGGGGGGTATGTTGGGACTCAGAAATGTCGTATTTTCATCCACCTTTCCCTTCATCATTCTTCACATTTAATCACCCCATTGACCTTTCATGATATCATTTTCATAAATATATTTGGGTTTCACCTTATTATTTTCCACTTTATTCATTTTAAGTATTAAAAGGGAATTTGTGATTAAATATTAGAAAATCAACATGTTTTCATGTATATCTCAAAAATATGTGAGATTTGTAATGTGTAGGAATATGTGAAGGATTAATAACAAAAATAATTCTCTAATATCGCCTCCACCATTTCAAGGAGATAGTTATTCAAAGCCTATTCCAAGGAGAATATCATGGAGATTTGGTTGTCATATCTTATCTAAGATATATGAGAGATATGTGTGAGGATTTGAAGGGATCATATTTTACAATAATGGGAAATTGGCTGAGAGAAAAGTGAATCTGTAATTATGAGATGCTTATATTTTTTTCAAAACTCTCATGTATAAAAGAGAGTGCCCTCTCTTCACAAGGAGAGAATTGTTATGATGTAGATTGGATTCATGAAAAGACTCTTTTTGTAAACCTACTTGTTGAAGATTAACGCTATTTTGAATTCGGTGATCTTGTGTCTTTTAAAAGTTAGCATTTGCTGATCTAAAATATTCCATGTTGGCATCGACAAGGGCCACAAATCCAACTTGGTAAGCTCATTGTAAATTATTAATGTAGATTTTCATTTCATGTACCTGTTATTTTGATTTCATGTTATTTTGTTTTGATTTCATTATTAGAATTTGATGCAAAGTGTGGCAATGTAGGAACAGTTGGATCTCCATATTTCACCATACATGAGCTTTAATGGATCATCCCACTACAGTTAGCTCTGTTTTCCAAAATTGATTAGGTTACACCTTGCTAACACATGCACAATCAAGACCTCCATCTCTCACCCTACATGCACCTATAATGGAATGTTGCGAATGTGCAAAGTGTTAATTGTTGTTAGTTTAGTTTCTCCAGGAGATAGAATCAAAGTTCATCTTTTCCTTTCATGAGTCAGCAATGAACACGTCCATCACCTGAGCAAGAGCTTTTGCTTGTTTATAAGTTTTTCTTTCTAAATTTTGAATTGTATGGAGAGTGTTATATTTGAAGTGTGAAAATATAGTGTTGAGTTTCAAATGTCTCTTCTTTATGCTATAATCATCAGACATATATAAACTACCTATTGTTGGCACATATAGTGCATCAAATATACTGATTACAAATCCCGTTTGATAATTTATGTTTGGTAATATATTATGCATATAATTGCACCAACACTCATATCAATAGATGTTTTTCTGAACCATTTTAATGAGTGTGAAATAACCAGGTCACTCGGTGATCGTTTCAATTTTAAGAAGTCTGAAAAAAGCTTAACTATGGACTCTGCAGGGGATGTTCTTCTCGACTAGTTTAACGAGTGTGAAGGAACAAGGTCACTCAACAATATTTTCAATTTTAGGAATTTTGAAAAGAGCTTAACTATGGACTTCGTGGGGGTTCCTTTTTTCGTAAATTTAGTCCCTCTGGCCCAAAAAAGGGTTAAAATTATACTTGAGAATACTCTTCTAGCGAACCAGAGTTCTTGCAGTATACCTTTGTTCGTACAATTGATCATCTAGACCGAAAATGGGGTAAACTACCACCGGACATATGTGCCTTCAAATTTTAGTTTGGTGAGTGTGAAGGACACCAAGATCGCTCGATAATCTTTTCATGTTTAGAGAGTTTGAAAAGGGATTAAAAGAAGACTCATTTTCTGAGAGTCTCGAGGGTGAATCCAAGAGTGATGACACATCAGACATATGAGGCTCAATATCATAATCATGAAAGGACTAATAATGACTCCCAAGCCTAAAGTCATTAACGACGGCATGGACACCAAAATGCAACCATGATCTACCTAGGGCATCCATGTAAACGTAGGATCTACCACTAAATTATGACACTTCTAAAGAAAAAATGACGGTTCCGTGTCACAATTTGGTGGGATCGACCCTATGGAAAAGTGGAAAAGACAACGATATGAAAAAGTGGAGGTGGAATCCTAACTTTAATGCAAAAAGTTGGAAAAATGACTTTACCAAAGAATCTTTTAAAAGTCACCTATCTCCCAAAAATGTTTCCAAACCAAAAGTGAAGTGTATAGTAACATCCAATGAGAAACTCAAGAACCACGTTAAATGATTTACAAGCCAGAAAAAAAAATGACAAAAGGGTTTGAAAAAGTGGCAAAAAAGGCCAAAAAATTCTATAAATAGAAGCTGACAACTCATTTTCACCATTGCAAATTGAGAATTAACCAAAAAGACAAAAAGACCCCTTTGCTAAAAGAGTTGATTCTGGGAGCTTCAAAGGACGAAACAAACTTCTTCTTAGACCAAGTAAGTACAAACTAACCCCTCTTTCATTTCAATAATTCCTTTTTGCATTACTTTATTTTTTTGGGGGGGGCGCACCCCTTTAAAAAAGGGTAGCCCTACATGTATGTAGGTTGTCCAAGGACAACTCAGGTATGTCCGCAGGAAGAAAAAAATCTGCCTGCGTGCATACGCGACTGTGTCCACTACAGCCCGCGTACACCCTCAATAGCATGGGAAAAAAATGAAAAGCAAGAGGTAACTCCCCCCTGAAGTTGTCATGTAATGGGATGCATGTTCACTGGAGAGAGAGGGAGCACAAGGATATAGATATCTTGGTCAATGAGGACCCTGCAGCTATGGTCGCATTGAGACAATGTAGTTTATGGAATTTTTTCAAATGTCCATTCACGAGGGAACAACCTAGGCTGCTGAATGCCTTGGTGGATGATTGGCACCCTGACGTTGAGGCATTTATGCTTGAGGGGCAGTCGTTGACTCCAATGATCGAGGACATTTATTTTCTGACTGGCCTCTTGAGGAGAGGGGAACCAGTCAACTTACGTGCTTTTCCCCCTGGGCCTCACAACATCACTGAGTTGATCAGAATGTATTGCAAGGCTGGCACTAAGAAGGTAGGTTCTCAGGTGTTGATCCAAAAGATTACCAACCTATCACTGAAGGTGATAGTTTTAATTATTGGGCAGATCACTGGATCCATGACCTTACATCAGGCCTCCCGAGCACATATGCATGATGCAGTGCAGTGATTAAAAACACAATTGTTTGATTGGAGCATGACCATGCTTGACTGCATGAAGAGACAACTCACCGAGTGTCGTGGAGGAGTAACAAAAAATTTGGATTCAGGAACATTTTATGTTTGTTCTTATTTGAGAGGGTACCTAGTCTTAGTCCATGAGAGACTGTGCATGGGAGTGTGGCCTCGCTCCCAGCAGTGTGTATATGGGAAGCATTGTTGCCATGAAAGGGGGGAGGGAGGACCATAGAGGCCTTTGATGATGCATTTTTCGACTGGTGGGCATGACACATTTCGATGATAGAGGACTAACCCTACATTGGGATCAACTTTTCCAGGGATCCAGACATGCCCGTACCTCCTGGAGCTGAGCGAGGAGAGATGGGTACGTTTACTTTTTAAAGTTATTTAAATTTTAATTTCTTTTTATATATATCATTTTTATGTGTACCAGAGTACCTGACAACTATGTATCTATTTATGTATAGTTATGGGACTAGTGTGTCTAGCGAACTACGTGAGGACTAGGCAGCATCCTCGATCAGAGGAAGTACCAATAGTAGTCGTCGGACCAGAAACAACAATAGGGGGACCTCCAATCAAAGAGGCTGAGAGAGTGTTGAGATGGGTGGAGTGGAACCTCACTGTGGTCACTTGTATAGTGCCCATGGTTGAGATCGAGGATCTCCCACCATCGATGCAACCTCATTTAGTTGGGGTGTCGTGGACCCGGGTCTAGTTTTTATGGTGTTTGGAAAACATCATTGTTCAATATGGCAAGGCCAACAGGCGTTGTGCTTAGCTAGGGTGGACCACTTACGTGTCGAGGGCACTCTTTTGTATATTTTTTAGGGCATAAGCCCCATGATGTATACCAGACATATTTTTTTTGAAGTGCTTTCACCCACCTATGTACTCTGAGACTTTTGATATATTTATATGTGTATTTACATATTTTATATCTTATGGATCACATTTTTTATAATGTATGTACAAGTGTATGTGTGTGCTTCTTTTCATGTGTGTGCAATATACCAATCTAATTCTTGATTAGCTAGATTATCAGTTATTTGATTTAGTCTCCTAGGGAAATTGATATATGTAATGTAATCAAAGCAATGTTCTAAGAGACGTACCCTATGGAATCATCGATGTAGAGTATGATCATAAACATGGTAAACCCCATTTAACTGGGACACAACCAACTATGCATCTAAGTAGACTCAGAGGTGAGAGATACCATGCAACAAAGCATCATGAAGAAACTCTATCACTGTGTTGTACTCAACGACATTATTTGTGGCGTCACCTAAACAGATACCTCCAGTATATAGCAACTGGCCCTGAGGTGTGAAGATTACACAAGTTGTGGAAGCAAGCCTCCGAGTGTGTCGGCTAGCATCGTCCGCGAACCCAATGAACATTTTTGATTCACTTGACATTTTCCACAGTGAAAACGATGACATCAATAATGACACGTCCATAAAACAAAAAGACAAAATACTAACTGTATAAGAACTATAAATATGTACAAGAAGTTACCCAAGGCGACCCACCTATGAGTAATACTTCTTGAGGTAGAGCCTATTTCTAGGCTCCGCTAAAGAGTTTCCCTCAAATTCAACCAGATGATAAGCACCCTTCTTTAGTACCTCTTTCATGATGAAAGGTCTGAACCACATGGGTTTGAACTTTCCTTCCCCCAGGGGATCCTTATCTTGGTCATAGAACAAGACAAGGTCACCTTCGGAGAAAATCTGAGGATGAACGGACTGATCACACTAACACTTGAATCTTTTCTTGTGAGCCTCATTAGCCAAGGCTACATCATGACATTGCTTATCGAGCTGCTTGAGATATAATAAGTGTTCCTCAAGTGGTGAAGTGTTTGGAAGTAACTGTACTACCAAATTTAGAGATGGGATCTGGCACTCTATAGGCAATACTAATTCCATCCCATAAACGAGTTGAAAAGGTGAGAACCTGGTGGTAGTCTTTACAGATGTTCATTAGGCCCAAAATGTCAAGTACAACATCAAATGCAAATTTGAATTGGAAGAGTTGATCATTCGCTGCAGAATGGTCTTGAGGGACTTATTCACAGCTTCCACCTGACCATTCTCTTGTGGGTAGTAGGGTGATGAATTCTCTTTCCTCAACCCAAGATTTGACATTAACTCGGACATCATTTTGTTCTAAAAGTGACTCCCATGGTTAATGAAAATATCCTTCGAGATGTCGAACCTTGCTATTATGTGATTGAAAATAAAGAGATTTATTGTCTCGCCATCATTATTGAACGTTGGCATAGCCTCGACCCACTTTGTGAAGTACTCTACCGCTACAATGATATATCGATGCCCCCTGGCTGAGGCTAGGTGGCATGCAATGAAATCAATCCCCTTCTTGGTGAAAGGACCAACAGTAATGATGAAAAACATGGGAGCGGGGTGTGCCCTCATCTTTCGAGAGAAGATCTGACACGGGTGGCACTTCTTTACCGATTCAAAGCAATATTTGATTAACGTCGGCCAAAACTAACCGGCTCATAGAATCTTTTGGGCTATTTCCAACCCAAAAAAATGACCACCTCATGCTCCGGTGTGGCATTCATTAAGAATGCGTTTCGCTTCTTCATGAGTGATGCACCGATGAAGGATGAAATCTACACCTCGAGGATACAAAGTGTCATTGAGTATGAGATAGTTTCTTGCATAATGGAGTATATGTCGATGCTCATCATGAGACGAAGAGATGGGGCAATTCAAAGTCTGGAGATATACTAGTATATCTCCATACCAGGGTTCCAAAGATGAAATCAGAAAAACATCTCCATTAATCAGTGATTTTTCGGGCGTAACATCACCTGATTTGACCGAAAGTTTCGAGATAAGTTCTGCAAATACCAGTGACTTTTTTTATTTCATGGAAACAAACTCCAAGTCAAATTCTTGGAAGATAATGATACATCTACTGATCTTTCCACCGATGACACGTCATTTCAACACGTATTGAAATGGATTCACAACGACAATGACGGTGGTCTGCTAATGCTAGCTTCTAAACATGGGAGTAGTTGAGTTTTGTTCCAACCAGGCCTCGGCTCAGGTAATAACTCAGATTATCTTCAACCATATCATCCTCTTGAACCAAGACCATACCAATAGTCAACTCTGCACCGACCAAATACAATAAGAAATAATTATTATAATTGGGAGGCCGGAGCAGAGGGGAAGAGGTGAGGGCATGTTTCAATGCTTCGAAAGAGCACTGAGTGGCTTCGTCCTAATGGAAAGGGACCCCCTTTTTCAGTAAATGCATGAATCCTCTAGTGATCTTGACATATTTTGTGATAAAACACTGAAGAAAATTTGCTTTACCCTGTAATCTTTGAAGTTGAGTGACTGTGCATGGGGGAGGCAACTGAACTATTGCCTCAACCTTTAGAGGATCAACCATGATCCGTTTTGTCGAAACTATGAAACCTAGCAGATGACCCGACGTCACACATTAAATTCACTTTTTTGAATTATATCGAATCTAATAGTAGCGACATCGCTCAAAGATTAGTTGAAGGCACATGGGATGATCAGTTCTCTTACGAGATCGTGATGCTAAATCATAGAGATAAGCCTCGACTATGTGTCTTAGGTCATGGAAAGAAAAATACATGGCCCACTGAAAAGTGGTTCCAACACTCTTCAAGCCAAAAGACATCTTCTGATAAGAAAATGTACCCCATGGATAGATAAAAGTTGTTTTATGCCGATCTTCATGATTAATCTGTATCTGATTGTATCCCAAAAAACCATCCATGAAAGAAAAGACCTCACAACTTGCACACTCATCGACAATCTAGTCAATGAACGGGGTGGGGAAGTTACCCTTTGGACAACCCTTGTTCAAATCATGGAAGTCCATACATACGTGAATCATTCCCTACTTTTTGTTGACCAAAACTATATTTGACACCCATTGAGTCAACTGAATGGGGTAGATGAAACCGTATTTGAGCAGTGTCTCTACTTCATCCTTAATAGTTGTTGCTTTCTGAGGATTCATCAGACGAAGCTTCTGTTGGATCAACTTGGCATTGGGATAAGTTTTTATTTCATGTTCAACTATTCTTGGATCAATGCTTGGCATTAGCTTGTAAGACCAGGAAAAAACGTCTTGGAATTCCTTAAATAAATCTGTATAGATCTGAATCTCCTTGGGGGAGTAGTCTACTCCAACAAAGACATTCTCCAGGACGCTAGGGGTTATGGAGATGTCAATAGGTATCGTTTTAGCGATGGTTTCCATATTACCCTCGGCATAAACTGCGTGCATAGCCATAGGATTAATAGGATAAGACCTATCTCTAGTCATAGTCAACACAAATTCTCCTGCCTCTATTCTTATTAACTTTGGGAGGAAATAAGATCTATGATGGAGATCATCCCAGGGTATGTCCGGACTAGTCAATACCTCTAAAATTGCCTCGTCAGAGGGAAATACCAAGTCTAAAGAATCAGTAGTGGCAAGGGAACCTTGAAACCAAATAGGCTCGAGAATTGGATCTAACTCTAATGCAGGAGTTAGATCGGGGTCATTCAAATCTTGCTGGACAATAGAGTACACAAATTCTTCCGTGGATAAGGACATGGACATGCCAGGATTCCATGTCCCTTCCATCGAAGCTGATGGGGAAGGAAGAGTCCAAGGATCGATAAAGCAAGTCGTACAGAACGATGACACTTGAAAGATATCAGCCCTAGGCTCGTCAGGGACAACCGATATCATCTTGACATCGGCATAAGGAGGCGGGTAATCAAAAGTACCCATCAATGGTGGGCACAAACCAACCCCAATGTTAACGATGCTGGGATGTGGGTTATCAATGGATGGGACCATCGATTCCCCCGATGAAGGGTCGGGCCTAGAGAAGGACAATTGATCGATGGTCACGATTCGGCCCTCATGTGGAAACAACAAGATCCAAAAAACTGTGGCAACCACTGCATGCATGGCATATGTCCAACTTCTTCCTAACAACAGGTTGTAGTCAAGAGGCTCATAGACCACTTCAAATTCGACACACACGGTATTCTCTCGCAACTGCACAAGAAAAGAAGGGATTGTTCCATGTGGTCTGAAAGAACAACCGTCGAAGGTAGTATGAAGAGTAGGTGACAAAGACAAAATGGGTTGGCTAATGGCCTTCCAACACGCTAATGAAATCATGCATGTCAAGGCACCTTCATCAACCACCGTGCGGAAAATGTTCCGAGTAAAATATTTCATGGGGTGATCCATTACAATCTGAAATGCAACGTGGTATGGGAGACGGGGTTTCAAGTCAGTCATATCAAGCATGATCATTCCCGTATTATAGGTCTCAGTGGATCCTAAGGCATCTATTAGAGCCTTTCTCTGCGAAGGGCAGCTCTGGAGGACCTCTAGAGTAGACATCGTGCAAGGGGTTTGTGACAAATCCTCCACCATAGAGTAGTTCTAGATGACCCTTGCGTTCGAATTGTGCGAAGCTTTCTTGAACACCCCTTTCGGGATGCATGCCATTGTTTCACCCATCGTCTTCTCAAACTAGAGAAAGACTGACGAGTTTTCATCTTCTTTTCCCTTTTTAGTAGTGTTTGACATTTTGTAATCGTGTTCCCTAGTTTCTATGTGAGTGTCACCCTTCAACATATAAACGTTCATGAATGAGGGGTTACTAGAAGATGGAGGGGGTCCTTGACTACCCCCATCTGCACTCGAAGAGGCTTGAGTCAAACATTTCCCATGTGGAAATGGGTTCGTTAAAACAACAAGTTGTTGCTGCGCCAATAACTTCTGGGCCTCTGCAAGCTGAGGGCATAGGTGAGTCAGATGGTCTTCTGTCAAAAGGTTACACAGATACTTTGACTTTATTTTCTCTTTGTTTCCCCCGCCAACATTGTTGGTGGGTTTCTTATCCCCCTTAACCTTCTTATTTCACTATCTTTTCTTTCCGTCAGGCTGTTGGTTGGCCTTCAGGTTTGTCGACTACACACTGTGTACATTCGACATTTGAATAGGGGGATCAACTGAACTAGAGGTTTGGTTGGCCACTTTTTGTTGTATCATCAATTGTTTCAATTGATTCGACAACTGATAAGTGGGATTTGATTGTGCTAAAACAACTATACCATCGACATGTGGTCTAGACTTGTGTCTGTTCTTGTCAAGGATAGATCGTGGCACATATGGAAAAACCTCATAAAGTAAACCAGACTGAGAGTATATTAGTTCAATCTGTTGAGATCTCATTATTGCCTCTTTCTCGAAAAAGATCCCCGACATTGCAAAGTCCTTTGATAGCTGAGGTACCAAAGAATTAAGGAACCACTCCATCAGGAAAGCTGGTGGGATTGATACTTTTATCAAACTCTTCCGATGCTTCCACTCTCAAATTTGATCCAAGATATGATCGGCCTTCATTTGCTCGAATTTGGTCAACAATTCGGTGCTGACGTCATATCTCACAGGTAGTTGTAAATGGTTTAGAAAAATCATTTCCAATTCGCTAAAGCAAGAGTATCTTGAGCGGTCAAGCCCGATGTACCATTTCACAACACTCCCAATGAGAGTGTGTTGAAATAGACACAACTGAATGGAGTCATCTCTCAGAGAGTTTTATGAGTACCATAGGTGAAACATGGTCACATGGTCGCCTGGATCTTTGTTAGGCTTACCTTCAAACTTCAGAATGTCTGAGGGAAACTTCGTTGGCATGGGAGTCGAAAGTGGATCGTGACAGATTGGGTTGTTTAACAACCTTGACAATTATGGCAAATGTAACATCACCAAAAATAGTAGTTTGGGTTGTTGGCTATGTACAAGAGGAAAGGAGCCTAGGATTTGGTTGGCACTAGGTTGCCAGGAAAAGTTAGGCTGCTAGTCAGGGTTCTGGTAAGTACCATGGCCTTGGCCAGCGAACGGGTACTACGTCTGTTGAGACGTCATCAACTGAATTCCGTAGTTGGATGTTGAGGGCTGGGAAGGGATTTCTCCTTGCATTGTGTTCCAAATATTTTAGAAAGGTTTTCCCCCTGTCGATCCAACGGGCATAGGTACTGAGCCTTGCTCGGGGTTCCATTGACCATGGAAGGGGTTTCCCCTGGTCGACATCCTTGACAAGGGAATTGATCCCTGCCACAGATTCTAGAGTCCTTGTGAGTAAAATATTCATGTGTTTTTCCCCTGTGTAGTAATAATACCCTACACATGATTTTGTGGTCCAAATCCAGGGTTTCCCCAGCCGACATGACAGCTGACGAGAAAGCATTGTTTCTAAATGCGTGGTGTAGGAATGAGGTCCTTGAATACCTGCTCTGAACAAGTTGTAGTTCATGTTTGGTGAGATGGGATGTTGAGGAACACCATCGAGAAAGGGGGAAAAAGGAGGTATATGACCCTCATCGTAAGGGAAAGCATTATAGGGGGCTAAGGTGCCCCCCATGGACCCGTCACACTCTGTATAAACGGTGCAATGATTGCCTCTATAGACAGAGTCAGGCCGATGCCTAAAGTAGAGGCGGTCTAGACTGATGAAGTTGGGTTAGGAGGTGGAACACCCCCTGTGGTGGTAGCCATAGAGGGAGTGTGAGCACTCCCTGACGAAGTAGAATCATTTTCCTCCATCACTGCTTGCAAAACTATCTGACACTCGTGATGTGTTACCCTTGGGGGGGAAAGCTATATAAAAATTGGCACCGACAAGTCAGTGATCAGAGGGTTATACAGACCAAGATCTTCCACTCCAAGGTTAGAAATAGTCTGTTCCTCCGGATATGAGTGTTCTCCTCTCTGACTTGGCTCGAGCACAGTTTCCTGCATCCCGGTCGCCTCAAATGACCCTTGTTGGTCAAGCCTTCACCGTAACGGTGGAAGTAGTGGCTCCAAATTAACCTGTGGTAGGACTTGAAGCCTTTGTGATTGACAGGGCTCTTGATCTTCAATTGTGTGAGAATATCAACGAAACAGTAAGGCTTTTGTTAACGTTGAAGACCAAGCACATACTAGAAAAGTTCCTATGAGGCAAAGCAAGAAAACCACTAACTAGTTGGAAGAAAAGTTACGCCATCCAACACTAGAGCAACTTATCGATGCAAGTGCAACTCGAACATGAAAGCATCCTCCAGGTATACTCAGTAAAGTGTGGCATGACATTTTTCCTAGGTACCGCAGTATACCCCCACATTCACTTGTGTAAGTCCCTAAAATAAAGGCAACTAGGTTGCCAACTTGCGAACAATCACTGAGCGGGTAGAGTCAACAGTCGGCTAGACCGAAATGAGCAGGGTAACTAAGCCCAATTGAAAGCAAGTGGTCTGGAAGATAACTAAGGACCTCAAATGGATTCGATATCCACAAAGCTCCATGGAAAATGCGACCAACAATATCCCATGACAAGTCCTCAATATGCGTTCCCCACTACGCTTGATCTGATTTTGGAGGGGTTATCTCCGCTACCTTTTCGCACGTGACCTCGTGTTTAGCCCCTGTGTTAGAGGGGGGTCTCAGATAAATTTCATGTTTACCAGAATTTTTACACTCCCTAGCATTGAATCCAATGTTTGTCTATAAGCCTTGAAGAGTTTTCTCTCAAAGCTAATTCAAGGCTCTAGCCTAGACTAGTTGATTGACCCTACAAACATAAAGTCTAGTTGATTTTAAATTAGCGTTAATTTTAGATGTCTTGTTTTATGTCAAGGAAACGACAATTAAACTAGTGGTTTGTTTTGAGAGATGAAGAAGGAAAAGAAAATGAATTTGAAAGAAAAATTACTTTGTTTTTTCTTTTGACAAATAAATATTCGTAACTAACTCTTTAACCAACTTTTCATAACTACTTTTTCTAATATATTTTAAAAGAAAACCTAAAATGATATTTCGCTCGACTACAAGCTACTTATGTTCTAAGAAATCAATAAAGAACTTAAAGAAAATAACTCTTTCTCCTAACAAGCAGAATAATCAACCCAACTACTTAACCAAGCAAATAAATGTAAACTTTTTCTATTTTATTTATTTTTATGCTTCAAACAAGAAACTTGAAAATAAATTCTTTTTCTTTTTCTTTAAAGCAAGTGAACGGGGGAAAAGTGAAAAACTACCAGAAAAGACTGAGAATTGACCTCTAGCCAACTTCAAATTGCAGGGAGTAACTGAAGACACCTAATAGGCTAATAAAAAAGACTCGAAGACTTGCCTAAAAACCCTTTCAGACTAAACACAAGAAATCTTTAAAAAGATAACCAAATTGACATCAAACCTAGGCTTCAACTGTAAAAACAGAGACATTGTACTTATTCAAGAAACCCTGAGAAGTCATAATTCAATCAGGGAAGAGGTTGACTACCCCTTCTTTAGGAAAATGTTTGTTGACACAGGCATGCTACAGGTGCTTAAGCAACCTCCGTATGTACGTGGGTTTTCTAAAGGTAGGGCGCGTATGTATGCATGCAGACCCACTACAGGCTGCGTACACCTCTGTAACTCCTCAAAAAGAAGACAAACAGGTATACTAACAAGGCAGGGAGACCTGGTATAGCACCAACAGGTGACCATAATCCATTAAAGACTCAGCAAACTTAGAAAGAAACTCAAAAGGTAAAAACCAATTAAACACCCATAAAATCCCCTAAAACCCTAGAGGTTTCCCCAGTATGGTTGCCAGTTCTTCTATAGTGGGAAAACCCCCCTATGGACTACACTAGGGTTCAACATGTAGGTAGATATAATTGTCTAAAAGTCTCATACTTTTTATAACTACCTCGAATATACCCCACATTCATGCATGAAATACAAAGTGAAAAGATCTGGTAACTCTACCTTTAACTCTGTGTCTAGTGTTGATCATTTCACGTTCAATCACTCCATTGACTACAAGTCTCCTCCCAAGGATGAACTACATTCACAAACATATAAAAAGGGAACTACAAACATGCATCTCATATCAGGGATGATTTTAAGGATGGAAATTTATTTTAAAATGTAGAAACCTTGGCGAATCTTACTAATCCTTCGTATGACAACTATAAATGTTTGGCAATATTTTTGTAAAAAAATCAAATTTCTAAGGAGTTTATATAATTTGTATAAAATTTTGGCGATTTTTAAGGTAAAATAATTTTATCCTATAGAATTTGGGCGAATCATTTTTAGAATAGCGAATTTGTTTTGGGGAAAAACCATGGAAAATTAGCCCATGAGCGAAATTTAGCCCCTGAAATCATCCCTGTCTCATATATAAATCATGGGTTAGATGTTATAATAAAGCATAAATCAAACACAAATATTTGAGACATCATATTTCGGGACATAAAAAGTATTCCTTTTATCAATATCACAATGTTTACTTACAATGAGATCGGTGACTGCTCTGCGACCCTGATTCAGGCTCCTCTTCACCAAGCTCCAACTGTGCTTCCATGTATCTTTCTCCTCTAACACTTCTTCTAGGGAAATTGCATATGCTTATGAAGGAGGGAAAAGGCAAGAATGGGAAATTCTGATGCAAATCTCATAAGGTGGCTGCAAATTCTTGGGCCAAGGAGGGGATGTGAAATGGGCGGAGTTTCACTGTTCTTATGCTTTTGTCTAGAATGAGACCCCAACACCTCATTTTATATGACAAAAGGATGTTTATTAAATTGGGTGATGGGCTATAGGTGGTGGGATAGTTGGAAAACTACCCAATAGCTCGTAATCTCAACGAATTCCTTGCAACTTTGTAACTTTTGCAACTTTTGTGGGTATACGCAGGTTGTAATGGTGCAGCTAGCGTACGTACGTGAGTTGTAGTGGTGTAGTAAGTGTGTGTACCTGGGAAGTAGTGGTGCAAGGTGCGTACATCTTCAAAAATAGGGTTTTTAAGAAGATTTTCTTAGTGATGGCTTGGCAAAAATAGCAAGTAAGAGGGCCAAATGCCTGGTATGCATGTATGGTGCAATTTCGGGTTATAACAATGGTTTAGGGTTTTTAATTTTTAACTATTAGAAGTTATCGGGCTATGATATTATGGTTAAGGGTTATAAGGGTTAGGGAATATAATGGCCAAGCACCATGGATTATAGGTAGTAGGTGTTATGGAGGTGAAGTGTTTTAAAGGATAGAAGTGTTAAATGAATAAGGGGCAGGGATTAGGGTTCATATGAGTTAAGGGTAATATGGGTTATATGTAAGAGGGATCAGGGACTACATGGTTAAGTATTAGGGGTTATAGTGATTAGATTTGATAAGGGTTGAGTGTTAAGGCTTATGAAATGTTTATGGTAAGTTATGCAAGTGTCAAGATTCATGGGTTATGCAATGTTACACTATTTCTTCTGAACTGAAATCCGATGACAGTACGTCAATTTATCGATGCAATATGTCAGTTTATCGATGAAATTATGTCAACACTCTGACGAAACATGGTTACTATTTTCTTCGGTGTGAATCGGTCAACTATCCGACAAACATCTTTCTTTTGGATAGCCAACAAACATATTTTCGTCAAATATCTGATAGAGAAACAAGATATCTAACGTAGGTTTGTCGAAATATGCGTAGGATATCAGAGGAAGACATATGTCGAATATCCGACATACAAATAATATATCCAATGGAGGTGCCATACCTCCAACGAATATGTATGTCGAATGGTTCTTTGGTTATCCGAAGAATATGTACATCGAATATCCAACAACCAAATAGTATATCCAACGAAGGTGCCATACCTCTGACATATATGTCTGTCTGAGGGTTCATCGGATATCCTACACCTTCGATGTTGGAGGGTTCATTGGATATCTGGTGAAACTATGAGAGTTCGTTGGATATCCAACGAACCTCTGTGTATTAAAAAAATAATGAAATTAGCTAGAGAAGATGGTAACAAAGAATAAAGGTGTAGAACATACCCGTCTTACACTAATTTATTCTAGAATGAAGGAATTTAGAGTTGGTATTCTAGTTATTCAACGATATGCACATACTCGATTCTACTTTCATGAATTTCTTTCATGTATGGCATGCTACCCATTATGGATTTCCATAAGAAATAAATGGTTACTTAGTAACCATACACACAAGAACTTCAAAAATCTCATTTTCCTTGACTTGATCTTGAAGAAACTTAATTGAGTTGACATGCGATATGGATGATGTGGTGTAGCAGAATATTTAATATATATATATATATATATATATAAACAATAAAAAACAAAATGATTTCATATTTGAATTATTAAAATTATAATAATAATAACTTAACTTTATATTGTGATTCCTAAAACATAAATTACGCATTCATTTATGAAAGAAACATTTTAGATAAGGTGTAACAGTTCATATAGTCCATGCAAAAAGGAATGATTATATAGAATAACCAAGTCCCCATGTTCTACCAAGAAAAATATTTCCAATATAATACATACACCCATCATGAGAAAAGAACCTACCTTCCATGAAGCCTTCAAGTTGTTGGCATAGAGTTTAGATTTCATGAAGCCTCAAGTTTATTGGCATATATATTACATTTTATTAAGCCTTACATATACTAGCATGAAAATAATGACATATTGCTTCACTCCATGCATGGAACCTTGTATCTTCCTTTCACCCCAAGGGATTTGTTGTTGTGAGAACCTTTCTAGTTCCACTTTTTCTTATGCTACCAATAACCCCATGCTTTTCCTTTAAATTTGGCATAGATATTACATTCTATTAACCCTTACACCTACTAGCATGAAAATAATGGCATATTTCTTTGCTCCATGCATGCAACCTGTTGAGCACTCAACACACCCTAAATATCCTCTTGCAAATTCTACTTTTTGGGTACCACTTGATATTTTTCATTGTCTAATTCGACTTCATTGTGAAAAATGTTTCCTTTTCTTATCATCTTGACTCTCATTAATTCTTTCAAAGTTTGCTTGAATCTATGAAAAATAACGAATTAAAAGGCCTAACCTTTAAATAAAGAATCAATAGCCAAAAACATTTCACCTGATGCGCCCAAACTCGACATC
>JZKD02S1711969.1:54314-69904 GCA_000966675.3 Picea glauca | reverse complement strand
ACCAAAAAATAGATTTCCTTAAATGTTGTTGTAGTTGGACCAAGATTAGAATCACGATCTCTATTGTACTTACAAAGTCATTTTCATTTTCATTTTCCTATCAATCAATTGGCCCCAGATATGATCAAGATATATTGAATCGTGATTTTAAAGTTTGTCATTATGATCTCAGTCAAACATGATATTAACATCTCATCCTATCCCATTCTTTGAGTGAATACTTCCCCATCCATATTGATGGTTCGGTCCATTTGTTACAGGAAAATTTTGATTTTTGACATTATTTTGAATAGAAAATCCCATATTTTATATTTCTCAACCATTTTTTTGTGGAGCATATGCTAAAATAAATATTTCCTCTCTAGTTTCATCTAGGTTCTTAATATTTTCCTTCCTTATGTTTACCCTCATGTCTTTCATAACCCATTTTATGTCTACAATGTATATATTAATTTTGTCTGTTTTCTTAGTATTTTTCTTCCTTAATGTCTCTCATAACCCATTTTATGTCTACAACATGTATTGACACATGATTTTTGAATTTGTCATTATGTTTCTAAAAACATTACTTTAACAATATAGCTTCTTATTGAGTTACTTCCCCATCTTACTAAGTTTGTAATTTTTGTTAAACATTAACATAATTTTCTTGCTATCATATCACTCATTATCAATGTTAAATGTATATATTTGATATTAATATAATTTCTTTGTTATGTGTTATTTTTTAAATTTATTTAAAAAAATAATATTTACATTTATAATTAATTTATATAATTGAAAAATATTTTAATTTAATAATTATTAAATTATTAAAAATAAAATACAATTATTTTTTAATTTAAAAAGTTAAAAAAATTATACTCATTTATATATATCCAATTTTTTGTTTAACATATAACACATAAACATCTAAATTATAACGTCGACCAAAAGACAAAACATCACTATCCTACTCTATAAAAGTCAATTCATATGTTACTTAATGTAAGGTCAATTCATATGTTACTTCATGTAAAAAATAAGTAAAAAACCAGAAACGTAAAAAACATTAGTCAGCGAAATTCATGGAGAAAAAGTTGTTTTTCTTTTAATGTTGCTTAAAAGTGGACCACAACGTTGGGTTGTGGTACAATGTTAAGTTGAAAACATTTACTATACAATATTTCAAGTTCAATTGACAAGTTAATGCACATGAAGTGAAGGTAGGTATATCTTTAAAAAATCATTAACAATTTTTTTTAGATCATTAATGTTTTTTTTTAAGGTGACAAAATTAAGAATGATAATTATTTGTTACTATAATAATAATAATAATAATAATCTATTTTTAAGGTCACAGCCAAGCCAGCACACCAAATTGGTGTATGAGACCCTGTGTTTGTGGGACAAGGGATCCCCTTCGCCCAGCGATTTGACTGGTAAAGTCTACGAAGGTATACATACCCTACCCCCCTCTGGATTTGAACCTGTGACCTCTTAAGAGGAAACACATGTTCTTAACCATGTATTGTTACTATTTGCAAATGTGTATTGTATCATTGTTATGCAAGAGAAATTAAGTTATTTAAAATAATTTATTAGTTGTCTATAAGGGAGCATATTTTCATTCTTATTAATGTTTTTGGTTCTTGAGTTATTAACTTGATTCTTTACATTGAAGGAAAATGAATTATTAATCTATTAAAAGTAGTTTTAGTTTTTACTCAACCAAAATACATTTTAAGTCTAAATAATATTTATTTTAGGGGGTAGAGTAGGGTAGGGTAGGGTAGGGTATGTATATCTCTATAGACTTTACTAGTAAAATTGTTGGATGAAGGAAATCTCTTGTCTCACAAATAAGGAGGTCTCATTCACCAATTTGGTGTATGGTTTAGCGATGATCTTAAAAATGGATTATTATTATTATTTAATATCATTTGTGATCATCACTTAAACTACCTATAATGAGATCATATACATTTTAATAGTATTTAACTATATTCTTATACATAAAACAACAATTTAACTTTTTATATAATTATAAATAAACAAATAAATATAATACATATTTTAAAATATTATAAAACAATTAAATCAAAATAATGCATATTTTAAAATATTATAAAACAATTAAATCAAAATATATACATAGTAGAATTTTAAATTTAAATAGAGTTAAAAATTAAAAACTTAATTCTAAATTTTTAAAATAGTAGAGTTCAAAATTGAACATCAAACTTTAAAAAAAAAATTATATAAATTATTTAACTTTTTATATAATTATAATAAATAAACTCATAAATAGAATACATATTTTAAAATATTATATGGTAGCATTATATTTTTAAGAAAAATTGGTAGCATTTCTTAAGAACAATTGGTAGCATTGCTTAATACATGCACCCCAAATTGTCTAATTATATGGGTACAACGAGTTGATACTTTAAAAAACCTTCTTTGTGAGGGTAAAAAGGGGAATTGAATTAATGTGAATGGATGATGTCAAAGTCATTCAAGGTTTTTTTTTTTAAGAAATTTGAAAATCAATTTATATTAAAAGAAAAATTTGTAGTTTTTTTTTGTTTACTCTAAGATGAGTGTGAATTAGAATGAAAAGAACAAAGAAACTTTTAGGTCTTGGTAATATGGAGTATATTAATGAAGTGTAGAAAAAATAATTTATTATACATATAATTTTTTTGTAAAACTAGGAAATTTTATGTGACTTTGTACTTAGTATATGCTTTTGTTTTCAATAACCAAATTCCAAGGTGCTTATTAAGAGTGACACATACCAAGGTGCTGATTAAGAGTGACACATACTTAGTATATGCTTTCGTTTTCAATAACCAATTTCCAAGGTGCTTATTAAGAGTGACACAGACCTAAAGGTTGACTCAATTCAATTGAGGCACAAAGGCTCTTACCATTTTTATAGTATTTAGTATTCGTCTGTTCGAGTGGGTAAAATATCATTAGTCATGAACTTTACTGGATTTCTACATAAGTTAGGAGATTTTATGAGGTAAAAGGTGTGCTTACATTCATTGAGAAGTAATTATTGTAATTGATGCTTGTGGGTTAAAAGGAAAATCTAGATTGTTGTTAAAGTTTGTTATTTCCTATCAAAATTTTGTAGGAAGAATCTTAAATGGGCATGTGTTATTTCCAAGAAGAAAATGAAGCCATTTATCCATATTTGAAGGTGGGGCCTTGATAGTAAAATGCATACAAGTTTATAGATATTTCTCATGAAATGGACTTTTGGAGTTGCAATAAATTGATGAGAAACCAAGGTTTGACCTTGATGTTATTTTCAAAAGACACATGAAATCGATTGGTTGTGGTAGTGGATTCTCATAATTTTTTGTCATTAATTTTGAGGAAGATATAGTTGAAGGGCGAAGGGAGCCCAATGATGAAGATATAATAACAAATAAGGACAACTTTGATGATCTTGGTGCCACCCGTGACTTTGAAGATTTGAAATTCACATTCAAGTTGAAGTCAGTAGTATTAAAACTAATGAAATTCATGATGAGAGGATAAAGCACAAGTTGCAAGATAATTCTTTACACATTGTTGCTAACAAGGGATATGGGAAAATTTGAATGATCAACTTATGTCTACATTGGGAAATGTCAATTGATGATTGAAGTTTCTCCTAATTCTTATTTCTAAGTCTTTTTCTTTATTTTATGGTCCATGGGAGCTCTAACATAGCCTTCAAAGGTGAATTCATTTCATTTTCAAATTTTATCTATATAATATCAAGAGATCAACATTTTGGGTCTATCATTTTTTAAGTACATCAACAGTGATGAGGAAAACCTAGATTAACTTTTCTTTTAGTTTCTTTTTTCTGGTAAATATTTTTTTTTCATATTAGGAAAGGCCCTTGATAGTCCCACAATCCTGGTCTTGAAATTGAAATGGAAAACCAACTCTATAGGATCTAAACAATTTGTTGGCAGTAGGCCGAAATGGGAATGAAAGCGTGCACGAAGAAGAATGACAGTTGGAAGAGCAATCGTGGGAAAGAAAGCATGCAGGAGGAAAGGGACAACTAGCAAGAAGCTCAACACGTGCACATGCAAGAAGGAGGTGACAGCTGGAAGGAATCAGCGAACGCATGTGGAGAAGGAAGACCTAACGACAGTGAGTTAGGGTTTTTGGTAAGAGATTTTGTGTAAACGACTGAAGAGCCCGATAGTTATAAATATAGGCAAGCAGATATCAAAGAGAGGTTCAGAGATTTTGCGAAGGTTGAGCTTTCCTACTGTTGTAGAGTTGAACTCATTTTATGTAATGTTTTGATAAGAGAACTACTTGTAACGAGTGAGCTAAGAGGGAGGTGGACCTCAAGGATCAAATCACGGACTGAGGAGCCTGGTGTGATATAGTTCGCCTCACAGAGATCTTACCGATCTAAGGAGAATTGTAAGTGCGAGGCGCGAGAACTCCATAACTACCATAATAAGAGAGTCAAGAGCCAAATCTTTGTGGACGTAGCCCCGGGAGGGGGTAAACCACGGTAATACCTGTTTAATGTAATGAATGCATGCATATATCTGTTTACTTTTGTTAGTTAAATGATGAATGCGATGAATGAATGAGTTATTATACTGTTTAGTTCATTGATGTTGCGTTATTAAATCCCGAAGGTCAGATAACAATAATTTGTAATACAAATCATAAGTAATGGCTCAGAATGCAGACCCTCTATCTCCTACTCAATCCTAGGTTGTAAACACCTAAGTCTTACAACCACCCATAAAATCTATCTTGGGTGAGACTGTGCAGTGCATTCTGTGTGTTGTGTTGCCTTCTAGTTCACCAGAAGGGCCGATAGTTCTAGGCTTTGTTGGTACCCTGAAAGATACAAACCCCGGGTCAGTAGCCCAGAGCTATTCAATAGGTTAAAACTAACAAATGGTTCCGTTGTTGTTGTAAGAGGAACAAGAAAGGACTAAGTAGAAGAGATAGAACACATGTGGAAAAAAAATGAGCGAAACTAGAAGATCGTTGAGTCACTAGAAGGGAATGTTGAGATTGTGGAACCCCACGAAAGCATAAATCGAAGGCTAGTTGAGAACTAAAGAGCTAGAGTTTTCCTAGAAAGATAATAGAAACCCTAGCCTGATGCCTCGAAAAATATGGATAAATACGTGTTTACGGATTTACACGAAGTCCTTTTCTGTGATTTTCCTCACCTATTGCAGGGGAGGATACTAAGGTTGAAAGGTAACCACGTGATGAACTGGATCCGACAGCTAGATTGGACCCCAATATAGATTGACCAGTTACAATAGGTGAACAAAAAATTCACCCGCGCAGTCGACTTTTGTCTTGATAGTATTGTGGCAGGCTTCATCACAAAATTTGCAGTTGACACAGCGAAGTCATACAGCGCGGCAGAGCAAGAATTTCTACGCATACCTCGCAGAAGGTACAATCGATCACTGTATTCTTCGATTAAAATACGGTTATATAGAAAAGGTGTAATGACGATGGAAGCATACATCTAAACTTCCCTGCATGCATGGGGGAAGGGGGGAAGCACTGATAGAGGGAAGGTTAAATGGCCGAAGGAGAGGATAAAGGCAAGAAGGAGGAGGAATTCTTGGACCCGATCTTGATGGATGACGACCAGCTTAAGTGGATATTGGCATCACCTAGAATGATGCGTAGAGGAGTACCCTACCAATATAAGGCGAATACCAAGAAAAGATTTGTAGCCACGAGAGAGGGCTTGACAAGCGACGAAGAAGAGGTAGAGGATCTCCGGGCTGTGGAGCAGATTAAGGAAATCATGTGCGCAACCTATCAGAGAAAAACAAGAGGCCCAAGAATAGGAGGAGAAGATAGCCATCCTTTCCATATTAATGTCAGTGTGGAACCCATAAACCCATGTGCGACTAATACACCAAAGAGAACATCACCGTTTAGACAACCAAATTTTGGAGGAAGTCCAATAGTGAGAAGCACATATACCACAGGGGAAACAACTGGAGGAGCCAGTTCAGGCAGTACTAGTCAAGTATCTACACTGCATGGCGGAGGTAGCAATTTAGTCTTTAGAATGGCAGGACATGACCCCACGATGAGATTACCAGAATTCTGAGGAGAAACATCAGAAAACCCGCAAAAGCATTTGTTCATTTGTGAAAAGATCTGGGAGGAAAAATAGATCATGGATGAAGATACCAAACTTGCGTAGCTAACGATCACACTAAGAAATCGCACACTAGTAAAATTAAATAAAATATTTTAAAATATTATAAAACAATTAAATAAAATATACATAGTAGAATTTTAAATTTAAATAGAGTTAAAAATTAAAAACTTAATTCTAAATTTTTAAAATAGTAGAGGTCAAAATTTAACATCAAACTTTAAAAAAAAATAAAAAATAATATAAATTTAATTCTTAACAAAAATAAATAAATAAAAATATAAAAGTGACCAAAGACATAAGAGTGCTATTATTATGCATGGAATGTCCTTTTTACATTTTATGGTAGTTATAGAATTCACTTTTATACACCAATTCAAAGGTATACATTGTACTTGCACGTGCATGTGGTGACCAAAAGGTTTTGGAGACATCTAAGAGGTATATCTAGCACGCTCATGATTATAACACTTTCGATGTTAAAATTTGCTTTGCCATCATTTTGGATAATCCAAACAATAAATGGTCTTAATATTGGATATTATTATTATAGTATAGATATTATGTTTATAAATTTTATGAGTGAAATCGTGAAGAAAATCGTGAAGAAAGGAAATCTCTTTTCCCACAAATAAAAAGATTTTATATATTAATTTGATGTTTAATTTGGTAAGTAATCTTAAAAATATATTATTATTATTATTTAATATCTTTTATAATCATCACTTAAACTTGAAATCATATACATTTTAGTAACATTTAACTCTATTCTTATACATGAACCAATAATATAATTTAACTTTTTATATAATTATACATAAACCAATAATTTAACTTTTTATATAATTATAATAAATAAACTCATAAATATAATACATATTTTAAAATATTATATGGTAGCATTATATTTTTAAGAAAAATTGGTAGCATTTCTTAAGAACAATCGGTAGCATTACTTAATACATGCACCCCAAATTGTCTAATTATATGGGTACAACGAGTTGATACTTTTAAAAAACCTTCTTTGTGAGGGTAAAAAGGGGAATTGAATTAATGTGAATGGATGATGTCAAAGTCATTCAAGGATATTTTTTTTATTTTATTTTTTTTTTAATTTTTTTTTTTAATAAGAAGTTTGAAAATCAATTTATATTCAAAGAAAAAATGGTAGTTTTTTTTGGTTGACAATAAGATGAGAGTGTGAATTAGAATGAAAAGAACACAGAAACTTTTAGGTCTAGGTAATTTGGTAATATGGAGTATATTAGTCAAGTGTAGAAAAAATAATTTATTATACATATAATTTTTTTTTGTAAAACTAAGAAATTTTATGTGACTTTGTACTTAGTATATGCTTTCGTTTTCAATAACCAATTTCCAAGATGCTTATTAAGAGTGACACAGGCCTAGAGGTTGACTCAATTCAATTGAGGCACAAAGGCTCTTACCATTTTTTATAGCATTTAGTATTCGTCTATTGGAGTGGGTAAAATATCATTAGTCATGAACTTGACTGGATTTCTACATAAGTTAGGAGATTTTATGAGGTAAAAGGTGTGCTTACATTCATTGAGAAGTAATTATTGTAATTGATGCTTGTGGGTTCAAAGGAAAACTTAGATTGTTGTTAAAGTTCGTTATTTCTTATCAAAATTTTGTAGGAAGAATCTTAAATGGGCATGTGTTATTTCCAGGAAGAAAAGGAAGCCATTTATCCATATTTGAAGGTGGGGCCTTGATAGTAAAATGCATACAAGTTTATAGATATTTTTCATGAAATGGACTTTTGGAGTTGCAATAAATTGTTGAGAAACCAAGGTTTGACCTTGATGTTATTTTCAAAAGACACATGAAATCAATTGGTTGTGGTAGTGGATTCTCATAATTTGTTGTCATTAATTTTGAGGAAAGATATAGTTGAAGGGCGAAGGGAGCCCAATGATGAAGATATAATAACAAATAAGGACAACTTTGATGATCTTGGTGCCACCAGTGACTTTGAAGATTTGAAATTCACATTCAAGTTGAAGTCATTAGCATTAAAACTAATGAAATTCATGATGAGAGGATAAAGCACAAGTTGCAAGATAATTCTTTACACATTGTTGCTAACAAGGGATATGGGAAAATTTGAATGATTAACTTATGTCTACATTGGGAAATGTCAATTGATGATTGAAGTTTCTCCTAATTCTTATTTCTAAGTCTTTTTATTTATTTTATGGTCCATGGGAGCTCTGACATAGCCTTCAAAGGTGAATTCATTTCATTTTCAAATTTTGTCTATATAATATCAAGAGATCAACATTTTGGGTCTATCATATTTCAAGTGCAACAACAATGATGAGGAAAACCTAGATGAACTTTTCTTCTAGTTTTTTTTTTCTCATAAATATTTATTTTTTCATATTAGGAAAGGCCCTTGACAGTCCCACAATCCTGGTCTTGAAATTGAAATGGAAAACCAACTCTATAGGATCTAAACAATCCATTGGCAGCAGGCCGAAATGGGAATGAAAGTGTGCACGAAGAAGAATGACAGTTGGAAGAGCAATCGTGGGAAAGAAAGCATGCAGGAGGAAAGCGACAACTGGCAAGAAGCACAACACGTGTGCATGCAAGAAGGAGGCGACAGCTGGAAGGAAGCAGCGAACGCATGTGGAGAAGGAAGACCTAACGATAGTAGAGTTAGGGTTTTTGGTAAGAGTTTTTGTGTAAATGACTGAAGAGCCCGATAGATATAAATATAGGCAAGCAGATATCAAAGAGAGGTTCAGAGATTTTGGGAAGGTTGAGCTTTACTACTGTTTTAGAGTTGAACTCATTTTATGTAATGTTTTGATAAGAGAACTACTTGTAACAAGTGAGCTAAGAGGGTGGTAGACCTTGAGGATCAAATCGCGGAATGAGGAGCCTGGTGAGATCTAGTTCACCTCACAGAGATCTTACCGATCTAAGGAGAATTGTAAGCGCGAGGCGCGAGAACTGCAGAACTACCATAATAAGAGAGTCAAGAGCCAAATCTTTGTGGACATAGCCCCGGGAGGGGGTGAACCATGGTAATACCTGTTTAATGTAATGAATGCATGCATATATCTGTTTACTTTTGTTAGTTAAATGATGAATGCGATGAATGAATAAGTTATTATACTGTTTAGTTCATTGATGTTGCGCTATTAAATCCTGAAGGTCATATAACAGTAATTTGTAATAAAAATCATAAGTAGTGGCTCAGAATGCAGACCCTCTATCTCTTACTCAATCCTAGGTTGTAAACACCTTAGTCTTACAACCACACATAAAATCTATCTTGGGTGAGATTGTGTAGTGCATTATGTGTGTTGTGTTGCCTTCTGGTTCACCAGAAGGGCCGATAGTTCTAGGCTTTGTTGGTACCCTGAAAGATACAAACCCCAGGTCAGTAGCGCAGAGCTATTCAATAGGTTAAAACCAACAAATGGTTTCATTGTCATTGTAAGAGGAACAAGAAAGGACTGAGTAGAAGAGATAGAACACATGTGGAAAAAAAATGAGCGAAACTAGAAGATCATTGAGTCACTAGAAGGGAATGTTGAGACCATGGAACCCCATGAAAGAAGAAATTGAAGGCTGGTTGAGAACTAAAGAGCTAGAGTTTGCCCAGAAAGATAATAGAAACCCTAACCTGATGCCTCGAAAATATATGGATAAATACGTGTTTACGGATTTACACGAAGTCCTTTTCTGTGATTTTCCTCACCTATTGCAGGAGTGGATACTAAGGTTAAAAGATAACCATGCGACGAACTGGATCCGACAGCTAGATTGGACCCCAATACAGATTGACCAGTTACAACAGGTGAACAACAAATTCACCCGCGCAGTCAACTTTTGTCTTGATAGTATTGTGGCAAGCTTCATCACAAAATTTGTAGTTGACACAATGAAGTCATACAGCGCAACAGAGCAGGAATTTCTACGCGGACCTCGTGGAAGGTACATTCGATCACTGTATACTTCGATTAAAATACTGTTATATAGAAAAGGTGTAATGTCGATGGAAGCAAACATCTAAACTTCCCTGCGTGCATGGGGGAAGGGGGGAAGCACTAACAGAGAGAAGTATAAATGGTTGAAGGAGAGGATAAAGGCAAGAAGGAGGAGGAATTCTTGGACCCGATCTTGATGGATGACGACCAACTTAAGTGGATCTTGGCGTCACCTGGAATGATGCGTAGAGGAGTACCCTACCAATATAAGGTGAATACCAAGAAAAGATCTGTAGCCATAAGGGAGGGTTTGGCAAGCGATGAAGAAGAGGTAGAGGATCTCCGGGCTGTGGAGCAGATCGAGGAAATCCTGTGCGCAACTTATGAGAGAAAAACAAGAGGCCCAAGAATAGGAGGAGAAGATAACCATCCTTTCCATATTAATGTCAGTGTGGAACCCATAAACCCATGTGCGACTAATACACCAAAGAGAACATCATCGTTTAGACAACCGAATTTTGGAGGAAGTCCAATAGCGAGAAGCACATATACCACAAGAGAAACAACTGGAGGAGCGAGTTCAGGAAGTACTAGTCAAGTATCTACACCGCACAGCGGAGGTAGTAATTCAATCTTTAGAATGGCAGGACATGACCCCACGATGAGATTACCAGAATTCTAAGGAGAAGCAGCAGAAGACCCGGAGAAGCATTTGTTCATTTGTGAAAAGATCTAAGAGGAAAAACAGATCACGGATGAAGATACCAAACTTGCGCAACTAGCGATCACGTTAAGAAACCATGCACTAATAAAATTAAATAACATATTATAAAACAATTAAATAAAATATACATAGTAGAATTTTAAATTTAAATAGAGTTAAAAATTAAAAACTTAATTCTAAAATAAATAAAATATACATAGTAGAATTTTAAATTTAAATAGAGTTAAAAATTAAAAACTTAATTCTAAAATTTTAAAATAGTAAAGGTCAAAATTGAACATCAAATTTAAAAAAAAAAAAATTATATAAATTTAATTTTTAACAAAAATAAATAAATAAAGACATAAGAGTACTATTATTATGCATGGAATGTCCTTTCTACATTTTATGGTAGTTATAGAATTCACTTTTATACACCAATTCAAAGGTATACATTGTACTTGCACGTGCATGTGGTGACCAAAAGGTTTTGGATACATGTAAGAGGTATATCTAGCACGCTCATGATTATAACACTTTCGATGTTAAAATTTGCTTTGCCATTATTTTGGATAATCCGAACAATAAATTGTCTCAATATTGGATATTATCATTATTGTATAGATATTATGTTTATAAAGTTTATCAAAAAGGAGATCTTTATAAACAATAAGGAGATCTTTTTTCTCACAAACAAAAGGATTTTATATATCAATTTGATGTTTAGCTTGGTGTAATGATTGTTTAGTGGCCACATTTCTCGTTGTATAGCTTATTATTATGATGGTTGTGAGAACATTATTTTGAGGCATTTGTACATACATTGAGGCATCATTAAACTTGTGAGATCTTCAATATCTCACATTATTGGCCTATTATTCTTATGTAACTCAACACCCTCCTCTGCTCAGGTGTTCATTCCTCTAGTCAACATTAAGGGAGAATGTTAGAATGTGCTTTAATGTTGTCTAGTGACTTGATGTAGTCTTGTACTTAGTGTAATAATGATTTTAATTATAACATCATTTGTGGGGCACTTATACATGTAACTAGGCCTCACTATACTTTTGTAACATTGCACATGTGCACATGGAGATGGTTTTGGGAGTTATTTGGTGGTGACCTGTCTCTTAAGTAACAATGACCTACACTACTAGGTCATTCTTGTCCACCACTTCTCACTTATCTCTTGATGAGCTTATTATTAGCTTGGTGAGTAACCTTAAAAATATATTATTATTATTATTTAATATCCTTTATGATCATCACTTACACTACATTTTAGTAACATTTAACTCTATTCTTATACATGAACCAATAATTTAACTTTTTCTATAATTATAATAAATAAACTCATAAATATAATACATATTTTAAAATATTATATGGTAGCATTATATTTTTAAGAAACATCGGTAGCATTTCTTATGAACAATTGGCAGCATTACTTAATACATGCACCCCAAATTGTCTAATTATATGGGTACAACGAGTTGATACTTTTAAAAAACCTTCTTTGTGAGGGTAAAAAGGGGAATTGAATTAATGTGAATGGATGATGTCAAAGTCATTCAAGGATTTTTTTTTTTTTTTAAGAAGTTTGAAAATCAGTTTGAAAATTTTTTAAAAGAAAAATTTGTAGTTTTTTTGGTTGACACTAAGATGAGTGTGAATTAGAATGAAAAGAACAAAGAAACTTTTAGTTGTTGGTAATTTGGTAATATGGAGTATATTAGTAAGTGTAGAAAAAATAATTTATTATACATATAATTTTTTTTTGTAAAACTAGGAAATTTTATGTGACTTTGTACTTAGTATATGCTTTTGTTTTCAATAACCAAATTCCAAGGTGCTTATTAAGAGTGACACATACCTAGAGGTTGACTCAATTCAATTGAGGCACAAAGGCTCTTACCATTTTTATAGCATTTAGTATTCGTCTATTGGAGTGGGTAAAATATCATGAGTCATGAACTTGATTGGATTTCTACATAAGCTAGGAGATTTTATGAGGTAAAAGGTGTTCTTACATTCACTGAGAAGTAATTATTGTAAGTGATGTTTGTGGGTTCAAAGGAAAACCTAGATTGTTGTTAAAGTTTGTTATTTCCTATCAAAATTTTGTAGGAAGAATCTTAAATGGGTATGTGTTATTTCCAGGGAGAAAAGGAAGCCATTTATCTATATTTGAAGGTGGCGCCTTGATAGTAAAATCCATACAAGTTTATAGATATTTCTCATGAAATGGACTCTTGGAGTTGCAATAAATTGATGAGAAACCAAGGTTTGAACTTGATGTTATTTTCAAAAGACACATTAAATCGATTGGTTGTGGTAGTGGATTCTCATAATTTGTTGTCATTAATTTTGAGGAAGATATAGTTGAAGGGCGAAGGGAGCCCAATGATGAAGATATAATAACAAATTAGGACAACTTTGATGATCTTGGTGCCACCCGTGACTTTGAAGATCTGAAATTTACATTCAAGTTGAAGTCATTAGTATTAAAACTAATGAAATTCATGATGAGAGGATAAAGCACAAGTTGCAAGATAATTCTTTACACATT
This sequence comes from Picea glauca, assembly GCA_000966675.3. NCBI lineage: Eukaryota > Viridiplantae > Streptophyta > Pinopsida > Pinales > Pinaceae > Picea > Picea glauca. Next base: position 56,504 of record JZKD02S1711969.1, on the reverse strand, counting down.
GTTGCTAACAAGGGATATGGGAAAATTTGAATGATCAACTTATGTCTACATTGGGAGATGTCAATTGATGATTGAAGTTTCTCCTAATTCTTATTTCTAAGTCTTTTTCTTTATTTTATGGTCCATGGGAGCTCTGACATAGCCTTCAAAGGTGAATTCGTTTCATTTTCAAATTTTGTCTATATAATATCAAGAGATCAACATTTTGGGTCTATCATATTTCAAGTGCAACAACAGTGATGAGGAAAACCTAGATGAACTTTTCTTTTAGTTTCTTTTTTCTGGTAAATATTTCTTTTTTCATATTAGGAAAGGCCCTTGATAGTCCCACAATCCTAGTCTTGAAATTGAAATGGAAAACCAACTCTATAGGATCTAAACAATCTGTTGGGAGCAGGACGAAATGGGAATGAAAGAGTGCACGAAGAAGAATGACAGTTGGAAGAGAAATCGTGGGAAAGAAAGCATGCAGGAGGAAAGTGACAAATGGCAAGAAGCACAACACACGTGCATGCAAGAAGGAGGTGACAGATGGAAGGAAGCAGCGAATGCATGTGGAGAAGGAAGACCTAACGACAGTAGAGTTAGCGTTTTGGGTAAGAGTTTTTGTGTAAATGAATGAAGAGCATGATAGATATAAATATAGGCAAGTAGGTATTAAAGAGAGGTTCAGAGATTTTGCGAAGGTTGAGCTTTACTACTGTTGTAGAGTTGAACTCGTTTTATGTAATGTTTTGATAAGAGAACTACTTGTAACGAGTGAGCTAAGAGGGAGGTAGACCTCGAGGATCAGATCGCGGATTGAGGATCCTCGTGCGATCTAGTTCACCTCATAGAGATCTTACCGATCTAAGGATAAATGTAAGCATGAGGCGCGAGAACTGCAGAACTACCATAATAAGAGAGTCAAGAGCCAAATCTTTGTGTACGTAGCCGTGGGAGGGGGTGAACCACGGTAATACCTATTTAATGTAATGAATGCATGCATATCTATGTTTACTTTTGTTAGTTAAATGTTGAATGTGATGAATGAATGAGTTATTATATTGTTTAGTTCATTGATGTTGCGCTACTAAATCCCAAAGGTCAGATAACAATAATTTGTAATACAAATCATAAGTAATGGCTCATAATGCAGACCCTCTATCTCCTACTCAATCCTAGGTTGTAAACACTTGAGTCTTACAACCACCCATAAAATCTATCTCAGGTGAGACTGTGCAGTGCATTATGTGTGTTGTGTTGCCTTCTGGTTCACCAGAAGGGCCGATAGTTTTAGGCTTTGTTGGTACCTTGAAAGATATGAACCCCGGGTCAGTAGCACAGAGTTGTTCAATAGGTTAAAACCAACAAATCGTTCTGTTGTCATTGTAAGAGGAACACGAAAGGACTGAGTGTTAGAAAAACATGACCGTGGAGCAATAAAATAAAACAAATGTGGAAACAAAACACAGAAGATACACAATACAATAGAGACACAGATTTACGTGGTTCACCCAGTGTGGGCTACGTCCACTAGAGAAATGGCTAAGTCCTTCCTTTATTATTATCTAGCATATGAAGGGATACAACCTACAACTAACCCGTTGTAACTTCCTCTTCTTTCTCTCACAGTAATACATTTCCCTCATAAAAGAGGGTTGCCTTCTAGGGAAAAAAACCCTACATAATCTCTATCATTAGATCTGCGACCTTATAATGAATGGTCTAGATTTACAATGAAATTACAATATACATTTACAAGGCAATTTTTCCTTCAGGGGCTTCACCCACGAACCCCGCTGGGGGCCTGCTTGCCCCTAGACCCCCCAGCCATGGGGATAGCCCCCCCAGACCCCACAGAGCGGGGACCCCCCCTCTGCACTCCCTCACGTGGAAGAGTGTACATACTTCTGGGGTGTAAATACTTCATGGGGTATAAACATGGTTGAAAGTAAAATACCTCTGAATCAAGAAGATAATCAGGGTCCACAACCAACAATCTCCCACTTGGAGACCGATCTCAACAACTCCACTGCTACTTTATATGTTGGAATCTGAACATTCTTGGACCTGGAAAATTTCTCATCTTCGTCTTCATTCTTGAAGACCAACTGAAACTGAGCAGGAACTCAGTTTCTCCCTGGTTACTCCCTTTGTTAACATGTTTGCAAGATTCTGGCTAGTGTGTATCTTTTCCAACTTCAAATG
>JZKD02S1711969.1:0-52621 GCA_000966675.3 Picea glauca | reverse complement strand
AACCTTCACTTTCCAACTGCCCTGTTGAAATTAGATTTTTCCTTAAATCTGGAACATGTCTTACCTCTTTCAACAACCATTGGTTTCCATTGTGTTGCTTTATTTTTACCTTTCTGATTCCAACAATTTTGCATGGTGCATTGTCACCCAAATGAACCTGTACAAAATCACCTTGAACATAATCTAGAAAATGTTTCCTATGGGGTGTGGCATGAAATGAAGCCCCTGAATCTACTACCCAAGACTCAGAAATATTATCTACAGAAAGAATCAAAGCATCTTGTAACACATCACCTGTTACATTTGCTTCCTGATTTCTCTCTTATTGTCCATCTCTTTGTTTCTTTGGAGCTCTGCAGTCTTTATTCATATGTCCTTTCTTCCCACAATTCTAGCACTCTATCTTTCCAAGTCTGGATTTGGATCTGCCCTTCCTAGAATTCCCACGATTCTCGAAACCCTTTCCTCTATCCTTTTGTCTTCCCCTATTCTCCATGTTCAACGCATATCCTGATGTCTCACCTATTCTTTTCCATCACATTTCCTCACTAAGGATAACACCAACAACATCATCAAATTTTAAAGTATTTGAACCAAAGACAAAGTTACTTACAACCATGACCAAGCCGTTCCATCTTTCTAGCAATGAGCACAAGATTAGAAGATCCCTGACCTCATCATCAAAGTCCACTTTTACAGAACTTAGTTGATTAGTAACCATATTAAATTCATTTAAATGATCCGCAACAGACCCACCTTCCGACATCTTCATATTAAATAATCTCTTCATTAGAAATACCTTATTGGACATCGAGGGTTTTTCATACAATTTGTCCAATGCGTCCATCAAACCCTTCATTGTCTTTTCTTTGGAAATATTGAAAGCCACCGATGCTGCCAGGCTCAGCTGTATCGTTCCTAGAGCCTTTCTGTCAAGAATATCCCATTCTTCATCCTCCGTAGCTGTCGGCTTCTTTTCTATTCTGCCCAATGGTAGGAATAGATCCTTTGGATATAAATAGTCTTCCATCTACATCTTCCATAACTGGTAGTTTTGGCCGTTAAATTTCTCGACCCTAAACTTTCCATCTTCCGACATTGCTCCCACTCGAACCAGGAACCCTCTTTTCTTGCGAGTTACCTTTCTCTTTGATACCAGTTGTTATAAAAACAGGACCATGGAGCAATAAAATAAAACAAATGCAGAAACAAAACACAAAAGATACACAATACAATAGAGACACAGATTTACGTGGTTCACCCAGTGTGGGCTACGTCCACCAGAGAAATTGTCAGGCCCTTCCTTTATTATTATCCAGCATATGAAGGGATACAACCTACAACAAACCCATTGTAACTTCCTCTTCTTTCTCTCACAGTCTCCTATCTCAGAATACAATATTTTCCATCAACCATAGCCACAATGCATTTCCCTCATAAAAGAGGGTTGCCTTCTAGGGAAAAAAACCCTAACATAATCTCTATCGTTAGATCTGCGACCTTATAATGAACGGTTCATATTTACAATGAATTACAATATACATTTACAAGGCAATTTTTCCTTTGGGGTCTTCACCCCCGAACCCCCGCTGGGGGCCTACTTGCCTCCGGACCCCGCAGATGGGGTACCCCCCCTCTACACTCCCCCGCATGGAAGAGTATACATACTTCTGGGGTGTAAATACTTCATGGGGTATAAACATGGCTGAAAGTAAAATACCTCTGAATCAAGAAGATAATCAGGCTCCACAACCAACACTAAGTAGATGAGATAGAACACATGTGGAAAAAAAATGAGCGAAACTAGAAGACCGCTGAGTCACTACAAGGGAATGTTGAGACTGTGGAACCCCATGAAAGCAGAAATTGAAGGTTGGTTGAGAACTAAAGAGATGGATTTTGCCCAGAAAGATAATAGAAACCCTAGCATGATGCCTCAAAAATATCTGGATAAATACGTGTTTATGGATTTACACGAAGTCTTTTTCTGTGATTTTCCTCACCTATTGCAGGAGTGGATACTATGGTTGAAAGATAACCACGTGACGAACCAGATCCGACAGCTAGATTGGACCCCAATACAGATTGACCAGTTACAATAGGTGAACAACAAATTCACCCGTGCAGTCGACTTTTGTTTTGATAGTATTGTGGCAGGCTTCATCACAAAATTTGCAGTTGACATAGCAAAGTCATACAGCGCGACAGAGCAGGAATTTCTACACGGACCTCGCGGAACGTACATTCGATCACTGTATACTTCGATTAAAATATTGTTATATAGGAAAGGTGTAATGACGATGGAAGCAGACATCTAAACTTCCCTACGTGCATGGGGGAAGGGGGGAAGCACTAACAGAGGGAAGGATAAATGGTTGAAGGAGAGGATAAAAGAAAGAAGGAGGAGGAATTCTTGGACCCGATCTTGATGGATGATGACCAGCTTAAGTGGATCTTGGCATCACCTGGAATGATGCGTAGAGGAGTACCCTACCAATATAAGGTGAATACCAAGAAAAGATGTATAGCCGCGAGGGAGGGCTTGGCAAGCGATGAAGAAGAGGTAGAGGATCTTCGGGTTGTGGAGCAGATTGAGGAAATCTTGTGCGTAACCTATGAGAGAAAAACAAGAGGCCCAAGAACAGGAGGATAATATAGCCATCCTTTCCATATTAATGTCAGTGTGGAACCCATACACCCATGTGCGACTAATACACCAAAGAGAACATCACCGTTTAGACAACCAAATTTTGGAGGAAGTCCAATAGCGAGAAGCACATCTACCACAGGAGAAACAACTAGAGGAGCCAGTTCAGGCAGTACTAGTCAAGTATCTACACTGCACGACGGAGGTAACAATTCAGTCTTTAGAATTTAAAGACATGACCCCACGATCATATTACCATAATTCTGAGGAGAAGCAACAGAAGACCTGGAGAAGCATTTGTTCATTTGTGAAAAGATCTGGGAGGAAAAATAGATCACGGATGAAGATACCAAACTTGTGCAGCTAGCGATCATGCTAAGAGACCGCGCACTAGACTGGTACATGAGTCTAGACACAAACAATGCTCGTGGGACACTAGAAGACATCAAGAAGCTATTGATTAATGAGTTCCAGAAGACGATCTCAGAGGACCAGTACATGAATGAAATGATTGAGATCCAATAGAAACCAGGAGAGTTTGTATGGGAGATTGACCAAATATTTAAGCGATTGAAGGGAAAGTTAAAATACCTTATGATCGAGATGCAGCACCGACATATATTTGTCAACTCACTGCTCCCACACCTAAAATTCCCCTTATGACATCAAAAGTTTCAGACGCAGGTCGAGGCACTACAGGCATCCTTGTAGCTGGAAGAGAACCAGTACCAGTAGATGGACCCGACCATTGAAGAATTGAAGGAGGATTTGAAGAACCTCACATTTCAGGTTAATCAAAACAAGAACAAGGAAAAGCGAGAATTTGTTTGGTGCACCACATGCAGGACAGAAGGACACCACAAGAACGAATGTCCAACATTCACGCAATATATGGAAACAAGCATTCCAAACCCACTCCCACAGGGAGGATTATGGTGTGAAATATGCAAGAAACAGGGTCATGACCCTTATCACTGCATGATGATGCAGAAGTACCAGACAGTTCCCAAGAATTCTTATTGCACTTTTTGTAAGTCCGTAGGCCACGATGACAAAGATTGCAGAACTATGGATCTGATGTAGGAGAGAACATCGAACACCTATAGGGTACAGGCCGAAATGATGACTGGGAAAGCAGCACCATAGTTAAATCAAGCCCCAATTCCATACAATATTTCACAGCAGCAGTACAACACTACGCAACAACCATACAACAATACACATCCATAGTACAACCTAGCGCAACCCCAATATAATACCACGCAGTACAACCAGGCACCACCATATAACGTGTCGAGAGGGGACAGAGAAGGATATCGAGGAGGAGGACGAGCCAGAGGAGGCTTCGGATGTGGCAGAGGACCAATCACATGTCACAATTGTCAACAACTGGAACATTATGCAAGGGAATTCCCACTACTGCCAGCAACTTGTATGTACTGTCATGCATTGGATCACGAGACAGAGGAATGCCTGACACTGTTAGTAAAGATCCAGGAAAAAAGGAACCAGAACAACCAGAATGTTCAATGGATTTCAGCCGAAGCAAGGGAGGATGGATGAAATATCAACATATTCCCCCGTGGAGGATCGAAGACAGGAAATGACACAACCCAACAAGAACTTGCACAGAACCAGTGGGTAAGGAAGAACATCAAACCAAGGAAGCAGTTCGATGTGCCCAAAGAGAAGGATAATTTTAAGGAAGCCAGACAGGAATTTCAGAAGAAGGACACGGCGTCGAATTCCACTACGCAAGCAATCCACGAAGCCCAAGAATACGAAATGCCACCATCATTGGATCAAACCAAAGGAATGTCAGTCAAGGGACAAGTAAGTATTATCAAAGACTTTTTGCAGTCATGCATCAAAATATTAAGTGATCCGTCATTTGTGAAAATATTGCAAAACATCTTAGAGAAATGTAGCAACGAGACATAACCAAAGATTGTCAATCACCTACACACAAGGAGAAGAACAAGTAGGGAATTCAGATTGAATGCCAATATCGGGGATTTCAATATGGGAGATATCATACTGGACCTAGGATCCGAAGTAAATGTACTACCCAAGAAAACCTAGCAATGCATGGGAGAACCAACCTTGGGATATTTTAATGTCCAATTAAAACTAGCAAACCAACACAGAGTCCTACCAATCGGGAGGTTGAAGGGCGTAACGATAGATATTGATGGTGTGCACACCAAAGTAGATTTTGAACTCATCAAAATAGTAGATGGCACAACACCATACCCGACACTACTCGGTCTGGACTGGGCATTTGAAAACCAGGCTGTAATTAATTTGAAGACAAGAAAAATGACATTTCAATCCGGATATTACAGGGTTATAGCACCACTAGATCCATCAGAAGGGGAAAGGTTCGTAGAACACACTTGCCTAGACTTAGAGGAAATCAACCAGTTATATAGAACAACTGCACGCAAAGAGGATTATGTGAACCCAACTACAGACGAGGTACTCAGTTGGCGCAGTATTACTTCATGCACTACGGATTCAGACAACGGGTTAGAAAACTGGAAACAGAGACTACTTGAAGTATCCACGAGAAGATGTACAAGAATAGACTGCACAGTACGATGGATAGGCATAGAAATCGCAGAACAACCCAGTTTCCATGGACTTAATGATTTGGAAACATTCTTGACACAATATGAAGATGAAGTATTAGAGAACCTGAGGCTACTAGCATTGGACTTATCACTCAAGGCCACATCCGCTAGATGGTGAGGCGCACACAAGGAGACCATCACAAACTGGTACCAATGTAAGAGGCTACTATGCATAAGGTTCAACGCAGCACAAAAAAACAACAAACAACAGAAATATGAAGGATTAGGGACACCAGCGAAACACTTGATGGAGTGTGAAACGTTGTGGAAATTGACACCACCAGAGGAATGGCCTCACCACTTTATTCATACATTAGAAGGCATACTAGCGAAATGGTATACAAATCAGGAACTGTGCAAAGGAACTACAACATGGGTGACATTGCAACAAAACTTTACCACCACTTTCTCATTCGAGCATGAGAACCCCAACATAGATGCAGCTCTTAAATGAATCAGAGGAGTCATATTCATTGAGGAGGCAGAAGTAGAACTTATTACCGAAGAGAAAAAATGAAATAAATAGACAGTCAAAGAACTACCGTCATGTTACCAGGTATAGGAGGACATACCGGATGAAGAGAACCCACGCGATATTCAGATTGCAGAAGTAGAAGGCGACAGAGACGTGACAGGACCACAAATAGAATATGAAGTTATTTCCACACCAATCAAGGTAAAGAAAGTTAACATCGGTACAACGGAACATCCCAAAATGGCCAGCATTGGAGACTATTAGGATGACCCAACAGTAGAAATCATTACAAAATTGTTGCGTGAATACAACGACTTATTTCCTACAACATTTACAGAGATGAAAGGTATATTAGGTGAACTAGGAGAAATGAAAATACCTCTCAGACCCGAAGTGAGACCGATCAGACAACGACCATATAGATTTAACCCTATATATAAACAGAAATTTAAAGAGGAGATTGACCGAATGCTCGAAGCCGGCATAATCGAACCACTCGAGGAATCATAATGGATAAGACTGATGGTCATACAGGACAAGAAACAAGGAAGAGGGATCAGGATATGTGTCGAATTGAGGAAGTTGAATGATGCATGCCTACATGACCCATTCCCTACACCGTTCATGGATGGAGTGCTAGAGAATGTGGGGGGACATGAAGCGTTCTCATTCACCGATGGATTCTCAGGTTACCATCAGATTAAGATAGCACAGGAGGATAGATACAAGACCACATTCACGATGGAATGGGGATCTTACCAATATATAGTCATGCCCTTTGGACTGAAGAATGCACCAACAATATTCTCTAGAGTGGTTATCACAGCATTTAAAGAATTCATCCACCATTTTCTCGAAGTATATCTGGATGACTAGATAGTCTATAGTCTGATAAAAAACCATGTAGAAGTCTTACGCTTGATGCTAGAGTGATGCAAACAGTTTCAGATATCACTGAACATAAAGAAATGCATATTTGGAACACCGTTTGGGATACTATTGGGCCATATAGTATGCAAACAAGGGTTATTGGTCGATCCGACAAAGGTCACTGTCATCGTTAATTTACCAGTGCCAAAAACAGTTCGTCAACTACGAGCGACGTTAGGACACACAGGATACTATTGGAAATTTTTCAAAGGATATGCGTAGATCACAACACCAATGGAAAAACTGCTAAGGAAGGATACAAAGTACCAATGGAATGACGAGTGTCAACACGGTCTGGATACCCTGAAGGAAAAGATGGTCACTACACCGATATTAGTATTTCTGGACTAGAGAAAGGAATTCCATGTGAATGTAGATGCATCAGCGATAGCACTGGGAGCTATCTTAGTGCATCCAAGAGTAGGGGACTTGGATCACCCGATAGCATTTGCAAGAAGAAACTATCTGACTCGGAACAGAACTATAACACAATGGAAAGAGAAGGCCTAACTATCGTTTACGCACTTCAGAAGTTCAGACACTACTTATTGGGAAAACATTTTAATATGTTTACAGATCACTCATCCCTAAAGTACATAGTGAACAAGATAGTGTTGGGAGGGAGAATCTTTCGATGGTTACTGTTATTTCAGGAATTTGACTTCGAAGTAATCGTCAAACCAGGAAAACTAAATGTAGGCCTTGACCACCTATCACGGGTCACAAATGGAGAAGAACCCACAAGCTTAGAAGACAACTTTCTGGATGTACAGCTATTCTCGATACAAATTGTTGATGACTGCTTCACAGAGATCATCCAGTACTTGAGCATAGGTACCACACCGCAAGAGTATACCACCATGCAGAAGAAGAACCTGGTAGCTTGTGCAGTCGACTATCAACTAATCGCAAGACATCTATATAAAATAGGCACAGATAGTATTTTACGAAGGTACGTTCTTGAGCACAAATGACCAAGGATTTTATCAGAAGCTCGCGAGGGATTGGCAGGAGGACATTATGCAGGAAAAGCTACCGCCCAGAAGGTACTCTGTGCAGGACTATGGTGGCAAAAAATCCATAGGGACTCGAAAGAATACTGTCAGGGATGCGATGTCTGTCAAAGGGTAGGCAAACCCAATAGAAGGGATGAGATGTCGTTACGACCACCAGTGACACTACAGGCATTTGATAAATGGGAAATAGACTTTGTGGGACCTATTAACCCACCAGACAAAACAATAGGGGCAAGATACATCGTCATCGCAATGGAATACCTAACACGATGGGCGAAAGCCGCACTAGTAAAGGACTGTAGCACAGAGACCGTTGCACACTTTTTATTGGAACAAGTAATTACTAGGTTTGGGTGCCCAAGAGTTATGATGAGCAATCAAGGCACAAATTTCATAAATAGCACCATCTGCGCGATGCTCAAATAATTTGAATTTCACCACCAGAAAATCACACCGTATCACCTACAGGAAAATGGAATAGTAGAAGCCTTCAACAAAGTTCTAGAGAACGCATTGACAAATATTTGTAACATCAATAGAGACGACTAGGACCTCAAAGTACCAGTAGTATTAAGGGCATATAGGACAACATGTAAGAATTTGACAGGGCACACATCATTCAAACTCGTATACGTCCAAGAAGTGGTAGTACCATTGGAAGTTTTAATACCCAGCTTACGCGTAGCCGCTATCACACAAATGAGCGAATGTGGCGCGATACAGGAAAGGTTGCATCAGTTGTTAGAAATGGAGGAAGACCGAATACTGGCAGGATTCTATAAACAATTGCTGAAGGCCAGAGACAAAGCATGGAACGATCGACACATTAAGAAGAAGACTTTAACGGAAGGAGATCTAGTATTGCTCTATGACAACAAATCATTTCATCACCCAAGAAAGCTGAGAATGCATTGGTTAGGACCATACGAGGTCAAATCTGTAACAGACGGTGGAGTTGTACAGTTAAGAGATCTAGTAGGCACAAAACTCCGAGGAATGATCAATGGGAGCCAACTGAAGCTGTACAAGGATAGTCGACCACCCATCGAGCAGTTAAAAAAAAAAAAAAACAGAGAAAAAACCGAAAAGCCATGAAAAATCCACAGGACGCTCGAAACATGAATGCAGTAAAGGAAAGAGTAACAGTCACACACCTAAGAAAAATGAGCAGGAAATGGAAAGTCGGCAAAAGCAAGATGATAGGACAACACAAAGTGGAATTAAGGCATGGCAAGGACTGATGGAATGTCACATTAAACACGCCAACTAGAAACAACCAAAGAAGCGTAATGGAAAGTATGAAATTGTCACACAGAGACTGTTGCACACTTTTTATTCGAACAAGTAATTACTAGGTTTGGGTGCCCAAGAGTTATGATGAGCAATCAAGGCACACATTTCATAAATAGCACCATCTACACGATGCTCGAATAATTTTAAGTTCACCACCAGAAAATCACACCGTATCACCCACAGACGAATGGCACAGTAAAAGCCTTCAACGAAGTTCTAGAGAATGCATTGACAAATATTTGTAACGTCAACAGAGACGACTAGGACCTCAAAGTACCAACAGTATTATGGGTGTATAGGACGACATGTAAGAATTTGACAGAGCACACATCATTTAAACTCGTATACGTCCAAGAAGTGGTAGTACCATTGGAAGTTTTAATACCCAGCTTACGCGTAGCCGCTATCACACAAATGACAGAATGTGGTGCGATACAGGAAAGGTTGCATCAGTTGTTAGCAATGGAGGAAGACTGAATCCTGGTAGGATTCCATAAACAATTGCAGAAGGCCAGAGAAAAAGCATGGCACGATCGACACATTAACAAGAAGACTTTCATGGAAGGAGATCTAGTATTGCTCTATGACAACAAATCGTTTCAGCACCCAGGAAAGATGAGAATGCATTGGTTAGGACCATACGAGGTCAAATCTGTAATAGACGGTGGAGTTGTACAGTTAAAAGATCTAGCAGGCGCAGACCTCCAAGGAATGATCAATGGGAGCCGACTGAAGTTGTACAAGGACAGTCGACCACCCACTGTGCAGTTAAAAAAAATAATAGAGAAAAAACCGAAAAGCCATGAAACATCCACACGACGTTTGAATCATGAATGCAGTAAAGGCAAGAGTAACGGTCACATGCATAAGACAAATGAGCGGGAAACGGAAAGTCGAAAAAAGCAGGATGATAAGACAACACAAAGCGGAATTAAGGCACGACAAGGACTGATGGAACATCACATTAAACACGCCAACTGGAAACGGCCAGAGAATCATAATGGAAAGTATGAAATTGTCGCACATGCATTGAATCCACAGTTATGGTGCATCAATCGCATCATGGAGGAATCATCTTCGATAAGCTTCAAGACAAGCCCATACAACATGCAAGCACAAAAGCAACTTGTTTATTCGTGAAAGAAGAACACAGAAAGAGAAAGAGAAGCTTGAATGAACAAAGCGAGATCACAATCCTCTATAGATAGTAGATGTTCGACACTCACCATTATGGCACCACCAAAGTCCATTGAACCAGGCTCGACCACCAGGCCGACCAGAGTTCAAACTAGGTCACGAGGACCGCTGGGAGAAAATGAGCAGCAACAACCGGAGATCATCGATATCAATGAGATCCAATCCCTAGAGATACCACCAGTGATCCCTACACTGATACTGAAAGAGATTCAGAAGCCAAAACTAGAGGAAATGAAAGAGGATACGCAAGCAGAACCATAGGAACCTCCGAATGAAGAAGCGAAACCTCAACAGGAAGTGCAACTAGAAAGCACCAAACCAGCCACGGAAGGTAACGACATGACACAGAATCAAGGATCAAAAGGGAAATCTGACGAGTCACAGGTACCCAACCTTGGTCAACAGACATAAGAGACCATGGGAACTACCTCGTCTTGGCCAGAATGGCTTACAGGGAAACAAACGGGAATTGTTGGAACTTCATACCAGCCACCATAGCAGGAAGACAAAATTTTGATACCGATCTCACCTCATAAGAAACCGACAGCAGAAATTGTGCCACCACGCATACCAGAGGGAGTACAGGTAGAGCCACAGTTACTAGGTCATGTTGGGAAGCTCAAGTATTCCGACCATGATGTCTCAGATGACACTAAGTACCTAGAACTTGCACCTAGACTGTTTATGCAGAACAAAGTGGTCAACCAACTTGGAGAAACAATCAGCCAGTCGCATCAGTGGGCAGTTGGAATGGACTGAACCGACATTTTAGGACTGCTACAACTCCCACACTTTGGCAGAGGCTAGTATGCGACAACATGTGTCAAGCAGCTATTAGCAGTTACGCATGGACAAGATATATGGTTGGACAGAATTGTCCCCATAATAGTGGACCTTATCGCGCAGATTAAAGGACTACCCAGCCGGGGTATGGATCCCGCGTTGATTCTGGATGATAAATCCAAGGAAAAAGCATTAGTAGAGGAAATGAAGAATAAATACATCACAACGAGGGGGACAAGAGGCATTATAATCAAACGGATCAACAACCCAGCAACACAATTGGGCACAAAGATCTTAGCCTGTAATTTTCTAAGTAAATTCCGCAAAGACAAAGTACCAACAGGAGTCATCGTAGTTGCAGCTCAATGCGCAGAAGGCACCTTCATGAGATGGGTGCCTTATCTGTTAAACTTATTCCAAGTGGACTGCAGGGACGTGCAGGAACTTGGCACATAATTTCATTACTCATGGCTGATAACCCTTATAGCCTTCATGGGATGGCGAGAACCAGAATATGTAGTTTTTGCTACGAGACCACAGCCCGAGGGAGCTAGATATCGAGTACTGAGATTGGGGCCACAGACCAAACATAAGAGGGACAATGGAATCATCTTTGAATCATACCTATGGGATATGCAGGAAGCTATTAACTAGTCATGGAGAATAACACCAGAAGCTGTCGCGCGATATGGGAACATCGCTAACTTTTGGGAAACACGACAAGCCCTGTGGATACAACCAAGGCAGGATCCTGATAAATAGTGACTATCGACGCGCTACTGCATCAAAAAAGGTGATATAGACATGGTCATCAGTGAATGGCCTACTGAATGGAAGATCCCATCCATTCCCTGGGAAGTACTGGAAGGACTCGCAGAAAGAGACGCAACGTAGGCAGAAACACAACCTCTGTAAAAACTAGTGCCCAAGAAGCCAAGGATAGTCCAAAATAAACCAACTCTAGCAAGCGAAGGGTCAAAGCAGAAAGGAACCTAGAAGGGGTAGAAAGAGACCAAGGAACAACCAAAACAAGCCAAGGGAATGAAGGAGACCGCCCCAAACCCCATCGCACAGGAGCCCGGGAGAAATAAGAGACCGACTGAACAGGAAGCAGGCACGTGCAAGAAATCAAAGGCACAACGAGTGTCACCAAACCTGATGATCATAGAGGACGATGGAGAAATGATCACCAGAATGGTCCAGGATTGTATGGCAGAAGACTTCGACCACGCAGCGCATCACAGGGATAATCTACAGAAAGAGTTGGTAGAAATAAGATAGCTCCTCAAGACACTCGAAGAATCCTAGAGGGAAAGTAGCAGTAGAGGCATAGAGCAGTCGACAACACAAACCAACAAAAGAGTGGAGATCAAAGAACGAGACCCAACCCTCCCAATGCCACACGCAAACGCAATAGTCCACATAAAACCGAGTATGTTACGAATGGATGAAATAGTGGGACAAACACTACTGAAGGATTTGGACCACATTCAATTGGTCTTGACACAGATGCCTTCAAGGGAACTGCACAAATTACAGGTTAGCGTCGACCACGAGATACAGTCTCAGGCACATAAGAACTTAGTTGATCTACAGAAAGAAACAAAGCAGCGAGAAGTGCTAGAAAAAGAGTATGAGCAAGCCAAATCCGAAACTCAGAAGGAGATGGAACACATGAACGAATTGGAACGCAAAGTGGGAGAAATTTTTGGGAAACTTCCAAACACTGTGGAGGGAAACGATCTCTCAACTACAAAAAATATCGACCAGATTGCACAAGCAATTGCACAATACCAGAAGGAGATCGGGGATCTCCGAGAACAGCTAACACCAACAACTCCACCAACAGTAAAGGAGAAAAGGAGGTAGGCATCAACAATGCAAATAAAGGATATGGAGAAACATGTTAGCATAGCAGTTGACTTGCTCGACAAAGCAGCGCAACTTTGGAAAAGACTAGAGGAGGATCCACAGGTTCAACGCTGGGACAAGGAAGAGGAAAGGATAAATGCAGTGATCCAAGAACTCAAGCAAAAGAAAATGATCATACCAATCCCAAAACGTGTAAAGGGGATGCAAGAGTTGAAGAAGATGAACACAGAACTCATCACTGTGCAAACACAGAAACAAGAGCAAGAGGCTCAAATAGAACCGTTACAGGAACAGGTAGCAGAAGTACTCGCACAGGCAGAAGCGAATAGAGCACAAATTGCGCAAACCTAGGCAGAATGCATAGGACTACTGAGTGACAAAGTGGCCATTCAGATAGTAGAAACCATTAAGGAGAAGACCACGTAGGCATTGAGAACAGCAACAGAGCTAAGGGAAAAGTTCTATATGATCACTGAAGAGAACGAGGAAGCTCAGAAAGATTAGGTGACTCAGGACAAGTCACATGTTAGTGTTGGGGGCCTATTGGTAGCAGGCCTAAATGGGAAATAAATTGTGCATGAAGAAGAATGACAACTGGAAGATAAATCGTGGGAAAGAAAGCGTGCAAGAGGAAAGCGACAACTGGCAAGAAGCATAGCATGTGCACATGCAAGGAGGCGAAAGTTGGAAGGAAGCAGCAAACGCATGCAGAGAAGGAAGACCTAATGACAGTAGAGTTAGGGTTTTTGGTAAGATTGTTTGTGTAAACGGTTGAAGATCCCGATAGATATAAATATAGGCAAGCAGGTATCAAAGAGAGGTTCAGAGATTTTGCGAATGTTGAGCTTTAATATTGTTGTAGAGTTGAACTTGTTTTATGTAATGTTTTGATAAGAGAACTACTTGTAACAAGTGAGCTAAGTGGGAGGTAGACCTCGAGGATCAAATCACAGGTTTAGGAACCTGGTGCGATCTAGTTCGCCTCACAGAGACCTTACCGATCTAAGGAGAATTGTAAGCGCGAGGTGCTAGAAATGCAGAACTACCATAATAAGAGAGTCAAGATCCAAATCTTTGCGTACGTAGCCCTGGGAGGGGGTGAACCATGGTAATACCTGTGTAATGTGATGAATGCATGCATATCTATTTACTTTTGTTAGGTAAATGTTGAATGCGATGAATGAATGAGTTATTATACTGATTAGTTCATTGTTGTTGCGCTATTAAATCCTGAAGGTCAGATAATAGTAATTTGTAATACAAATCATAAGTAATGGCTCAGAACGCAGACCCTCTATCTCCTACTCAATCCTAGGCTGTAAACACCTGAGTCTTACATCCACCCATAAAAGTTATCTTGGGTGAGACTACGCAGTGCATTCTGTTTGTTGTGTTGCCTTCTGGTTCACCAAAAGGGCCGATAGTTTTAGGCTTTGTTGGTACCCTAAAAGATATGAACCCCGGGTCAGTAGCGTAGAGATGTTCGGTAGGTTAAAACCAACACAATCGATAAGGTGTCCATTCACCTCCAAGAGTAATTTCCATAAATCAATTCCATAATGCAAACAATAAAGTTTAAGGTAGCAAAAAATCACTCTTCTATTGGCCACAAATGGTTTATATAGATTATTACAATATGGCACTGGAAAAAGTAAAAAATAGCTAACCTAGATGATCTTGACCAAGTCATAATTAACTAAATGGCATAAATGCATGGAGTTGAAGTTGAACATTATTACATTTATTAATGTATAAACTAAAGAGTGGATGCATCCCACTAATCTATATATGTGCACCTTATTATCTCCTCCTTATTTAGATTGAAAATAGGCATCCCCACGTTCTCCACTAGTTGGGTGAACTATGCCTAAAAATATGACTATGAAAACCTTCTGTCATGAGTGGGGAGTTTACCTTGACGACCAACAAGATAGGAATGTTGCTACTACTTTTTGGTGGAATGAGTGTGCACATGAAACAAGCTATATTTTTCCTATGATGGCTAGATGTTTGGTATATTATTTGTAGGATGTATAACCTACACTTCATCCTCTAAAAGAAGAGGCTCATACAATTTTAGATTTTAGCCATGGATAACATCATGAATTCCTAGCAGAGAAGGCCCAATCCAATTGGTGCACGTTGCATTAATATGACACAAATATCATATAGGGGCCATAACACATTGGTTTGAGTTTGTGGTGTCATTGACCCTTGAAATGTTGTTTATCTAGCTGCTATGAAACACAATCACCCACTTGAAATGAGACGGGAGCTCAATGGAACTCCTAAAGAGTCCTATATTGTTGTTGAGAGGTGGCTAATGCTACAACTACTTGGGAATGTACCTATGCGAGCTTTTAAACAAAAGAGGCAACATTATGTTGTTCTTTTCAATAGTTCAAATTCATTGTAGGTGAAATAGTAACTGGAACTTCATATAAAGCAAGGGGTTGATAACCAAAAAAAGCTTGAAAAGCAGAAAGTCTAATGGAGGAATTGACAGATCTATTGTAGTTGTGTTGTAAAACATGAAGATAAGAATCCCATTACTTGTTTTAGGCATAATATATATGCATAGTGTTGTTCTTGAGTTTATACTTAAGGCTCAAAGTATAATATCAAGGCATCAAGAAACAAGGAAAGTTTTAATATTGCTCTTTCTACTTCAGTTGTATGAGAAAAGATAACTTAAATGAATTAACAGTGTAATAGCTCAAAGGCCATCTTTCGTGTCTGAGTTAAAATTAAAAGCATTGGGTGTAATGAGAGAAAAACATAAAGTTGTTAGACAAAGAAAGGCATCTATTACAGAAGAATATTAATTTACTACAGAAAAAGAAAATAGATGATATAACCTTAAATGAAGTATAAAATGTAGAAATCCAATTAACTCACAGGTCTTGTATTTACTAACAGTAAAACAGAGGAAACATTGTGAGCTATTAAATTACTAAATGAAATGTAACCACAGTAGATGTTGTACTAAGTTGCGATCAGTCATTCATCAAGGAAATATATAAAAATATGTTGAGATATGGAAAGACAGAAGAACACATAACTCAAATTGAACGAAATGTGGAATCTCTGGTCTGCACTTGTATTAATCTTCAATAAGGAGAATTTTCCCAATTACATACAACAAGAAGCAACACTTCTTTAGTCTTTTGAAAATATATTTATACAAGAGATTCTCAATCCTAGGCGGTTGGAATTCTCGTTATTCCTAGGTAATAACGGTTACAAAATGAAAACTTGAACCGTTTCACTTGGTTCTTATTTATCTCTTTCTCATACCGGCAGAAATAGATATGCACATGTTACTTCATTGATTCTTTAAGGTACTCTCTTTACCTCGCTCAAGACATTCGACACATATGCTTAGAAATTGTACTAATAGTCTAGAAGGTTCTGTCACATCTTTTGCATAAAAAAGATACAACTTCTTTTGTAATTGTGGTAACCTGTCTTTTATCCTTTTATCTTTAGAAGTCATTGACTGTAACTGTAAATTTGGCTTTACCATCCATCTATCTATTTGAGCAATGTCAACCTTCTTTAGCTGTGAAATTTCAGCCTGCGCTTCCTCTAAGATTTCTTTGATGTCAAATTGATTCTTTACAATATCGATTTGTCCTAGTATTTTAGAACAATCATCCTTTCCAAGGCCTAGTGATTCTTTATTAAGAAAATGAAAAATCTCCTCACAATCCTCTTTTATTTCCTTGGTCGTTCTTTTACTCTAGGCTATATTGGTCTCCCATGTCTTTAATATTATATCCCCTCTGAACTGCTCTGCAACAGTCAATTTGTTAGTTATAGATATTTCTTCTCTAGCCGATGACACAACCGCTTCTTGAAAAGTGGTCCAGGCTACAGTAGCCTCTCTTTCTCTCAAACCAATATTATCCAATGATTGGTTTACTTCCCGAAAATGAATTTGGATGATTTATACCTTAGCAAAAAGGATCTATTGTGTTATTTCCAGTTTATTTAGCACTTCCAATGCTTGAGCTTGAAACACTGCTATATCCACAACCATTTTCTCAGTGGAATTGATCTTGTCTTGTAATTGTTTTACCAACTTATCTTGTTGGATAGTCCATCTTTCGCTCACTTGCATATTCTTATGCATCTCATCAAGACTAGACTCTAGCAGTTGGATTTCTTGTTTATCTCTAGCTCTAGCATATTCCAGCCCTTTATTGTTTTCATCTCTGACATTTTTTTCTATAGTCCTTATTTGATTTTGCAATTGACCTATCATATGATTCTTCTGCTTCAGTTTTTCTTTCAGATTATCAACCGAGAATAGGTTAATTGTTGCAAAAGCTCCATAAGAGCCTGCTACCTCTATAAAAAATCTTCTTCTTCCAAATTTTGTCCATCCAATAGTACTCTGTGATTTTTGACAGTTTCACCTTCTTTCTGGTGCATTATTTTCTTCACCACATATTTCCTTTTCTTAGTGAAAAATAAATCGGAAGGAGGTATCTCTTCAATAGGGATAGGCGTGATATCTCCTATGAGTATTACCTCTACATTGGGGTTTCCTCTGGTGAACTGTAATGGTGTGACAACCTAAATGGGGCTACCAATTTCTGTGGATAATTGTTTTTCAGTTCCATTTGTAGTTGATTTATCTGATGAAGACAATGGGCTATCTTCTCCTTTCTTTATCAGTGTCTTTGCTTGATCTTTGGCCTAGTTATCAGGATATCTTCTTTCTGAGTCGAGACCTCATATTTCTCTAAGTTTTCCAGGGTTTCTTGTTTGCTAGAGATTTAGGATTCTGGACTCTGGGTCTATGTTTGCTGTGTAGCTGGAGACATTGGGTTTTCGCCTTGTAACACTTTTGGAAGACTACTTCTTTGGTGCTTTTGGAAGTTGTAAAAATCAATCATTTTATCAGGTGATAGAACTCGAACTCGGCTCAAAACTTCTTGGTAAGATATCACCCCTTGAAACATTTCGTCCTAAGGGGATTCTTCATGTTCATACTTTTTAAGATTGTAATTGGCCATATGGTTACCCACGACCTTCTGCGGGTCATGCTTCTTGAATTCAATGTTAACCAGCTTTATTTCTTCTAAGGTCGCAACCTCCACTTTGGAGTGGCCAAAATCCAATAAAGAAAATACACAAATATGTAAGGGAAAAGATGGCCATACCTTTTTCTACACTACTTTGAGCTCTTTTCTAATCCCGCCGAGTACAGTTTGTCATGCGACCTCGTGACATAGCAGTTGGTATGGTAAAAATTTCGATAAAACATATGGGGGAACTGAACAACTGAAAACTCTGATATAAGAGAAGTGTTCCTTGATGTACCAGTCTGCCACTTTATCCAGGTTAGCCATGACTGTGTCTAAAATTATAGGAGGTGGGTGACCAAAAATAGCAATGTGCATCAACACCGCTACCCAATTACAGATTTCATGAAAGAAATCCTTCACCTTGTGTTCCTAGAGTTTTGAATGATAAATATGAATTGGTTCTGCATTATCTGGAGTCTAGCTCTAGCCCATCAGCGGGAAAGGCATCATGAAATAGGTGGTGTCCATAATATAAGATGACATAAAGAATGAATTTGATTGCCCATTGGCTTTCTTTGTCTGGTATTCTGTAATTCATTAGCCAGACTGTCCGACAATATCTTGTCCCAGTCGAAAGAATACCCTTCCACCACTGTGTGTATAATGGGTACCCATGGTAGAAAGAAATGGGTTGTGTTCTCTTTTCCATAGAGTCTACACATCATCATGTCTATATACATGAAATGTGGTTCTAGTGATGAGCTTGAGTATATGTCGTTAGAATCGGCTCTGAACTTTTTGGGGCATGAACACCAGTCCTTGATCAAGTCGAAAAGACTCTTTCCATATTGATCACACTCCTTCTTGTTAAAATTCACTAGAAAACTGGCATTGTAAATGAAGTTTGGTGTTGAAGACAGTTTATACATCACTTGTATGTGTTCCGGATGAAATGACCCAACAACTATCTTCAGAGAATTGAATATAGTTCTAGTTGGGATATCCACATGATCCAATGCCCTTCCAATCATGTCATTGTAGGGTAAAAGCCTCGGCCTTGTTGCTACCTTATGCAGCTCTACCTGAGAAATAGTATTGTATTTAGGAGATAAGTCTTCCTTTTCGTTGTCTCTTGAATCCTCAAGGCAGTTTACCAGTTCATACTATAGGATGTTGAATACATGCGTCCAGATTTTAACTGTGTTTATACTTCTGAGCGAGGTGTCAGAGAAAACCTCTAAGCTCTAACCTGAACTCTCACCAGTTGATTTAGCTGCTTTTCTTGGCGGCATGATAGAAGTTCTCAAAAAACCTATTATTTGTCAAAGAAAATGCATAGGACTGAGTATCTCGCTAAGAAAGTTCTACCGAAATGTGAATGTAATTGAAAATGAAAAAGTCTTTCTTTCCTTAAACGCCTTGACCTGCATATACCTTCACTGACAATACATTTAATTCTTTTAATAAAAATATTCGGGCATTAAAGCGGGGTCTTGTTTGAAATCATTTCCCTAGGCTGGTCATTTAATAACATTAATGGTCAATTTTCGTGACCAGGAAAGTATAAATCTAATTTGAAATCACCTATATCGCAAATCAACGTAAACTCAACAGTAAAATAAAATAAAATAATATTTTAATAATAAATCGAGTTTATATGACTAATTAATTATGTTTAACCTTGATCCACTTCAGGATTTCGGGTCCCGTGTTATCCTACTTTTGTTCAATCTATAACCCCAAACCACGAAATTGTGATTGATTAATTAATCTTAATCATGTTTAGCTTTTGTAAATAATTGCGATTAATTACTGATTTTGTGATTTCGGATGTCGAGATTTTAAGTTATCATTCGAGGCAGGATTCCTGAAACGTGAAGTTGCGATAAGATTAATTATCGTTAATCATTTTTTAATTTTTTAATTAACTTGATTTAACTTAAGCTAGTTTCACGACTTCACATATCGAAACTTTGGGCTTCTTTATATGTCTAACTGTTAGTATTGTGAAACCCCGAAACCCAATACTTTGAAAGTTGTCTTTAGTGATTTAGCTTTTTAACGAATGGGTGGCTCCATAACTTGAAAAGATTTTAGACCATTGGAGTAATTAGAAAACTTTATCGACGGCAGTATCCAAGTGCGCATTTGTCCTTATTTAAACAAAATGAAACTTTTTAAGTCTAAAGTTTTAGAAAAATATATATGTTTCAACATAGGCTCCATCTAGGGATCTCATTTCCTTGCAGGATGAGAAGAACAGTAGACTGAGTGCCTTTATTGGGTAAATGGAGTCATTATTGCAGCTCTGTGAAACACATTTTGAAACAAGACACACAGAAGGACTTGGGACTTCATCCATATCTCTGAAAACTTTCAAAACTTAGTCATTCATCAATCTTGAATTCATGCTTAAATTGCTTCCTTTTCTTAAAATTGATTTTAGAATTGCTTCAGATAATCAAAAAAAAATTAACCAATCTATCAAACTTTGTTCAATTTTATTTGCATCAAGGCAAAGTGATTTTAATGTTTTAAACAGGGAGTCCCGCGTTAGCTTAGAATGTAGATCTAGCCCGAAAAAGAACTAGTTGCAAGGCAGATTTCATAGACATTGCTTCACTACCAGCAAGCATGTTCAGTACCCTGGTGAAGTTATCTAATTCCCATATTGAATTTTCTTTCACCACTTCAATTAATAACTTTGCATTTAAATGCTGAGATGAGGGAAATCATTTAATGAATTTCCTTTCATCGTCCCTATTTGGACTAGATGGGGGCAATCATTTTTTGAATTTCCTTTCACCATTTGTCTTATATTTTGAAACATGAAGTGAGGGCAATCAATTTGTATATAATAAAATATACTAGGAATGGTATCTATTTATGTTTTAGCAATAGAGGTCAGTTAACTCACTTTGATTACCTTGGAATAATCCTCTTCTAACTTTCAAAACACCTTTGCTTACTAGGAATTTTTCATGGGGAATTTTATTTTCCAGGGACTTTCCTTGAGCGACATCAATCATTTTAAATCTGGTAAAAAGGTTAGAGTAGTTAGTATTAGTCCAAACATACTTTGTATTTCAGTTAAAATTAGGAATATCATCAGGATTTTCGCCTATTCTCATGTGGAAGATTTTTTTTTAAGCTTCCAGAGTTAAAGTGAAGCTCTTTTTCCTCTTTGAAGACCAGGAAGAAAAGTTATTCTTATATTTTTTTTATTATTTTATTTTTTTATTTTTTATCCAGAGGGAAAACTTGGGAATTATGCTATAATTTTGTAACCCTCTGACTGTAAATCAGGTGACAATATTAGTGAAGATGAAACTTCTATCATATTCATTAATATCTTCTTGAAAATTTTGAATTGGGTCGCGAGGGCAGAAGTTCATACCTCAAATTTTCTCTATATTTTCGACCGAGCAAACTATTAGTTTATCACTTGTTTCGAGGGAAATTCAATGCAAGTATTGATTCCTGCTAGAAATTGTCTCTCGGTTATCAGCCTGTATCCTACAATGAGATGAATCATGAAAGATGTAAGGAACTATTTGCTGAGTGGAAACCTAATTGTTGTATATATATATATATATATGAAATCAACTAAACTGTTTCTATTTACAATGAAAATAAAAACTTACCAAAAGGACCGAAATTATAACAAAAAGTGAAAACTAAACTAGTATGTACAATACGAGTTTGGAATTGTATTACTGCATGAAATTCTTGAGGTAACGCCCATTGATAGGGGTGTTAAGAATCTTTCCATCAAGATTTTCTAACAAAAATGTATTCTTTCCTTCAGAGCCTGAAATTTTATACGGTCCACACTAGATCTGGTCGAACTTACCATGCTTCCCCGCATCTTCTTTCTCGGCTTCCCATTTTAAAACCAAATCACCGGGGAGAAATTCCCTATCTTTAGCTTTCTCGTCAAATAAGGCTTTCATGTTATCCTGATACTTCTGTATTTTTTCATCTACTTCAGCCCTATTTTGTTGAACTTCAATCATCTGATTTATTCTTCTAGTGATGTCATTTGGCTCTTCTTTTGAGTCTTGCTAGAGTTTCATTACAGGTAGCACAATATTTATGGGTAAAACAACGTTAGTACCATATACCATATGAAATGGGGACATTCCAATGGATCTTTTTGTGCCTATTTTGTTAGCCCATAAAGAATATTTCAAATGTATATGCTAGGCTTTCTTATTTTCGGTCATCACTTTTTTAATTATCGTTATCGAGATCTTGTTTGAGGACTCAACTAATCCATTTCCCTGCGGATAATATGTCATAGAATGTCTTAATACAATGTTATATTTTTGACAAAAACTTATCATGGCCATGGATTTGAAAGCTTGCACATTATCAGTAACTATTTTCTGAGGACATCCAAATCTTGATAGAATGTTCTCTTCCAAGAAATTGATCACCACTGTGTCTGTTGCATTTCGCATAGGAATGGCTTCTACCCATCTAGTAAAATAATCGATAGCAGTCAAAATATACTTATGTTGAGCACTAGAATGTGAATTTATTTCACCAATGAAATCAAGGCCCCAATGTTGAAATGGGGCTTTGGCTTTAACTGGAACCAAAGGCAGTGCAAGAATCTTTTACTTTCCTGTGAACAATTGACAGGGGTTACAAGGTTTGACCTTAGCATTCACATCATTGAATAATTTCAGCCAATAATATCTAGCTCTTAGGATTTTGTAGGTCATTGCTCTCCATGCATGATGTCCTCCACACACTCCTTAGTGAAATTCATTTATAACTTTCACTATTTCAAATTCTACTAAAGAACTCAGTAAGAAACCCAGAGGATCCTTCCAATATAGTTGACCATCTACAATGCAATATTTTACTGCATGTAATTTCAATGTTCTAGCTTTAGATGGATTTAGGTCGTTGGGACATTGAATATTCAAAAGATATGAAACAATGTCACTATATCAAGCTGAAGAAGAGAATTTTTCTGAAACTTCAATTGCAGGTACAGTAACATCAAATTCATTTATATCTAAAAATCCCTCATACTCTTGCAGATGATTTATTCCGAGTGCTTTAAAATTTGATTCAACTAATAGCTTGGCCAAACCCTGACCTTTTACAAGTTTGGTCAGTTTTACTTCCAGTTCAAACTCCTGAATTTTAGCAAGCCATCGGCCCCTCCTTCCATCGTTATCGGGTTGAAGCTATATATCTTTAACAGAACTGGTGGGTACATGTGCAATTATTTTAGAATGTAGTACGTAGGTCCTAAAAGCCTTTAGGGATTTTACCATTGTGTAAGATTTCTTTTCCAATATATCATATTTTAGTTTAGCATCTCTAAGGCTTTTACTAAAAAATGATATTGGTTGTTCAAACCCTTCTTCATTTTTCTGTAGAAGTATCGCCGCTATTGTGTGTTCAGATGCGAATGAGAAAATTAGGAATTCTTTCATATAATCTGGGCTTGCCAATACAGGTGCTTCACCTATAACCTTTTTAATACGTTTGAATGACGCCTTAGCTTCAGTTGTCCACTTGACCTCGCTATCCTTCTTGAGCATATCTGTGATCAATTTTACAATTTCAGTGAAGTTTGGGATGAATCTTCTTAAAAAAATATTTTTTCCTAAAAAGGATTGTATTTCCTTTCTATTCCTAGGAATATTTATAGTATCTATAGCTTCAACTCTCTTTGGATCAATTTTAATTCCATCCTTAGATACTATGTGGCCCAAGAGTTTACCTTCCTGCATTGCAAAATGAGATTTCTTAGGACTCAAAGACAAACCGAATTTTCGACAATTTTCAAACATCTGCTTGAGGTGTACTAGGTGCTCTACATCAGATTTAGAAAAAACAGTTAGATAGTCAATGTAAATAACAACAAACTTATCTCTTTCACCGAAAAAGGCGATGTCCATATCTATTTGGAAACTAGCACCTGCATTCATCAGACCGAAAGTCATTTTATCATACATAAAGGTACCCCAGGGGGTAGTGAACGCAGTTTTCTCTTTATCATCCTCATGTACTGCAATTTGATTGTAGCCTGAAAATCCTTCAATCATAGACATTCTATTTGCTCCCACCACTTTCTCCAATACGTGATCCATTTTAGGTAATGAATAGTTATCTTTGAGTGATGATCTGTTTAAATTTATGAAATCTACACACAGTCTAATTTCACCATTTTTATTCCTAACTGGAACTAGGTTGGCTACCCATTCGGAGTATCTGAGTGAAATAATGATCTTGGCATCTAGGAGTTTCTTTAACTCTTTCTCTATCACAGGCAATAATATAGGATGTATCTGTCCGAGCTTCTGTCTGAATGGTTTAACACCTTGCTTCAAAGGAATTTTATGTTCAATTACTGAAGTATCATAAGTCCTTAATTCATCATAGGACCAAGAAAAAACATCCTTTTACTGCTTGAGAAGCTCAGCATATTTTATTTTTATTTTAGGGGGAAGGTATTTAGATATTTTAACCAGCCTCAATGTATCCTTGGTGCCTATATCACAGTCTTCAACCTCTTTGGGCTAAGGCTACAAAGTAGACTTCAAGGGAATATCATCAGGATCAAATAATATCTCCAAGGGAATCAAACCTTTAGGGATTTGATTATTTTTTAGTACCAACATACGATCATTAGCGATCTTGTATTCAAACTCCTGAGGATCTGCTCCTTCCTGCATAATCCAAGCAGGGTCATTCTGATTTTCTTGGTCAATATGCGTTTTAACAAATTCATCCACCATTTCTAGGAAATGTTTGATTTTCTCATCATCTTCAAATACCTACTAGTGTTGTATTTTTTTTGGTATTGATGGTCTATGCCTCATTTCTATATGATATTTCAGCTTGAATTTCGTATGAGGTACAAACGTTGAGGCTTCTTTGACCAACGAATCTGCCTGTTGATTTTCTGTTCTGGGGATGTAGTGAACATTAACTGATGAGAAAAAATTTCAATTAGATCCCAGGCACAATTTCTGTAAGACCTTAACCTTGGGTGTTTAGCCTGATACTGACGATTTATTTGTTTTATAATTAATTATGCATCACCATAGACTTCCAAGTTTTCAATTTTCAACTTCCTAGCAGCCTCTAATCCTAAGAAAAAGGATTCATATTCACATACATTATTAGTATAATCGATGTCCCACTGTAACCTATAAGAAAAAGGGATAATAAACTCATCTCCAGGTGCCACAAACAGAACTCCAGCTCATACTCCTTCATAAGACTAAGCACCATTGAAATACATTTTCCAAACTCCAGTACTATATACATATTTATTTGTTTTTTCTATTTTTTATTTTTCTGTACAATTTTCTTCTATACATTCATTTAAATCATCATCAATGGATAAAATACAATTTCCTAAATCTTGATCTGCAACATAAACAAGGTAATTATTCGGATTCAATGGGTCACTTACTGTATATGCCAACAGTGTTTCTCTATACAAGCGGGTAAATTGTCCACCGAAGATCGAGATTATAGCGTATGTCATGTCAAGTTGAAGGGATCACCCAAGTTTGGTGCCCCAAGACCTCGATAACAACATGTCATACTTTGGAGGTATATCAGCAACAACCACATCCATCATAACACTTTTTACAAGAATTTGTGCAAGATTAACCACTAAATCTTTAATCATGCCCACACATTTAACTTTTCTTGAATCAAAAGAGTACAGATCTCTATATGGTTGAGTAATTTCGAGACCAAGTCTATCCATAATACCTTTGGGCATCACATTATGGGAAGCTCCAGAATTCAACATGCAATTGTGAAGAAGATGATCATGTATAGTTAGCGTAATGTAGAAAGGAGCGATAGTATCTCTGGCACCTTCAAAATATGGACCAAAAATTATATTTGGTTTATCATCTTCTAAATTTATGACGTCGGCCTGACTTTCAGTATCCAAAAAAATTATTATTTTAGAAAAAACATTTCTGTATGTAGGGTTTTTTTCCAATTCAACCAAAGGTACAGGGATCTTGATCTTATTAATCTCATTCTCTAGACTGAAATTTATCTTTGTCTTATCGACTTCTCTGGTTTGGATTTCTATCTCCTTTTTTTTATTTTATTGGTTTGTGTTGCTTTTGTTTCAGTCGGGTTTGTTTGTACAGTCTAGGTTCCAACTACTTTTGTTTTGACATTCTATGTCTCAGCTAACAGTGAAGTTGTCTCATTATCTTTTCTCTTCGACAGAATTTTCTTCGATTGAGCAATTGTGATATTTCTATCTCTAGGCCTTAGATTATACTGTTGTTGAAGTTAGACCATTATATTATTAGTGATTCCTTGATAAGAATATTCGTCTGTATTATTTATGTGTTCATCATGATTAGACCAATATTCTATATTTAGAGACTTTTCGTAATCTTGTTTTTTCAAAAAAGGTTCTCGACAATCATCACCAAGATTATTCATATCTTCTTCTAACTCCCAAAGTTTCATAGGTCCTCTCCTCCTATAAAATTTTCATTCTTAAAGGGGGCCTGCATCTTTTGATCTTCATTCTTTATCTGTCTTTGTTGGATTTGAGGATTAGGATTTCTTCTAAAATATTTTCTAGGGAACTGATCATTCTTAGATTGGTCCAATTCCATTTTCGATATTTTATTTAACAATTCTTTGATTATTTTTTCCATGTCATCCATCTTATCTTTTGAGGACCTCCCAGATTCGGAGGTTCCTTCTTGTTCTCTGTATCGTCTGATTTATTTATTTCCCGGTTCAAATTTAGATTTTAACTTCCCTAATGCCATCATATTTGATTCAATTTATACAACATCATCCTGCATTTTAGTGAGGTTGACAGATCTCCTTTCTCTCAACAATAGAGAAAAATCTGGATCGAAAGCCCCAACAAAAGTTACTTTCTCTGCAGGTTGGGAAGGTTTAACCTCAGCTGGAATCTTATTATACAATTTATTAAATCTTTGAGTAAACTCAAGAACTCTTTCTGAATTTTTCTTTCTTAAAGATCCAAACTCGGTTAGATAATAAAGGTGATCTTTTCTTTCTCCGCATTGTTTGATAAAGGAACTTTATAACTCGTCATATGATCCTATAGAACCTGTTGGCAGTCCTCGGAACTAGGCTCTCACCTGTCCTTCGAAAGTTTGAACTAGGAGTCTTGAATAAACATCCCCGTGCTCGAGGCCGGGGATATCAACGAACTGATCAAATAAATTTATGTTCTGAGTCGCGGTTAAGTCTCCCTCTCCAGTGAACTTTCGTAATTTATTCATATAGTATTCAATTAAATGATGGAGGGAAACTGGGAGAACCAAAGGAGTATACCTAGCTGCAAATTTAGCAAAAATTATAGGAAATGGGGGTGGTATTTGACTGCCTCCCCCTCCTCCTGCACCACCTCTAGCACCAACACCACCTCCTCTGGCCGCAGCCATTGATAATTTGAGGGATGAAACTTTGAGATTGTAGAGGGGTTTTTCAACAATGTGTAGTGACTTTTCGGTACCTCCGGGATGAAGCGAAAAAAATTTAGGAGACTTACAGTTAGGAAACAAAAAATATGAAAAGAAGGTAACAGGGAAATGAGGACTGGGTTCTTCAGATTTACAAGATGTATACATAGGAGAACCAACAGGAGTCAAGTCGGGGTAAAATATATAATCTTCAGAGCTTCGAGAGGTTGGAAGCTTGTCAGCTTTAATCTCGAATGAAACCAAATCTGGATTTACGGTTTCGGCTTCAAGTTTATCATAAGATGTTTCTTCGAAAAAGAGTTGAATGGGAACTTCTTGTGAAGTTAAAGCTTCCAATAAAACTTTAGTATTTGATTTAGGTTGATAAACCTTACTTTCTGATCAAATATTTTGTTTAAGGTATCCCCTTGGTTTCAAAAGTTTTTCAGGGTCAGATACAGGCGAGTTTTGTTTATCGTCTGGATTCTTTCTGGTATTATTTCGACCGAATTGAAGTTTATCAATTGTGGAGTCTCCAAGTGAAAAATAAAATATTAGCCTTATAATGTGTTCAATATTTTTTCACTATCAAAGAAAGAAACTTACCAATGTCGTTCTCCCGGGGAAAAATAACTTCGTTTCTCCGTCCCCAGCAACGACGCCAAAAAGATGTTGTTCCTGAGTTTATACTTAAGGCTCAAAGTATAATTTCAAGGCATCAAGAAATAAAGAAAGTTTTAATATTTCTCTTTCTACTTCAGTTGTATGAGAAAATATCGCTTAAATGAATTATCAATATAACATCTCAAAGGTTGTCTTTCGTGTCTGAGTTAAAATTAAAAGCATTGGGTGTAATGAGAGAAAAACATAAAGTTGTTAGGCAAAGCAAGGCATCTATTACAGAAGAATCTTAATTTACTACAAAAGAAGAAAACAGATGATATAAACTTAAATGAAGTATAAAATGTAGCAATCCAATTAACTCACAGGTCTTGTATTTACTAACAGTAAAACAGAGGAAAAGTTGTGCACTATTAAATTACTAAATGAAATGTAACCATAGTAGATGTTGTACTAAGTTGCGATCAGGCATTCATCAAGGAAATATATAAAAAGATGTTGAGATATGGAAAGACAGAAGAACACATAACTCAAACTGAACGAAATGTGGAATCTCTAGTCTGCACTTGTATTAATCTTCAATAAGGAGAATTTTCCCAATTACATACAACAAGAAGCAACCTTTCTTTAATCTTTTGAAAATATATTTATACAAGATATTCTCAACCCTAGGCAATTGGAATTCTCGTTATTCATAGGTAATAACGGTTACAAAATGAAAACCTGAACCATTTCACTTGGTTCTTCTCTATCTCTTTCTCATACCGGCAGAAACAGATATGCACATGTTACTTCGTTGATTCTGTAAGGTACTCCCTTTACCTTACACAAGACATTTGACACATCCGCTTAGAAATTGTACTAATAGTCTAGAAGGTTTTGTCACATCTTTTGCCTCAAAAAGATACAACTTCTTTTGTAATTATGGTAACCTGTCTTTTATCCTTTTATCTTCAGAAGTCATTGACTGTAACTGTAAATTTGGCTTTGCCTGCCATCTATCTATTTGAGCGATGTCAACCTACTTTAGCTGTGAAATTTCAGCATGAGATGCTTCTAAGCTTTCTTTGATGTCAAGTTGATGCTTTACAATATCGATTTTTCCTAGTATTTCAGAACAATCATCCTTTCCAAGGCCTAGTGATTCTTTATTAAGAAAATGAAAAATCTCCTCACAATCCTCTTTTATTTCCTTGGTCGTTCTTTTACTCTCAGTTATATTGGCCTCCCATGTCTTTAATATTATATCCCCTCTAACCTGCTCTACAACAGTCAATCTGGAAGTTACAAATGTTTCTTCTCTAACCGATGACACGATCGCTTATTGAAAAGTTGTCCGGGCTGCAGTAGCCTCTCTTTCTCTGAAACCAATATTATCCAATGATTGGTTTACTTCCCGAAAATGATTTTGGATGATTTCTACCTTAGCAAAAAGGCTCTATTGTGCTATTTCCAGTTTCTTTAGCACTTCCAATGCTTGATCTTGAAACACTACTATATCCACAACCATTTTCCCAGTGGAACTAACCTTGTCTTGTAATTGTTTTACCAACTCATCTTATTGGATAGTCCGTCTTTCGCTCACTTGCATATTCTTATGCATCTCATCAAGACTCGACTTGAGAAGTTGTATTTCTTGTTTATCACTAGCTCTAGCCTGTTTGAACCCTTTATTGACTTCATCTCTGACATTTTTTTCTCTAGTCCTTATTTGATTTTGCAACTGACTTATCATATGATTCTTTTGTTTCAGTTTTTCTTTCAGATTATCAACTAAGAATAGGTTAGTTATTGCAAAATATCCCAAAGAGCCAACTACCTCTGTAAAAAATATTCTTCTCTTCTTATTAGTCTCTTCCAATCTTCTTACATGCACCAAGCCAAAACGTCAACTCCGCATAGGATAGGAGATCTGCGTGCACCTCGCCGGATCCTCCTTCCCCGAGTTGTATCAAAACACAAATACTTACACATTCCGTCTGCACCAAGCACTTACAAAACACTTGCACTTATCTCTGCAAGCCTTAACACATCTTCTTGCACATAGTTAATATTAGCACTAAGCCATCGATCCTTTCTTACATCGCCTAGCTACTTATTTATACATTAAAAAAGAGGCCTAAGCATGGTTAAACCCATGGTCTGACATCCCATACTTGTTACATAAACCCTAAAACCCAAAAATCCCACAAAAAGGGTGAGATCCCGCGATCTCCACTTCGCCTAGGTGCTCCGTCTTCGACCAGCCTGACGAAGTCCCAAAAATGGTCAAGCGCAACCAATGTTTCCACAAAACTTGGTCAAGGGCCAACATGCCCCCAACACTCACCTGTGACACGTCTCGAGTCACTTTGATATGGGAAATACTCCTTCGAATGCCTCGAGCTTAGCTTGAGATGCCTTGACTTGCTTCTTTGCTAGAGCCTCCTGCTCGACGAACTCCTGAATGACTTGCTCGGTGACAAGCCCTTCCAAGCGTTGTTCCACTATTGTGACCACCTGTTCTAGCTATGATCCTTGTCCCTCGATCTCTTCAAAGAGGGTGCAGGCTTCATCCTGCACCGGTTGGAGTCGTTGTGTCACCTCCATCACTCTGCTCTGGTTGAAAGTGACCTGCTATTAAAATGCATGTTGCTACTGTTCCCTCTTCATCTTATCCATTACTGTAAACAGCTTCAACTGTGCTTTCACTATAGACGCCTGTTTCTTCACCTCCTGGATTTGTGCCTCTAATGTCCTCAGTTTCGAGTCTTCTACAAGGCACTCATAGGTCTGTGCACTTCGGTTACTTATTTTCTTGCATTCTGAAGCCAACGCCTTGATTCTCTCGACTATGCTCCTTGAAGTTTCTTCCCTCTGATCTTGCACTTCCTGCGGAGTGCTCGACACTGCTTGAAGTTATAACTCGGATACTCTTGCTTGA
The DNA here is from genome assembly GCA_000966675.3 of Picea glauca. Classification (NCBI taxonomy): domain Eukaryota; kingdom Viridiplantae; phylum Streptophyta; class Pinopsida; order Pinales; family Pinaceae; genus Picea; species Picea glauca. The sequence goes on along the minus strand of JZKD02S1711969.1, from coordinate 21,737 downwards.
AGTTGTTGAATGGATTCAGTGAGCTTCCCCACTTGGCTCTCAGTTGTCTCTTATTCCATCTAAGCCAAGCTCGACACAGAGCGAAGTGCTCTAGCTACTGTCTCCTTGATCGCAGTCTGCTCCGCGAGAAACTGGTATTTTTCTCTCTGAATCTACTCTCTGTCTTCCTCAAACTTCACTCTCATGTCATATTTTTCTTACTGCGCAACCCGAAGTTGCTCTAGGGCTTCCTCCTTTGCTTGCTTCAAGGCCTCTGTGGCATGTTCGTTTTCTTCCTATACTCGACGAAGGTGAGCCTCTATAGCATCTGTTATTCTTCGCAGTTGGGTGGGCTCATCCCCTAATTATACAACTTATGATGATAACGACGTAGTAGACACTGCACGGCTCGAATAGAGAGCTTGTTGTACCCCTTTCAACTCTGCCTCGATTATGTCATACATTGTCTCCTGATTTTCTTCGTTTCATTGAGAGATATCCTCTGAAGCATTTTCTATAGCTGCAATGATGAGGTCAATATCATCCAATGTGAGCACATTCTACGACCGAGGCTTATTGTCTCGTGACTTCTTCCATGATAAGGGTTTCTTCGGAGAAACCTTCCTTTTCTTTGATGTCTCGGCCTTTGTAATGGGTTCCTTCGGTGGTGTTACTTTTCCCTTTTCTTTCTTGTCTTATTCCCCTTCCTCCTCTTGGTTAGCTTCGTCACCTCCTCCTCCTCTAGGTGAGTCAGATGCAGTTTCCTTCGATGCATTGTTTATATCCTGCACTTCTTCTTTTATCTTCTTCTTCTTAGTGTTGCTCGATCCATCCCACTTCGTCTAGGTGACCAAAGGGCTTCCAATGATTTTGGGGTCGGAGAGCTCTGTCTGCTTGACTGGTACAAGGAATTCAGCCAGTTGTTCCTTGGTTATCTCCTCCATGTCTTCATCAGTCAATTTGTAGTAAGACTGCAGCTCCTCCTTGCTTTCATCCCTGCGTGTAGTTATGTAATTGAAGTGTCGTTCTGCGCGGAACTTCACTAGTAGCCTTTAAGTATGCAAGGTGTTCGGGGTCATTCAGGGGAATGACTCAATGGCGTGTGTGAGTTGTAGGTAGTAAGTTTGAAACACCACATTTGATTTCCACTGCTTCGCCATGTCACTTATATAACACAAGGTGGTGAACCTCACAGCTAATGGTTTTGATGGCTCAACTTCTGGGAATGTCGCTCCCTCCAGCATATCCCAAGTGAAAAATGCTATAAGAATTAGTAACCAGCTGAAGTGGAATTCATAGCCTTGGTCTTGTGCTTCACGGAAATCCTTCTCCAAATCATTGACGAGGTAGCATTCCCAGTTCATTTTCATTCCCTCGATGCACTTCCCTGTGAGGTCGACGATGAACCCTGTAACTTGCATTGGTTTGCTCTTCCTTACGAGCTTGCTAGCAATCAGTTGACAAGCTAGGTGGACTGCGTCATCTTGGGTGGAGGCCACCTTGTAGCCTCGCTTCCCCTTATCCACATTGTCATAGGTATCCTTTATATGTCGCACTAGGGAGCGATCTATAGCCTTCCCTGGATAGAATCGTTGAGGGTCTGGTCCCTGCATGCTCAGTCTAGTGATCATGTGGATCAGCGTCGGATCCACAGTCACACGCCTATCTAACCAGAGATAACCTCCATGGTAGCACAACAAGAGGAGTTTAACGCATGCGTTAACCTCCTGATGGTTTTCAAAGTGGGGGCTCTTAATGATGTTTAAGATAGTGGACCTCATGATCTCCTTAATCCATGGTTGGGGGACTATCTTCGGCTTCTTCCCAGTTTTCTTGGTGAGGTATCGATGTGGTGCAAGAAGCGCATAATTCTTCCTATCTCCAAGGTTTAAATCATTGATCTTAAGATCAGGGATCAGTCCTAGCTACGGTTCGACTGCGTGTATCCCCTTCGGGAGGTACGTAGTGATGAGCGTGTACTCGAAGTCATGTGAGACGTTGTCACAACTAACCGTGTCAGCCAGAGGCAGGATGTAGTCGAGCAAGACCGACGGGATCAGTTTCGTTTTCTCTAGGTCATCGCAGTGCTTTCCTCTTTTCTCGGTCGTTGTTCGGCTAGATCGACGTGCAGTTGAGGGGGAGGCTTGCAATCCAGTTGTCAATGAGGAATGTACTCCTGCGAACATGACCTTCTCAACCATAAGTTCGATCAAGATTTCTTTTACCAATTTCTCTATTGCGCTAAGGTCGCCCAACATGCACGATTGTAAAAAAATAACTCGAGTAGGCGAATGAACACTCAAGGTAAGCAAAACGAGTGGCGAGGTCTCAAAAGCACATTGCGATAGAAATCAGTTCTCTTGTTATCTTGGATAATCATAATTTGCAAAAGTGTCCCCAGTGAGGCATTCAACGAATTAAATAAACAATATCGTAATGGGTTCCTCCAATGGATCGAAAAGCTTCAATAAATATGATTCCATCAGGTATGGTGCAGTCTCAATGGTCCAATGGCGATCTTTTCGGCAATAACTATATTTCTAGCCATTCTGGAGCATCATTCTAACTATCGAGATGCCTCCAACGGTCATATTGTTTCGCCATGGTGAAGTGCCAGTCTGCATTGTTCTGCTATTCCGACGAGGCTCAGGTTCTATAAGCCTTCTTTCTGCGAAGTCCTCTCTGGAACTTCCTGCAAATTTTCTAACTTCGCTTTCTTCTTACTGAGCTTTCTGGTCTTCTTTCCTGTGATATGAGTCTCTGGGTTCCTCTTTCTATTCTTATTCTTATTTTCTCCTAGTAAAGGGACTTCTCACTATTGAGGGTCTTTCAAACGGGTCATGTGTATTACCTATTCTCTTACTTCTTCTGGGGTAGGTGCTCTTCTCTCCTGCATGGACAGGTTTTGTAAGACCTCTTGCATTCTTTCAACCTCGATGCCTTCTGGTGCTTCGACTTGTCCTCTTGTTCTTTTATTAGTCTTGTTATTTTTATGGTTATGAAGTCCCTTAATTGTTGTTTTTTCTGTTTTGTGGCTTCCTCTTCTTCTCTCCTTCGGATCCGATCTTTCTCAATCTAGGGCTTTCCTAACATAAGTGGAAAAGGAGTGTTATTCTCAACAAACTTAATGACCTCAAATTCTTCTTCAGTCGATGCTCCATGGGTTATCATAGGTACATGGGTAAGTCTTTCACATAGGGTTATCATCTTTCCTTTAAACAAGCCTATCCCTCCCAATGAAGGAATCATACCCGGATTTCCCAAAATTTTCCAAGTGCTTTCTGGCATGATATTCACATATGTTTCTTCATCCAGAACACAGTCTATGTCAAAGTCTCCTATTCTTGTTTCTATGCACTCCTTCTCTTTTAATATCTTTGGTAAATTGATGTCTCTGTGATCATTCAGTGTTTCTTTCAGCTGTAATAACATAGTCTCTGATTCTTTCTGGTTCTCTAGAATATCCTTGGTTTTTTGACCTTCTTCATGGTTTTCTTGTCTCAAGTTCATGTTTTCATATTTAGCAATCATTATAGGGCAATCCAAAACCTCATGACCAACAATTTTACAACATAGACAAATAGGACCTCTACCAGGGAATTCCTTAGAAAGATGTCTCGGTCTTCTGCAACTATAACAAAGTGTCAAACCTCTCTTTCTCTAAAACTGTCCCCAACCTTTCTTGTATTGTGCACTGGGATCACAATGATGGACCTGCAACTTGCAAAAATTCTCTCTAGGTTCCTGCATCCATTTGTTAGTCCAAAACTTCTTTCTATGCATAGGATAACATATCTTTCACTAACTCTATCAAATTTATTCAGATCAACTCTTTCTTCTACCCATGCCCTAGTTTCAGACTAGGACAAAATCTATCAAACATACCTACAACCATACTTTTGAAGCAAAAAATTCCACTTATCTTACCTTTCTCAAAGAAAAAAGATTTAATATCTTACCTCTTTTCTTCAGATCGGACTTCCTTCTCTTAGTACAGAGCTTCTCTTGTTAAGTAGATTATTGTGCACTACAGTAACAAATCTACACACAAAGCTTTCTCTTTTCTTCAGTTCCCAACAATCACAGTTTCAGGTCTTGGCAACGGAACCATTTGTTGGAACAGGGGCAGACCCGGGGTTCAAAGCTTCAACAACGCACCAACAAAACCCTAACTATCGACCCTTTCAGCAACACCTACAAAGCAGATGAAGTCTCACCTAAGGTAGAGGTAGGGGGGGTTGCGGGACTCAAGTGTCTACAACCTAGCTGGGACATAGATCTGTGATCACAATACTTAACACAACACTTAGCAATTAACATTCGTTAGTCTTTAACCCTTATTCACATCGTAGGTTAAACCCTTATTACAGATCAGTGCAGTAACAACCAATATCAAGCACCTCTAACCATTCAGCACATAGCATCAAAGCAAATCTAGTCATTCATTCATGTATAAAGCACTAAGCATCAATGGATCTACCTATTACACCAAGATTATTACACTAAGAATATAAATACATAAACAACATTAACATCATAGTACAAAGCACATCGACACATGATATACATGGTTCACCCTAGTTTGGGACTACGTCCACTAATCTTCTTCTATTCTTATTAGTCTCTTCCAATCTTCTTACATGCACCAAGCCAGAACACCAACTCTGCATAGGACAGGAGATCTGCATGCACCTTGCCAGATCCTCCTTCCCCGAGTTGTATCAAAACACAAAGCCTTACATAGTCCATCTGCACCAATCACTTACAAAACGCTTGCACTTAGCTCTGCAAGCCTTAACACATCTTCTTTCACATAGCTAATATTAACACTAATCCATCAACCCTTTCTTACATCGCCTAGCTACTTATTTATACATTACAAAAGAGGCCTAAGCATGGGTAAACCCATGGGTCGACATCCCATACCCATTACATAAACCCTAAAACCCTAAAACCCTGCAAAAAGGGCGAGATCCTACGATCTCCGCTTCGCATGGGCGCTTTATCTTCGACCAGCCTGTCGAAGTCCCAAAAATGGTCAAATGCGACCAATTTCCACAAAACTTGGTCGAGGACCAACACTTTCCTAAGGAACAAGAGATACACCAAAGTCTCTACAATCTCCTTTATTCCACATGAAAACTATGTAAAATTGTTCATTATAAACATTAAATTCCTCGACACCACAATGCATGTGGGATTTAAAAAGTTGAATTTTAATGAAGGGCTAGGATTGATCCACGAATTTGATGAATGACTACTAAGAAGCAAACTTTCGGAGGTCATAACTCGAGATCTGGGAGTCGGATTAGGACAAAATATGTCTCATTGGAAAGGTAATTCGACAAGGAAAACAATGGAATAGGTTTCAAGGAATGAAATTGGCCATGATTCTCTCATAAATTGAAAGACCAATGAGGTATGTTTTCATGGTTTGTTGATAAATATGTTTGGTACCTCGACTTCCTGAGCTTATATATTGAGATCAAGAACTCCAAATCACACTTAGGAAGACTCATTGGAAATATAGGACGATGAAGATTACTTATAGAGTGGTTTCCATGGCTGAAAAATCAACTATCATGCTCAAAAAATTAAAACATAGTCCACTTTTGTTTAAGGAAATCAACTTCAACTTTTGGAATTGAATTTTTATTAAACGTCTTTTATAAAGGGATAAAGTGGGTCCCACTTGGAGGCACAAATTTCAATGACAGAAAGTCATTAATGAGATTTCAATAAAGTATTAATTAAAGTATTTACTCCAAAATTGAAGCGTGTGGAAAATTCTAAAAAGATGAACCCTCACTACTTCAAGAACATTGAGAGTAGTCTTTAGAAAGGAAAGAGAAGGCATCATCAAAGGGTTAGAAGTCAGAAGTTTCTTCAGTGGTAAAGAATATGAAAGAAACAAATATCTATCTTTCAAAAATTTTGTGAATAGGCCTTGTTGACCGCCTCTCCAACATAGGTGGTCAAATCCATGTCCCATTAAGAGATGCATCATCAAATGCAAATTTGTCGAAGACTTTGGTTCTACAGGGCATGTTTGGCCCCAACACTTCTTTTTGTAATTGGAATTTTCGCACCCCTGTGTGGGTCAATAATGTAATAGGTCTGCATGAGTCATGTCTAGGTCAATTACATTGGGATCGATTCACTGGGAGAGTTCCTTTCACCGAGGGTTTTTTATCCTCAAATTATCAATTGGGCTTTTCAACCTTATTGATTTCCCTTGAGTTTTTCCCTCACACTTGCAATAATTCCTCCAAAGTGGTGAACGACATTCTAGTGGGCTTATCTTTTGGTAACTATTATAGGGAATCATTGTAAATGACCATGCAATACATCTTAGAAATTTTCGCGGAATTCCATCAAGTCTAAGTTAGTTTTATTTAATTAATTATTTTTTAATTAAATTTCTCTAAGTTTGGAGGTTTAATTATTTAATTAATTAATTATTTTTGAGCAAAAATTGTAAAAACTAGGTCCTTAGACTTTTCATAGGGGTATTTGTGCTCAAAACAAATGGAATAGCACCCCCTACATCCATGGACCAAGCTTCAGTTCGGTTAGACAACTTTTGCTATGGGTTTGTCCACCCGGAGTGTCAGTCAGTAAAAAACAACAATTTTAATTGTTAAAGTCCAAACATAGCAAAAATGTAATTTTGTAATAATGAGTTAGAGGATGATGTAAAGATGGATAAAGGTGAGAGAGATTTTTCCTAACCTTTCCTAACCTTTTCAAACCCTCACATCACCCCCCCACCTAGCCATTAAGCAAAAACGTCACTTTGCCTAGAGGGGTGTGCCTCCCTTCTAGAAAGTCTCCAAAAAGCAAAAAAATAATGAAAACATTAAGGGGAGACTAAATATATCCCTTGGCACACTTTTCCTAGCCTCCCACTTGCATTTTTGCTTGATCCCAACACTCCCTCACTCATCCACATCCTTGATCCATGTGATCTTCCCCAAGTGGTGCGCCCTCCAAGGAGAGTTACCCCCCCCCCCCTCTTGTGGATCTCCAAGGAAAATTCGTTTTTTATTATTTGGGGCCTCTTTCTCTCCCTTGGTATGAATCCAACACACCTCCCACTACTCTTTGTTTGATCCCAACACCTCCCTCACCAATATACACCCTAGATCTATGATCTAAACCCTAGATGGTGTGCCCTAGCCTTGGGATCTCATCTTATGCTTGGTGGTGGGCACTTGGCATAGATCCAAGAGGGGTGAGTTTGCCTCTCCAAGTATAAATAGATCCCTCCCCTCACTCTTTCACTTACCATATCTTGAGCTATTTTTATGCTACTTGATTTTCCATTCTCTCTCTCTCTCTCTTTCATTGTTCCATCATTTCCATTCTTTGGATCGTAGGGTTTTGGAGCAAGTATTTCTCCAAAATCCACTTTCTTGAGTAATAATAAAGGAGAAACTTTGGAGGATTTTAGGAAGAGCTACAAGTGTTTTGGTTCTTACAACATATGAGGTAACATTGTTTTGGTTTAATATGATGCACGCATAGGTGGATCTTAAGTAAAGTATTTTATTTGAGTAGATCTTGCAAAGAGTAGTCTTGTAGATCTATGTATGTTGGTTAACTAGATAAGGTGCAAGTATTTCATCTTGTTAGCTTAACTTTTCATATTGTCTCTTGCATGCCATTGTGTTAGATCTTGCAGGTTGGCTTCAAGGGTTTCATTAGGAGTGCCTTGAGGAAAAGTATTTCTTTGAGACTCACATACACTCCTCTCTTTCTCTATCTATTACTCTTTCATTATATACTTTCATTCCATACATATTTTCAGCTAGCTTAACATAGTCTTATGGTCACCAAAATATAAATTTTCATCAAATTTTTCAAGAATTTTTTTTCCCTAAAAAGAAAAAGTTTTTCTTCATTTGTATTGTTGTGTGTAACATTTCCAACAAGCGTAGCTTGCTGGTTTTTGCAGGTTCAGATCTGGTTGAGAGGGGTTTTGGCTACCCAAAGGAATCCACACAACACTAAAAGACCCCCCAAAGGGATTGGTAGCTATCTCTCAACCTCCTTCAATTTTTAAGCATTTTTAGTCATTTCTTCTCCTTCTTTCTTGCTTTTAGTGGCTCATAGTTGTGGGAGAAGAAGTGGTACGGCCTCCTCCCACATGTGAGCTCTCGGGTATCTTAGATCTAGTTTGGATCTTGCTTTTTTTTAATTTTTTGAGCCTTTTTGAGCTAGGACATGGGGTTTAGAAGGTGAAGTGGGCATCTCCTTAACCTAAGACGTGGGGTAGGATTTGCCTCTTGTTTGTTTGGTTTGCTTGCTTATTTCTTTCCTTAGTTTGTATCTCTTTCTTTCTTGTTTCTCTCTTTTCTCAACATTTTCTAAGTTAAGCAAGCTTACTTAATTGCCTACCTATTGAGAGAGAAATACCCCAAAAGGTGAGGTTAGGGTTTTAATATGTGATTGTGATCTAAGTGCTTAATGTTCTAAAATATTTTAGATCTAGATCTCATACATGGTTAATCCTTAGCTTAAGCTTATTGGGCATCAATAACTTAACTAAATCTAGTTGCATGCTTAAAGTTATTCGAAGTTTAAATCTTTTTCCTAGATGCTTAGATCTATAACTCTAATGTTTAAATGCTTCAATAAGTGAATGGTGCTTCTTTTCTTTCATGCATAATCTTTAAGGCCATTTGCCACATGCTTCAATTAATCTCATTGATAAGTTGATAAGTAGAAAAACACTTAAATCTTTTTCTTTCTCATATCTTAATGCTCTCAATCATAAGATAAGTGTTTTTTTTTTTTCATCTTGTTGGCAAGTTGTTCTTGCCCTTGTAATTATCTTCTTTACTTTTGCAAGCTATATAATTGTGAAATCAAGTGACTTGCTCTCACATAGCATATATGTGTTAATGCTCTTAATCTCATAAACTTAATCAACACATTTTTAGGCTGAAGTGAGTTTCGGCCAGGTCACTAAATCACATCTTAAAAGTGTCATAAAATCATTAAAACACTCTAAAACACTCCTAAAAGTCTACCTAATTCATATCTTAACTTAATAGACTCTTTAGGGTACCTTAGACCACCATATTCACCATCTAAAATGGGGATTGAGGGGCAACGGAAGGTGATTAGGCCGGGGACGGTCTCATGGCGCGAAGCGTCTTTTCTGTGAGAACTCAAACTTTTGGGTTGACTTGCGAAGCTAGGGTAGGCCTTGTTGCCATAATTCTTGAGCATCCATCAGTCATTTGGCAATAGGGGGGGGAGTCTTTGGTGAAAGTTTAAAAAGTAACTAAAACTTAATAATCTTAAGAAAGCTTAATAATTCAACCTTGGACTTAAATCTCTAAATACTTTGTGGGTTTAATAACTAAAAGTGGGTGTTCTTCATCTTCCTAATACTTGTGTTTAAAACTCATAAATCTTCTTTATTGATGCATTGTGTTGTATTGATGACGATCTCATAAATGTAATGTGATGCTTTGATCTCCTTGTATCCTTCACACAAAATAATTGAAATGGTTAGCTTGTTAGTTGTATTCTAGCATTCTTTAATTGTAAATCTTGTACTTAATATTTGATTAAATTATTCTTTTGTAAGTAATATTGTAATCATATTTGTACAGAAACCCCCTCTAACTTTAGTTGACCCCTTGCCCAATCTTAGGCACTAGTCTTAGTTGCCTTAGGAAAAGGTCTTGCTTGAACATACTAACCATTGCATCTTGCATTGTTGTTTGTGCATCTTAGGTTAGAATCCACCAAGCCTTAACAAATTAAAACTAACTCCTACAACTTAACTCTAAAACTAATCTACAAACTAGGGACTACCCCCCTTGGCTTCCCTAGGAGTGAGCCTAGACGGAAGAGGTTCTGGTCAAAGTGACAGCATGGGACGTGAACCTAGGCATTGTGCCTCCAAGGACACACTAAGTTAGCCGGACTTAGCTCACATTTGCAAGTGTGTATTAGGACAACAACATATTTGGCGCCGTTGTCGGGGATAAGTCATTTATCCTTGGTCCTAACGACCTAACTTGATTCTTTAAGAACTAAATAATAAAACTTTTAGTCCTTAAAAAATATTTGATCTTGGATTGGTTAGCTTTGTGTGATTCCTTTCCAAGTGGCGACTCCATTGAAAAAATCTTTCAAGTATACTGCAAGGAGCAATCCTTGTGGGCTACTTGAAAATCTTGGAGAAGAAACACTCATTAATGTCCAATGCTTGTTCCAAACTTAACAAATTAATTTTTGTTTTCCTTCTTGTTTTTTCTTTGTTTGATGCCCTTGTCTGTTTGATAAACTTGGTCATCTGGCATCTCCACTTTAAAAACAATTTGACAAAGTATTCTTCAAGAAGGAACTCGCGGCTTGTTCTCTTCATCCTTGAATTTGAAAAGGTTTTTGGATGAGGTTAGCATGTTTCCTTTCTTGTCAGATCCATAGTGATTTTGGGTCCCAGTCCTTTTCTTTAGACCTTTGTTTAAATGATCTAGCTAGAAATGGATGATTTTTATAATCCTATTGATTTTTCAGGAATTGTTGGTTACCCTCATGATATACCTGAAGATGTTATTGATAACATCCCTGACTATCACGATTATGGTGATGGTTGTGCTCATGTCAGGGCCTTCACACAATGTATTGAGAAATGGTGTGACCCACCTATTTATGAGGATGTCTTAATGACGTTGTTTGCCTGGACTTTCTGTGGGGAGTTGGTTTCTGATTGGTTTCGAAATTCGAGTGTTAAAAAATTCAAGACCATGAGGGACTTGTTGTTTTCATTTCTGTATGGATTTGGGAGAAATCGGGTTAGCGTTTTAAATGAATTGGTTGATGATTTTATGGAAACGTGGAAGAGGAAAAATCTTCTAGATACTAAAACAACTAATTCAGACACAAAGGTTGATTCTCCACCAGATCTCATTGAAGAACTTAATGAAGTAGTTCAGAACATACAGTTTCCGCAAGAAGAACGATGTGAAGCCATGAATGAAGAATATGTGGCCATGGAAGATCAATTGGAGATAATGGAAGTTGACTCTACAGAAACCTATATTGAATGTCCAGACCCCCACGAACTTGAGCTTGACAATGAAAAAAATAGGGGAGTTCATGGGGAAATTCTGGATGGATCTATGTTTGAGCCGATCATTCATTTTAAGGAGATACAAGAATTTGAGTTTGAAAATGTTGAATATCTAGATGATTCAAGTCCCCACCCTCCTCTCGATGAACCAATCTTTTTGAAGGATAACTTTGAAAATCTTGAGGAAAACAGTATGATGGTTCCTGTGGTATGTTGTTTTTCAACCTCTCAACCAAAAGATGAGTTAATGCAGAGTTATGTGGAAATGGAAGGTAAATTCAGTTTAACGATGTCATATCATTATGAGTATTGGTTGGCCTCCCACATTGACAGTCATGAGCAACAAAGTATTCACAGTTTACATGGCTTGTCATATTCTAGTGTTTGGTTGAAGGAAGGAAGGAGCATGAAGTCTGGCTGGTTCTTCCGCACAAAAAGTTCCAAGTTGATAAAACTTGGGAAGGGATCTTATGTGAGTCATCCTGGACAAGGATGTTTCAGACACTTGTGGCATCATTTCATCCACTGCATGGGTGGTTGTAACGTATCTCTAACCCTTCTTTGTATTTTAATTTTGTATTATTTCAATTTATTATGTCAATATGTACTTAGAAACTTTTTTTTTCTGTACTATAGATTTCATTTGTCGTAAAATATGGATGTTGTACTTTAGTCATTTCATTTTGTAAATGTTGTATATAGAATTCATTTATTTCATTATGTATATGTGTATTCTTATGTTGGTTATTGGTGAGCACTCTGTTTTGTAGGTGTTGGATTCTTGTATGCTCTCTGTCTCAAGTGAGAAGATCGAACACACGTCCTCATGTGGAGCCAGATGTTAACCGCCTCTCCAAAATAGGTGGTCAACTCCATGTGCCATGAAGAGATGCATCATCAAATGAAAATTTGTCGAAGACTTTGGTTCTACAGGGCATGTTTGGCCCCAGCACTTGTAAAAAGTAGATGTTGTTTATTTCAGTTCATGTGATTTTCATTGGAATATTTTGAGGTTGTTTCAGTTATCTTGCTCCAAACATTATTGAACTTTTCATATTGGGATATTGTTATAAATTTATCCTGCAAAGATCTATTTCGAAGTATTACATTAGTGATTTCTCATACTTGAGTTGAAAGCATGTGATTTCAAATGTATTTCCTAATCAAAATTGTTTTTGAGTAATAATGAAGTTATCATTTAAAGTTCTTTGAAGACCTGTCCATTTCTTCATCTTGCAAAAGTCATAGCAGATTTCAAGTTCAGTGTATCTTATAAGAAAGAAAGAATGTATGTTGAAAGGAGACTCCAAAACCTTGTAGGTACAAATCTCTGCTGACACACTTTATCTTATCTTTTCTTTAAATGATCTGATGTATATTTATATAACTATATATAAAGGTTGTACATTTGTATATACAAGCTTTCTTGGAAGATATTTCAGAGTTTTCTCTTTAGCATTCACCCTTTACATTCATTGTAGAACCATTCTAAGAATCTTCCAACATTTCAGCCAAAGAGGAGTACCACCTCTATAAAAATGCACGGGGATGCATATCCTCGTAAGTTTTTTGTTTGGATCTTGACCAATATAAACATCAACGATATGGTACAAAGATCTATATTCTAGAAAAGTAGTAAAAAACTACGAGAATGCAATCATATTTACAAAGTCAAAAATAGATAACCTAGACCAACTAAGTCTATCATTAAGATCCACTAAGTCTATCATACAAATAAAACGAAAATAATCCCCAACGATTAGCTTGATGGATAAATGTTCTTATGTGAAGGTCACAGATCTCTTAGAATCAAATCCATTAAATCCCTAGAGGTTACCATCCAGTTTTCAATCAACAGTTACTATTGTCCTTCATTTAAAAAACATAAAAAGTGGAAGAAAATCCATGAGGAAGGTAGAAGAAGCAAAGTGCGAGGTGGCAAGGTACCATTATACTTACTTAAAATATTACTTAATAAAAAAGTGAGTAATGAATTATAATTTAAAAAAAAAAACAAAAAAATATTTTTTGTAATATCAATTTAATATCAAAACAAAACAAAAATAAAAATATCAAAATTATTATGATACCAATATCATTCTAAATTCATAAGTATTAATCATGATTTTAATAATATAACTTTATTTTTAAAATTTATAATATTAAAAATGCATCAAATTAAAAATAATAAAATATTTATAAACTCCCTTCTACATGAAGAACAATATCTAAGGTTCGATTATACCACCAAGAAAAAAGTGTTTATGAAGATATATAAGTTATACTTTAAAATGTCAAATTCTACTCACTTATGGATGCATTGTGCGTCACTGTTACATGATATATATCTCGATAGGCCGTTCTTTTCAAAAATCAATGTCAACCTAATGGCCTTTTGCACATAAATGGTCATTACATTCTAGACGTTGAAGGTGTCCTAATTACATCACTCTCGAGGTAGAAATAGAGATAAGGACCAACCAATTTAGTGAACATTGATGTGTGTCACTATTATGTTTTAATAGACTGTTCTTTTCAACGATTAATGTCAACCTTTGTGATCTTCAACACATAAAAGATCATTATATTGAACATCTAGAATAGATGGTCATAAATGATCATTATACGCAAGATGTTGATGGTTTTTTTTAAAGACAACACTCTATATTAGAAGTTAGTTATAATGTCCAACTAACCCTCCAAATATTTCCCTATGGTGTGAAGAGTTGTGTACATATTTTAACCATTAATTTCACCCACTTAGTGGTGCTCTACACTATCTAGCCACTATATTCGAGATGGTAGTTTTTTTTTCTTGGGAAAACATCACTTTTCATAAAAGTTCTGGTAAGGAGCAACTAAAATATTTGGTCTTTGGAATAATGTGTCTATTATTAATTATAATAGTGTTTGTATTAATGTGTTAAAGAATTTCAAAAAGAAAAAAGGGTATATGTTTCGTATATATATAGAAGGTGTAAGTTAAAAAGGGGATAAATTTAATTATTTCTTTTTCAAAATTATTTCCCAAATTCGATATGGATTTTGTGGAAAGCTATAATTTCATGTAATTGATGGGAATTTTGACCATATATTTTTGTGTATATGGGTTTTAGCTCATTTTAAGAAGACCTATATCTTCAAAACTTCAAGATAATAAGTGGATAAGGATGGAACCTTCTCTCTTTGGAAAAATGATATAAACTCACTGGAAAAGTTGAGTTTGTCCATTTTTCACTGACTGCTACATATAATACATTTGAATTATAAAAATGTTTGTTCAATTTCTAAAAGCAATTTGGCTTCATAACTATGAATAGGGTCATTGCTAAACTTTTTGGTACAAGTGTAATTGTATTGTTGGTGCACACAACCATAACTGTCTTTGATGACATATGGCATTCCTTGTATGCACAAGGAACTAAGACATGCCACTTGGAGTGGAAGTGTGGGTGACATGTTGAAGTGTGCATGTCTTAGCTCTATGTTGTTGAGGTAAGGGGCACTTCCCTTTAACCCTATAAGATGAATTAGGGACCAAGGGTGGCCTGGTTATAGGAGGTTAGTGTTGGGCATAACTATTTTTTAATATGCATGCCTTAGCTCTATGTTGTTGAGGTAAGGGGCACTTCCCCTTGACCCTATAAGATGAATTAGGGACCAACAGTACTGAGGTTATAGGAAGTCACTGAGGATAACTACTTTTTAAAGTGTATAAGGTGGTACTAAGGTTATAGGAAGTCACTAAGGATAACTACTTTTTAAAGTGTATAAGGTTGTGTGTTGCATACATATAGTTGTGTTCAAATCATTAGAAACTGAAAAGTAGAGGTAGTTAATTATTGTATTAAACATAGTAGTGAAGTAAAGTTGATTATAAAAACAAAAAGTAAGTGTTGGAGATTGTACTAGTGAGTGTACATTTAACATATATTTTGATAATTAGTACAAGAATAGATCATTACCCTATCAAATAATAATTTAAATTATTTTATTCAGGTAAACCCTAGAATCTTGGGCATAAGGTCAGTCAACAACAAGGATCAAAGCCATTACAACAATATATTAGTTACAAGCTCAACATATCACTTAAGAAAATGGATAACAATCATTCCTCCCAACAACTCAAGCTAAATTTAATTGAAAATCTATTATTATTATCTATATCATCAAATACAATATTATTTGTGTCATCAAATACAACCTTACAAAGAAACTTAACAATATATAGAAGATAGTCATTAATAATTAAATGCTAAAATATTTTCAATCCAATTTAGTTTTAAGATAACATTTTATATAATAGTAAAATTATGTTTTATATAATAATTTAGTTTTAAGATAACATTTTATATAATATAATAGTAAAATTGTGTTTTATATAATTATTTATATTAGATACTGATATAAATTAAAAAAATTAAAAAATGTTTTATTAAAAGAATCACAAATATTCAAACAAATAAAAGTTTTTAAAAATATAAAAATGATTTTATTTTGATATATTTTTTATGATTATTATTACAAATTAAAAATTTATATATTTATACGAGATATAAATTACATATTTTATAATATTAATATCAAAAAAGTTATAAACAAATTATTACTATAAATATTATAATTACTTTATTCAAAAATTGGATTAAAAAAATTAAATAATTATTTATTAAAAACAAAATTATCATCATTCATTTTCAACTTTTCATAAATTTCTATCACCTATTCTTAATTAAACATTCTCCATTTCTCCCTTACCAATAAAGACCAGAGGATTTATAATTACTTTATTCAAAAATTGGATTAAAAAAATTAAATAATTATTTATTAAAAAAAAAAATTATCATCATTCATTTTCAACTTTTCATAAATTTCTATCACCTATTCTTAATTAAACATTCTCCATTTCTCCCTTACCAATAAAGACCAGAGGACCTTGTCCTTTCTCCACAGGTAACTCCAGAACCTATTTTGATACACAAATTCAAAGTTGTAGATTGTTGTACGTGCACAGACAGGTGGTGGCCAAACTTACCATTAGTGGATGGATTCTTTAATGAGTTGGCGAACCTAAAGGACAATTGCTTCTGTCGCTGACATCAAGCACAGTTGCTTCCATTCCTGGTCAGAAACCATTGCAGCGACTGAACGAGCCCTGTGGGGAGCGAGCGGAGGCGAATGACCAGCATTGTGAACCAAACCATACAAAAGCGCCAGAAAGGAGAGAGGGCTTCGTAAATGCCCCTTCGCATCACAGTAATGAGCATTTAATCGCCGAGGAGGGTGGCGGGTTGTGGCACGAGCCCATCACGTGGCTCCGTGCCTCGGTGGCTGTTGCCTGCTCCCGTCATCTATCGCGTTGATCGCGTTAACACCCCATCCGAGGAATATGGAGAAGATATTGTTATGTGACAACATCTAAAAAATTTAAATTAGCAAAATTTCACCATGATGACAAGTATATGTATTTAGGCTTAATTATTAACTCTCCATGACATAATAACTTGAAAAAAAAGTTCAAGACATCAAGTAAGAGCAATATAACTGCAGCATTATAAAGACTTGGATTACTTTGATTGGCACCATCAAAATAATTGTTTAAATCATATGTGTTAGACTTTGTGAATCTTTCTTATTTGTAGTTGTTATTTATATCACTGTAAATCTATCTTAAACCAGATCTATCAAGCATTGATAAGGATCAATTTTTTTTATCATTTACTTATGTTATGTATTAATACCTTCATATTTAATGATAAAAAAATTTATACCTTTAAAAATTTGAGCAGTATGTGATAGATCTAAATTTAAGATGAATCTATGTTGATATAAATAACAACTAACTACAAACAAAAAAATATATCCACAAAATATAACATAGATAATTTAAACAAATTATTTTAATGGTGAGGAAATCCAAAACCCTATAATGTTGGAGTTATATTGTTCTTCCTATCAATCTTTTATTTCAAATTTTCATTGGGTAGTGGGAAGTTAATAATTAATCCCAAATGCATATATACCTCATTGTGGTGAAACAAGTTGAGGATAAAAAAATAAATAGTCTTAGAGTCATGGAACTTTAAGTTGGTTATTTAATAACTTTAAGGGATTTTTAGGTTACATAATTTTACTTTCAGGTTTTTTTTTTTATCAAATCTTTAATTGAACATAATTTTTTGATTCAAATTATAAACAATATAATTTTGACATATATGTTTTATAAATAAATAATTTATAAAAATTGCTTATGAAAACCCTTACAGGTGGAAGAGGCTAAAGTAAGGGTTCAAACCCATGAAGAGGGTAGTCTTTGTCATGTTAGGTTATCAATCCTTTAACTATATTATAATTGTTCTTTTTATAACAATTTAAAAAACATATGTTTTTATTTAGGGACATTTTTTATGTATTTTGTAAAGATGATATTTTGAAAAAGTTGTGGCTTTCAATCATGTTTTGTTTCTAGTTTGAGTGGACCTAATGGTTAAGAACATGTGTTTCCTCCTAAGAATAATGAAAGAACTTGTGGATCAGAGAACCTCCCTTCTGTTGATGGTCGATTCAAGGGGTGAGGTTTCTCCCTCCATTACTGGTGACGTGCTGGTCGATTCAAGGGGTGAGGTTTCTCCCTCCATTACTGGTGTAGCTAAACGTGCTGGCTAGGAGCTGCGTTAAATGCTTAATAGGTTGTCTCCACCCAAGAAACATTACGTCTAAGTGAAGTTGTAGAGTCTAAGTGAAGTTGTAGAGTTTCAGGAGGAGCTCGAGCAACGGTGGGTGAAGGAGTTAACCAAATCAACGTAGAGGAGAAGGATTTAGGGCACCAGCTGGGAGGATATTGTGGGCACCGAGGAAAGTAGTAGAATTTAGGGAACCTACTTGAAGGCTATTCACGAACGCTCATGAGGGAGTGTGAGCATTATCAACCATTTCTTTGATACCACTAGAACGCTACCTCCTTAGATATAATATGATAAAACTCTGATGGTAGGATAGTCAAGATGACGTCCAATGTAACTCTTCAGACATTCCTTGAATGGTCGCATACTCGAATTTCTAGTCGAAGATAGAAGGAAACCTTAATCAAGAGTCTATCAAACTAATGAATCCAAGCCTAATCAACCTAAATATAAACATTTGTGTGGTTAAACCTTAATCAAGAGTCTCTGCATAATTATAAAAATAATGGAACCTACGGTTACCATAGGCAATATGGCTTCTCATTAGGAATAGCACTACAATCCACTCTCTAGGATGAATTTAGGCAATATGGCTTCTCATTAGGAATAGCACTACAATCCACTCTCTAGGATGAATTTAGGCAATATGGATTCTCGTTAGGAATAGCACTACAATCCACTCTCTAGGATGAATTGGTACATTATTCGAATGATTCACTAGAGGGTCAAGGGCCAATAAGTGGATATCCACAGCTCCCTTGATCCCATATCTACAAAAAGGTCAAATTGAACATCAATATTCTGATCTAGCCTACTTGAGAGAGGAAAATATGTCTACACCCACATCATCATGGCCAAGATTTCAAGCACCACATGGGGAGGTATTTGGATAGTGAGCATTGGGAGATCACTTGGGCCAAGGAAGGTAAGACTTGCATATGAAACCCTTAAGGGAAATATCTTTGTCATAGAAATTTACTCCCCATGCAGTTAGGTCTATTGACTTGACACCTATGGATTTGGCGTTTGGTGCATTTGGTTTAAGGTATTATGGAGAATGTTTTGACGACTATCATAATTAGGCTTAAGTTTTTATTGGTAGGTGCTTAACTTGTGACTTCATGAGTGGCTTTTCATCCAATGATCCCAAAGCTTCAACTAAAGAAGGATTGGGACCAGGAGGACCAAGGAACCCTCAAAAGCATAGAAAGTGTATCAAGCATCACATGGAAGCCATTAATATCTTTCTCAAGTGACAGTATCGAACTCAAACAAAGCATGGTAATGGAGGATTATGTGCTTGTAGATTTCTTCGCAAGAGAATGGGAGTAGACACTCTAAAAGTCTGGACTGTAGAAAATTTTGGATTTCATCTTGGCTACAATAACGTAGTATGGTTCTAGTTAAGGGTTGGTTGGCTTGGACCATTAAGACAATAGAAGATGTATGTACTTGATCTTTTAGAAGAGGTGGAAATGGGGCTCTTAGGGTCTATTCCTTAAGAAATGGCACCTAGATTTCAACACTCACTCAGCCTATCATGATTTCATTAAAGTGTGGGTAAGGATGCCAAGGCTTCCTCTGATGCTATGGTGTGGGTAAATCACCCTATGAACCTATTCCTGAAAGTAGAAAAATGATATAAGTCATGCGATCAAAAGGATACTTTCCAAATCACCATAAATATTATATCCCTACTTATAAATGAGCATTGGGTTCTTCAAAAATAAACATGGGTGGTTGTACATAAGTGTCTGGATATTGTATGTGCCAAGTCTCAACTCTAAATAAATATTAGTTATTTTTATGATTCAGACTTAGATTTTGAAACAGAAGAGTAAGATCCACGTGTGAAAGCATAAAGATGAAGACATAAAGCCCCACATGAAATCTAGGGGATGCAGAATTTGAATTATCCATTCATAACAATCATCAAAACATACTCATTCAAGACACGTAATAGAACATCAAACCCTGCAACCACATAGAATCATCAAGTTCTTCGAAATCTGCAAAATATCCAAAGATAACATGTCAATTCCATGATACAAATGTCAATGAAACATCACAGGTCAATAAGCATCACGAAGACATTTGAAATCATAAGATCAAAAGGATTAATAAACACCCATCAAATACAATCATCAATCAATATTAAACCCACAACTCCCTTAAGGTAGGAAAAGAAATAGAATTAGGCTCAAGCAGTAGAGGATTAATCATTAGAATTCAAATTTTAGTAGGGGGGGCCTTTCCTTTTGCTTTTAAAAGAAAAAGTAAAGGGGAGTTGTTGTGGCCTCAACAATAAGGCAAGGCAAAGAAATCCAAACCAATACAAGGTAGGGAAAGGAAAGGTAAGGTTAGGCAAGCAAAGTAAATGCTAAGCAAGCAAGGCAAGGCTAGACATAGTTCCCTAACAACAAAAAGGAACCACAAAATACAAGAATATCATAACAACCATAAAATCAAGCCAAAATTTCAATCATTCATAAATCTGAAATATTTGTTCAATTATTCCTTTTACACACCTATGCGCATTCAAGTAGACCATCTGGATCACTTCTAATAGTGGTGGTCTCCATTAACTTCTCATGCTCAAAGTAAGGCAAGAAGTATTGTACCTTTGATGAGTTCTTACTTGGAATTGTTTGTAGTTGTAGATTTGTACAAACAACCAAGTTCATAAAGTGGCATACAACTTCACATGGTCTATAATCTTGAAATACATAGCCACATTTATTCCATGTTCTTTCATCATATCTCAGATATATTCCTTTAATAACCATCGACCCAATCATAAATTCAATGCCTTTGGAGTCTGTTACTAATCTCATAAGGATATGCTTTCCCTCTAAGCAATGTGCCAACCAATAGTCATTTCCCCATTCATTAACTCATGGGGAAACCACTGCGTATATGTGCCCTACAAAAAATGGACTGCCAACACATGATTCCACTAAATGACCAAAGCATAAAAAATCGATGCTAGTTATTCAAAATTTAATAGAAGTTTTCATGGAACCTGGAAGTACAAGATCTAAGACATGATCATAATCTATTGAAATATTTGATTGGTCCTCCTCCAAATAGGATAATCCCATAGTTATATGTTGACCAATTGGGAGAGATACAGGATCCCATCTATCAACCTAGTCTATGGATTCACAATCATCACATTCATTACTACTACATGGACCATAGAAGTAAGATATTTTTTTCATCCATATTTCAACTATTGCATTTTCTGATGTTTGAACTGAATGGAATCCACGAGTGCCCTATATTGTTTTGCATTCATACCATTGTGATCGATCTACATTGACCGCCTCCCAAAAATATCTATGTACATGTCCTTTCCTGGGTGACTGGTCTTCACATGTTTTAATTCCCTCTCCCATTACTAAAGAATACCATTCAACAATGGATTTTGCATATTGAATGAGGGTAGTTGTGAACTTCATTTATTTTCTACCTAAATCTCTTTTGATACATGTTCATGCTCCATCATGCTCCCCTTTCCCATGCCTAGACTCAAAATACTTCAAAATATGTGGTACCTTGAGTTTTTTGTGCAACATAAACAACCATTGAAATACAAAAGCAATATGTTTCAACTGGCTCACACAACCACTGAACAAATCCAATGTTGATCCATATGTATGTTCTTCTCCTTAAGGTGCTTGTAAAACAACTGACAACAATGTTGTACGTAGGCTAAGTCATGGCAACGATTATCTCTTATGTAGAAGTGATACTCCTTCAATGTAACTATGTTTTCTTCGTTACTACCCATCCCATGCCTATATGTGATATGAACCATTATGTTGACTTTCTCTGAGTGATAATATTGGCTTTTAATCTCATTTTGTGGTTGAAGGGTGTAGTTCTTAGCAAACTCAACCACTAATAAAACAATACCAATGGTGAATTTATCTCTGCATATTCTAAAATGCACATCCTACCATTGAGCCACATGGACA
>JZKD02S1711958.1:95753-124663 GCA_000966675.3 Picea glauca | reverse complement strand
ATATATATATATATATATATATATAGTCTTAATAAATAAAATAAAAAATAAAATACAATCTTTTATATATATATATATAACTTCCTCCTATTAGATCACATGTTTAAGTACAGTAGGATTGTAAAAATTAAGTAGTAAAGAGAAAATAATTTAATTGTGTAATAACTATTTATTTAATGATATATATATATATATATATATATATATTATTGTAAAGTACATGAAAAAAAATTATTATATTTTTTTTTACCGTTTATTAGAGGTCCGGAAAAGACAAATAAAGATTCGTGTATTGTCCGAAAAGACAAATAAAGATTTTTGTATTGTTTTTATCCGCTGTATTGTCCGGTAAAGATTCGTGTATTGTCCGAAAAGACAAATAAAGATTTTTGTATTGTTTTTATCCGCTGTATTGTCCGGGAAAGACAAATGAAAAGATCCTTGTAAAGGACATCCGCTCTATTGTGCGGGAAAGACAAATGAAAATATGCTTTTAAAGGACATGAAAATGATTTTCGAATTGTAGATTCTTGTATTGTTTGCGTTAGCTTTCCAAATATGTAAATGCCTCCACAACGACACCTAAGGAGCTTTTTCCACATAAGTAAATTGCATTGTGTTTTGGAAAAAATTTGGGTATCTTGAATGGTATATATTTTATCATTTAAATGTGTAATTTCAATTATTTCTCAAATCTACACTTTCAACTATGTCTAATCAAATTTAAATTTAAATTAATAAAAAAATTATTCAAAATAAAATTTTTAATTAATAAAAAAATTATCCAAAATAAAATGTTTAGAAAATAATAAAAATAATAAAAATTATTTCAAAAGAAAATAATAATTTTTATTTCACTACATTTTTTTAGTTGTTTGATATTCAATAGAAATAAGTTAAATTTTTATAAAAAAAACCAATTTTGATGGATCTCATTCTACATGACAAACCAAGTTCGAAACTAACCACTATTGGAAGCAGTCACAAAAAATCCATACATGCTCACGTTGATGTGGCCTAGGATCCATGAGTGATTTCATGCCCATGGGTCATAGGAGGTCAAAGACATGATAGAAAATAAAAAAAATCAATACAAAGTATATGTATGAGTACAACTTGGATACATTTACATGATTAAAATTAGATTATTAATCAAAGTTTTTAGATATATATTGTCGTTTTTCTCCGCCTCCAAGTCTCTACATGAAAAAGTCTTTATATCCATTTGTTCTACTCTATTCCCCAAGAAAGGAATGGATTTCTCGATAGGAATTCTTGTTCTCGATTTACCTCGATTTACCTCATCTTAATCAATGTTAGTATACCAATTTAGTTTTAAGGAAAATATTGTTTCTAATTTTTATTTAGATACATTGGAAATCTTATCTTGTAAATGCCTTGTAAGATGACATAAGCCTTAAGTATATTTAAAAATCTACCATGTGAGAATCATTTCATTTGTAATACCCTTACTAATCTGCATAACTCCACTAAGCTTCTCAAAATCTAAGGTTATAAGTTCCCAAATCATTTTCAATATTCTAAAAAACTAAAAAATACTAGAAATGTAATGACAAATTGGGAAGACTAATCGAAACTCACATTCTAGTTATTGGCATAGAGGTAGAATGTAATTCATAAAACCAAGGAGTTAGAAAAAGTCCTCTCCTTCCCCAAAACTAGGGACCTTCTTCCAAAACTTGTTGATAATCAATGTTATTGTAGAACTAAACAATACAAAATCCTTACAACACAAATATCTCACAATTTTGTTGAAGTATTGTTTTTCCACTTGAATCAATGGTGATATAAAAAGCCTTTACCTATTAAATCTGAAAATAACATCTTTTTCCTATAATGAATGTAGATGGATTATGTTGCACCTCATCAACCTCCACTGTATAGGCACTAAAAAGAGTAGAAACATTCAAATCATTTAGAATAGTAAACTTGTTCTTTATTGCATTACACAAAATCTGCACAACAAAAATGAGGATTGAATCATTTACAATCCATCCATTGGAGTGACAAAGAATTCTGATTGTCAAGATGCTTTCCCTCACTGGAGTGACAAAGAATTCTGATTGTCAAGATGCTTTCCCTCACAAAATATGTGTGTTTATTAACTACATGAATCCACAAAAATACCTTATAATTGGCTTGTAATATCTTCAATTTCTTCATTAAAATTAACACAATCTACACAACTCACCCACAAACACAAAGTATTCCCGAAGGGGATCTATCCATAATCTAAAAGGCTTCCTTGATATCGAACTGACATCCAAAAAAATGGCGAAGAGACCTTTCGTCAAACATTCGATAGTAAAGCATTTCTTCAAACCCTGTGCAGTAAGGCATTTCATCACAAAATTGGCAAGCATACTTACACCGAGAACCTTCAGTGGAAAACGTTTGGTCAAACAGTTGCCTGACATCATCTGCTAATATTCTAGGAAGATGCCAGGGAAACATGTCTGCAAGCAGTTCAATTACATTCTATAATGATAAACCTATGTGGAGTGGCAGTTCGGCAGACCACTCGCGCATGATCTTTGTCGCAAACCTAATTTCTCATTACGATGTTTGTCGAAAACCTAAACCCTCAATTTTGCAGAACTCCAGTATTGATTTTCCCTTTTGATGATATATTGGCAATAACTTCCAATCCCTTGTCCATCTTTGGAAGGTGCTCCAAATTTCGATGGGTTAGAAAGAGGGCACCGTCCGGCCAATTCGAACAATCATTAAGGGAAATGCAATTTGAGTGGCCAACTGCAGATCTTTGATTGTCGATCAACTTGTGACATCTTCAAATATTAAATATTGAAACATTTTATTTTAATATTTTTTTTTGGTTTGAAAATAATAAAAGTAGTAGGAAAATAGATGGAAAAGTCATAGGCAATGAGAAATGAAATATATACAACATATGTGTGAGGCAGGAAGCTACTTAGTATGTTTTGGAGATAAATATTTGTTGTGTGAATACAAGTGGTGTTGGGAAAATGATTTTCTGAATTGTGCAGAAAAACAACGGGAGTGAAGCTCAGTTTGCTCACCCTTATGCAGTCATGGTCAGGATAGGGGGTGGTGCGGACAAGTAATATTGATTGTTCTCTATCTATGATTGGGTGGAACATGACTGTTACATTTGTTTCAATTTAAACTGTTACAGATATGTATCTTATTGATCAATTATTTCTCATATGGAATTATTGATTTGGGTATTAGCTAATTAGATTTATGTGGATGCATGCATACTACAGGTGTTAAATAGCTATTTTAATTTGTCATAATATATATTTATGCAATGGTTATTATAAATCATAAACAACGAATCTTAAAGTTTCCTAAATACCTCACAACCAGGGAATATAGGGAATATTTGGAAGATTTAATGCACTAATAGATAGAAGTGAATATTGTGTCAATCTGCATAAAATGTGTAAATCAAGTTTTCTATTGATATTCTTGAATAGCTATGCATACATAAAGCATACCATGGAAATTCTTGTAAATACTACAGAAGTATATAATGAGGATTTAAACTCTATGTGTGTATATATAAATTCCGTATTTGTATTGAGCTACAAAAACATAATGGGAGCAATCTAACTCCGCGTTTTTAATTGTGTATAAAAATAATGAATATTGTGAGTTCTGAACTAATAGTTTGGACTTTGTCTGCATCCAAATCCCTAACTAGTTAAAGAATTCTTTTCCGACTGGAATTTAGAAGATTATCTAGCATACAACGTTACACGTCAAAACTCCAAGCTTGGAACCCGAATACCATTATTTTGTTGAACTTTTACCTTCATGACAACGATATTGTTCTAACCTGCATGGATACAAATTCTTAGTATGGAAAATTTTGATTTTCGAACTTTATAAAAATAAAGAACTTAGCGAAAACAGATCGCAAGACTTATCTTGAAGTTCTGTATCGATCCCTAGTTTCAGTACCTTTTCTTCCAGTGGATAAACACAACCAGTAATTACTCGAGAAAACCATTAGTATGAAATAATAATTAAAAGGGCAGTATTAGTCTTCTTTTAATTCTATTATTTTAACTAGACCACTTGCATCGTCTGGTGTAAGGTGAACATAATGGAACATAGTAGGCACATCGAGAAGGTTGATTGCGTAATTCTGATGGGTTTGCTCGAAAAGTTGAAGGAACCCATCATTAAAAACAAACTTTTATGCATATAGAGAAATTTAGAAACATGCTCTACCTCAAGGTCAAGCTTACTGTATGAGATCTCTTTGTTTGTGGGATAAGTAAGGTCACGGCCAAACCAACACATCAAATTGGTGTATGAGACCCCCTTGTTTGTGGGACAAGGGATCCCCCTCCGCCCAGCGATTTGACTGGCAAAGTCTAAGAAGGTATACATACCATAACCCCCTCTGGATTTGAACATGTGACCTCTTAAGAGGAAACACATGTTCTTAACAATTAAACCCACTTCGCAAATAATTTTCACAAACTTTAAATTTTGTATAGAATCATTGAAAAATTATTGCATACAATTTTTAATTCCTAAAACAAAAGGACCGGGTCTGGTGAAATCCGCAATGGAAACATGGATAATGACTTATTTATAAAATGGGAAACAATGTTGTAGTGTAAGCTTTTCTTTGTACCAGGAGTATGTATACAATAGCAATAGGGTCACAACCTCATCTACCTAATTTTTCTCAGACAAATACTATGCGGAAGAAAAGGAATTGGGTCTAAAAATTTCCGTGATTATTTGACATAGCCACGTACATCTCATCCTTGTAAAATGCCCAAACTCTCCTTATATTCTATAGTGTACGAATTTATTTAATAAACAATAAACTCGATTCACTCAAAATTTTTTTGTAGAAAATAATAATGACTCTCTGAGACAATGTAAACCTTGAGTACAAAAGCCAAAGCAGAAATTTTAAACTATGGGTAAAATTCATCATGTAAAATTTAAGAGAAGAAATAATAATAATATTAAATAAAGGAAATGGAAGAGAGTACTCTTCCCGAAAGTGGAAACCACTCAAAAGATAAGTACCCATACATGGTATAAGGAGTAAAAAACATACATCACCATATTTTATAAAGTTGTAACAATGTAAAGGAACTTCTTGTTACTTATAGTGATTCATATTATTTTGAGCATGAAATGAGAGTAGAGATATAATAAAGAAAATGATTTAAAATGAGGCTCTAAAGGATTTTTGAACATAAAAGAAATCCAAAACTCTAACCCAAAAGATGAGAACCTAACAATTTTGCGGACCTCGTTTTGGGTAGTTTGGTGTATCAACTTCTCGACGGCATAATTTTGACATACGATCTTTGTTTGGGGTGCATGATAACTCGTTGGAAAGGTCTATCCGAGAACTACACTTTTTTCTATCAGAATCTGAGTTTGTCTATAGTCAAACTATGGATAGCACTAAAAACGTTATTTAGGGCATCAAAACGACCCCATAAGTTTGAGACTCGAAAACTAGAAACACAATTATCAAACTAAAACTGCGAAAATGAGTCAGTTGGGATACGTGGGTGGCCACCGATATCCTCCTGGATCAATACTCCCTCCTTCGGAATAAATGGTCTCCATTGCGTTGAGTTCCCGGAGGAGAGGGGAAAGTGATTGACGTAAATGAATCTTAGTGCGTTGCTTGCCTTGCTGGAGACGTTGTGTTGTGGAAGGTGGTAACGAACCTGTTGCTGGAAGTGTTGAATCTGTTCGACCAGTCAAGGTACATGATATGTCTGTGTCCAAAAGGAATCTTGGCGCTTTGATGCAGTTTTGACGGCCTGCTTCTTTTGGATAGAAAGTGTTTGGCTGAGGTTGTAATGGTTGTAGTATCCTTATATTCACCTTTCAAAGTGATTGTGAAGAAGCTGAATTTTGTAATATGAGATACTACCTTTCAACATTGTTTAGGTGGGACAATAGTTGGAACTACCTCTAGTATCTTGTAGAGATGACCCCCCAGAGTAACAATAACACTACGAGGTCGAGACTCATAGACCTCATGGTGCTTCCACATATATGGTTGGATCAGGGGAACATCACAAACATCCAACAACGAAACATCACATAATACATCATCCTTGAAGGGTTGGATGTTGTATGACAATCGACACTACTGGATGACATAAATATCTCATCACAGGTAAAGCCACCCGATGTTGTATTATTGTGGGTGTGGTGTTGTCGACCATCCCAATTATTTGACAACCTCTACTGAGATGAGGTTCTTTTGGCTTCCTCTATCAACAATAAAATGTAGTGGGGTCTCCTTCACCCACATTTGTGAATGAAAAAGGCGATCCCCCTCTTCAGGTTATGTTGGTTCTTCTGGTTGAATTGTTGCGGTCACGACAATAGCAGTGGGGTCTGCGTCGATGATCTGTCTTCTATCAATATTTTTGAATTAGATTCCAAATTAGGTTTCAGCTCCTTGGCTTTGATCTCGACCACCAATGACTGTTTTGAGAGACATTCATCGGTGTTGTTCCAGGTTTCTTTTTTTAAATCGCACCATTTTTCGGTGTCCTTCTTCATCTTTCCAAGACCCTTCTTTTCCTTTGTATTGGACTGGTTTTTGGGAGACTGTTTGTTAGGGTCATATTTATTATACTTTGGTTGTTGCATATTTGCAGACCCGAACTCCCGTTTGTTCTGGTGCTTAAATTTCTTCTCAATTTTAACAACATATTGATAAGAAGCACCAAGTGATGATATGTACATAAAATCCATTTTAGTTTGGATGTATTGGTATAGATCCTCACGACATTTCAAAACAAAATTTCATTCAGAGTCTTTGATATCGAGATTGGTGCACAAGGTATGGAAGGAATTGGTGAACTTTGGAACTTCTTGGCCCCTCTCTTGTCGCAGTGTGGTCCATCTCATGTACTGGTCCTCATAGTTACCAACAAGTTAATATTGTTCCTTTACCACATCCGCAAAAAAATCCCAAGCGGGCTCGACCCCATATATTCCAGACTCCTTTGTGGAACTTTTCTCTGAGTAAGTTTCCCACCAATTTTTGACATGGGGGAGAGCCTTAAGGAGTACGAAGGTGATCCTTTACTTGTCAAAGAAATTATGCACAAAGAAATAACCTTCTAGTATATTTAACCATTTTCCTAGGGAATCCGCATCTATATGTCCTTCAAATATGGGAATATAAAAATTAACTTGTACCTTGAAAGGTGAGGTGCCTCCAAAGTGGTCGTTTGATGAATATGCTCTTGTTGTTATCGATAGACATTGAAGGATGTGGGAAAAATTCTCCATCATTTTGTCCCTCTGTTGCGTGAGAGCTTTCACAAGAAACAGAATAATAGAATCATATAATCTATCATTTTTATTTTCTTCTTCCATGGATGGTTTCTTGGGCGTGTGAGAGAAATTTTCTTCAAGAGAGACAAGCTCGAGACCCAACTTGCTATACCATTGATTCAGATTATTTTCGGCATGAAATGAGAGCGAAGATATAATAAATAAATGTACAGAGATATATTGGATATCAAATAATATAACATAAATGTATCATAGATGAAACCATAAACACAAAGATACAATAATGCACAATTTTCTATTAATGAGCGAAAATGTACAAAGACTGTAAAAATACTTCCTAATCTCAATGTTGGAGATGCCCTGTGATAAGAACAATGTGTTTTCTTGTGGTTTGGTACAATGCATGGGGATTCTCTAGTACAATATGAATGCACATTAATGGAACAACTATCACATTTATTCCATAATAGTCAACTCCATCCTAGTCATACTCCATGTGGGATTTTGGAAGCCCTAAGACAGTTGTGGAAGATTTTTGTGTCCCATGGGTAGATCCTTTAATATGCAATACCTTTTACCATATGCAACACGAGGTAATACTTTCCAAATTCGCTTTAATATGTGAACTCTCTCTGAGAAAAAGAAAAAAATGTGGTTAATTATTATTATAAACACCCTCAAAAAAAATTCCCCATCATTGATTCTATGGTTATTCTACATTCCTTCAAAATCCTAGCAAGGAACAAGGGGTTATACCTTGACTTAGTAAACCTTTCGGAAACCCTCTTAATAAAGGTAGGATTGATTTTGAAATCCTTTCCAAACCCTTGTACTTAGCTTATCATAATCAAGCAGGTTGTGATAAAATTCTATACATAACTTCTAAACTAAAGTTTGGTTGGAACGTAAACAATTAAGAGATAAGGGGTTTGGATTCCATGATAATAACAATAATTTTAAGTTTTCTCCTTATTTCCTTAACAAAACAAAATACAAATTAGTTATTTATGGGGTACATTACATGTGGTATCAAAGCTAGGTTACAACACTCGAGCCTGAGGGAGACACCAAAAAATTATTATGATAAATATAAAATCTAATAAAAGAATATTTTCATGGTTACAGACAAAATGTGTCAATTTGTTTTGTAATTTTGTCATTGCAGAATGAAGAATAAGGAAGGCCTGTATCCATAACTAAGAGCTTCCTAGAAACCCAAAACATCACCGTAAACGAATTTCAACAATCCAAGTGTTGGAAACAATGATGAATCTTATCATGGAATTACAAATATTCAAAGCTTATAATGAAAAACTAAAGAAAGCACATGGAGATCAACAATAAATAAATGAGATGTTATTATAAATCATAGAAACAGAAAAGAGTTCAAATAATAATGAAGTGGACGAGGAAGCTAGTAAAAATTCCTAAAAAGATTATAGCCATGGAACAAGAAAAGAAAACAACTCTTCTAATGACACACATATGAAATAAAATAGAGCCTCTATAGTGAGGAAAATAAAACAAATGGACCATTTATATTGAGAGTTCAAGAAAATCAAACCTTCAACATTTTATGGTGAGTCTTGAACTGATGAAGAGACAAAATCTTGGTTGCTTGACATAAATAAATACTTCCAGATTTACAATTACTCTAGTAATATGAAAGTAAGGAGGGTTATCTAGAATATGAAAGGTAAAGTGAGTATTTGGTGGAAAGAATTAAAATTAGCCGAAGGACTAGAAGAAAATAAGAAGGAATGGGAAGATTTTAAGAAACACTTTAAGAAACAATACCTATCTGAAAGTTATTATGAGAGAAACACTAAAGAGTTCTATGAACTAAAATTAAGAGAAATGTCCATGGATGATCTAGTTACAAAGTTTCTAGAATTATCGAGAATTTTTCCTTATATAAAATATGAAAAGGTAAAATTTGAAAGGTTTTTGAGCTTCTTACCTCAGTCATAGAAGGACAGAAAAGAATTTGATAGCCCCAAAAAATTGAATGAAGTACTGTGGAAAGAAAGGATCTGTTACGATCAATACACACAACTATCTGAAAATACAAAAGCATGGAGAGAAAAGAAGAAAGAGAAGTTAAATGAAAGGAAAAAGTGTTTCAAACCTTCACCATTTCGAAACATGAACAATGGATATCAAGAACACAACTCCCATATAAATGCACCATCAATACAGGGAAGTAAGTTAGTTAACTTGGGATTCAACAAATAAAATGATAATCCTAGAGAACCATTGAAATGTTGGGGATGTGACAAACCACATTTATTGAGAAACTATCCCTATAGGAATGTTGCAAATAAAAGTATTCACAACATAGAAGAAACTTCGACAGTTTGAGATATTGGAAAAAGTATTCATAGAATCAATGTATCTTTGGATATAAGTCAAGAAGATCATCAATCCACTATTCTGGAGATTGAAGGTAAAATTCCAATAAGCAAAGTATCTATTTTAATAGACCCAGGAGCTAGTTTAAGTTATGTTACCCAAACTTTAGTAGAATCAAACAAACTAAAGAAAGTAAGCATACTAAATGTCGGTTAGTACAATTAGAAACAAACACAAAAATAAAGGTAACAAAACACATTCCTGATTGTGAGCTAGATACAACTAGTTAGGATAAAAATATAAACTTCAACGTGTTACCTTTAGGATCGTATGACATAATCATCGAAAATGACTGGTTAGAAAAGAACAAAGTTGTATTGAACTGTTATGAAAAATCATTTGTATACAAGAATGGAAACAAAATATCAAGAACAATACAAGGAATTAGAAAACCAGTTTTTGTTAGACAAATATCATCAATGCAATTTAAAAAGTGTATTAGTAAAGGCTGCAAAATATAAGTTATTCAAGTAACAAATTTCCTAGAGAGAGAAAACAAACCAATTTTGGAAGAATTTGCAGTTCTTCATGGATTCAAGGATGTATTCGTAGAAGAGATACTAGAACTACCTCCAAGGAGATAAATTGATTTATCTATTGATATACTACCTCGATCTGCATTGATGTCAAATGCACCTTACAAGATGAGTGTCCCCGAGTTAACATAATTAAAAATTCAATTACAGGAACTATTAGAATATAATTCATACCGAGTGTTTCACCATGGGGAACACTAGTATCATTTGTCAAAATAAATATGGAACACTAAGATTATGTATTGACTATCTTCAATTGAATAAAATGACGATTAAGAAAAATACCCTCTCCTAAGATTAATGACTTATTTGATCAGTTTGGAGGAGCGAACATATTCTCTAAATTGGATTTAAGATCTGCATATTATCATCAAATTATAATAAAAGATGAATATGAAAATAAAAAAATATTTAAAACATGATATGGACATTATGAATTTGTAGTAATCCCATTGGACTTACTAACACACCAAATTTTATGTGTGTGTTGAATGGTATATTCAACCAGTACTTGGATAAATCCGTATTGATTTTTATCGATGATATATTAATCTATTGAAAATCTGAAGAAGAAAACAAAAAAAAATTGAAAATAGTCTGACATACGTTAATAGAGCATAAATTACATGCTAAATTTAATAAATGTTATTTCTATAAAAGAAAGATACAATATTTGTGATATGTGATATCGGAAGATAGTATTGTAGTAGACCCTTAAAATATTAAATAAATTATTGAATGGTCTATACCTAAGGACGTAGAATACATACGATCATTCATAGGGATCACCGGTTATTACCAGAGGTTCATCGAAGGGTTTTCCAAGATAACCTATCCTATTCCATCATTGGAAAAAAAGGGGACAAAATTTATTTGCTCTCAAAAATGCCAGGACATTTTTAATAAATTAAAAGGTTTACTAACTACAACTCCAACTCTTAAAGTGGTTGACCCTTATAAATATTTTACAGTTTGTGTGGATGCAAGTAAACAATGATTAGGTGGAGTGTTATCACAAGATGGAAATGTGATTTGTTATGAATCTCACAAATTAAAAGTACATGAAATAAACTACGTAACTCATGATCTGGAATTAGGAGTTGTAATTAATGCATTAAAAATGTGGCAACATTGTTTAATCGGAATAAAATTTCTATTACCAACAGATAATAGTGGTGTGAAACACATATTCCGTCATCATGACCTCAATGCACGAAAGACAAGGTGGTCATCCTTTCTAAGCGAGTTTGATTTAAAAGTGTGACACATAAACGGAAAGGAAAATGAAGTCATAGATGCACTAAGTGAAAGGAATAATGAATTATATAAAGTAATTATAAGCAAAAAAGAAAGTGATATTGAGGAGAAAATTAAATCTGCAAGAAGAAATGATGTAGAATACATCAAAACAATAGATCAGTTGCAGAAAAATGAGAGAAATTTGAACAGTACATATTTCACCATTGACAAGAATGGACTATTAAGGTTCAAAAATATATTATATATACCTAATTCTGTTGAATTGAAGATCGGGATTCTGAATGAGTTGCATAAAAATCCCTATTCTAGTCATCCAAGATATCAAAAAACGATAACGACCCAAATAAAATGGTTTTATTGGCCTAATATTAAATATAAAACAAATGAATATTTATCTAAATGCTTAGATTGTCAATAGGTGAAAGATGTGTTAGCACTAGGTAAATTTCCTAGAGGTTGAGGCAGAAGAAATCTACAAAGGTAACTTTATCCAACCGCTTTTAAAGCTGGGATCTAGCCCTTCCAACTTCAGAGAGGGATCTCTCTATACGATTTAGCTTTGTTTATAATTTTAGATATTAGGCTAGGTAAAGAAATCTGTTGGTTTTGTCGTCAATGTGTTTTTGAATTGGTTGAGACAGTCTACACCTCCATTCAGCTATGGGGTCTCTGTTATAATAAACATGAGATATAAACCAGAAACGTAAAGGAATACTTCCATGGGGCGAGATAATATACTCAGTAGATCTTTAATAGCTTAAATGATGGACAGAAGAAAAGATGAGAAAAATAAATTCAACTAAGAAGCAGTTAATAATTTCTTAATTGAAAACATCAGAAGATAAACATTAAAATCTTTAAAGTCAGAAACAGGGTATCCAAGATAAATCCTGCAACATACATTACTTTTAAAGATTAGTTTTAGAAAACAATATGATCACAAAGAAAGAATAACATTCAACTTAGAGAATAAACGTCACCAGTGAATACACGCAAGAATCCTATAAAAGTGCCTCCTTTTATTAATGGCAGATCTCTTAAAAAATGTTATAGTCTGATAGCGTCAGGGTGTAAACATCAACAAGCCTCTATACTTCAAAAGGTGAAGTATTTATAATTCAAATTACAAATGTTCCTGTCATAACTGATCAGGACATGCTCATTCTATTTTAAGCCTAACTAATTTAATTAATCAAACTGATTGATGACTTGGTACAACTGCATGCGGAGTTTCTGGGGTAGGCCGTTGGCGAGGTTCTTTCACAACCTTTTCTGACTGGACAGGTGACTGGACCTGGACAACTCATCTGCTAATCGAGAAAATCGCAGAGTTCCTCCCATCTGAGATGACTAGGCACAGTGATTTTGAGCAATCTCCGATACACTTCATCCATTTCCGTATATTTGGAAAAAGTGGGCTTAGTGAGGAAAATGTATCGAATCTCATGTTGGATACTGATGTCCAACTGAAGAGCGTCCAGGAATGCTTTGCCGGTGATGCTCCCTTGTATGCCAACAAATTTTGAACTATATTTAGACACTTCAGACAGTCTCTTTTTGTAATCTTGGAGTGTCATCAGTTTATCATTAATAACCTTCAGACCTGGGAGACATTTCTTCTGGAGAGTCTCGATTTTGCTGAAGAATTTCTGTACCCCCTGGTCCATGATCTGAGCCTTTTCTTCTAGTTGAAGCAATAATCCCCTCTTGGTCAAAACTCTTTTGACCTCAAGGATGTTTTTTGTTCTGTCCTCGATCTTCAACTCTTCTATCTCTTCTCGGGTCTTAGAATTTAGGAATTTGATGATCTCATTTGCCTGAGTTGGTCTATCTCCTAATTCTACTCTAATCTTTTCAATGGATTGTTTGCTCCTCTGGACCAACTCGTTCTGCTCAAACATGATTTGGATAATGGGCCAGATTTCATTTATGGACTTTGTGATGTCTGTCCATACATTTTCTTTGACTTCAGCCAAAGTCTTCCCTGCCACTGTTTCCTTTTGAAGCTGTTGTAGTTCCTTCCTGAGCTGCTCAGTTACCTGCTTTTCTTTGGATAGACTGGTTTGGAAAGAAGTTTTGAGTTCCTGGAGGTTCTCAACTTCCTTCTTCAACCTGCTGATTTTTGTCTCTTGCAGGTTCATTTTCTCCATGGATTTGGTGAGATCGGTTGTCCTTTCTGGTGGTGTCACTGGTGTTGCATATGGAGTTGTTGTTACTACTGTTGTGCTTGCTCCTGAAATCACAATGGAACTCAATGGAATGACTTCCATTGGCTTCATATGTTCCTTCTCTTTTAATAATCTCTCCATTTCTGCTTCCATTTCTCTGAGCTGTGCATTTTGCTTCCATTTCTCTGAGCTGTGATTCCTCTGTGGGCGGGAGTTTCAACTGTTTCCTCAAGGAGGCGATGTCTGCATTCTTTTTCTTTATCATCTCCTCTACAGCCTTGATGTTCGAAGGATCATAGCCGATCTTGAGGACCAACTCCTCCAACGTTTTGATTCTGTTGTCCTTCGTGAAAGAAGATATCTTCTCCAGCTTCAGCTGCATTTGAGCATTATTGAGCGACACCTGAAATTTTGCTGTTGAAGTTGAAGCATGTGCCAACGTATGGAATACCATATCTCCTGTCTGTTTCTGCAGATCCATCTGATCTGCTGGGTGCACGTCCTTCGTTTGGAACTCGAAGGTGTCCCTCTTGTAATTTGTAATTACCTTGGGGTCTGGTACCTGCTCCTGGAGGAAGGCCATGTGCATCCTGCCCTTTTTTGTGTCAAATGCAGACATCAGCCTATGTTGCGCAGTTGACGTCTGCTTTCGAAACTGAACATAGGTGTTGGTGGTAAGAGTCTGATTCTTTTTCTTGAGCAACTCGTACTTCTCGAAGATGCTCAACTTGGGCCCAGTCTTGCCCGGATGACTGTCCACTGGGGAGTCTGTGAATTTCTTCGGCATGACTTGGGTGATTTCCTTATGCAAGCTCGACCCGAAAGGTGGAATGACAGACTTAGTCACTGTGGCAGGCGGGACCTCTTTCTCCCCAGTAGGGTTGGGAGCTGTGACTGTCTTGGGCCTCTTAGTATGTAACTAGAACTCTTCAGACGAAACCTCCATGACAGGCAGAGATGATTCTTGTCGAGGCCTTTTTTCCTTAGGTACTTGTGGTGTGGAAGTTCGTGGGACAGTGGTAGGGGGAACCTGCTGTTCCACTTCAATCAAGATGTTAGGCACCCACATCGTCTGATTAGCGAATTTCTCAATCTCGGGCTTAGCTTCGTGAACATATGGGATATTCTTGTTTTTCACCCGTATTTCTGAGATGATCCCGTATGGATCATAGTCCCATGGGAAATTCATAAAGAATTTCATTTCTTTCAACATTTTGTCAACTTCTTCCCCGGCGCCTCGACTGTTGCAGATGAAAGAGACAATATGCCCCTTGATTCTCAGTTGTTGCTTTTTCTTCAGGGAAACAAAATGAATGTCATCTGAATTCATGATCTTCCTTATATACTCTAATGCAAAGATTCTTACCGGCACATAATTTGGTAGCTTGTAGGGTGCCAATTCGCACCCGAAAAATTTGATCTTGGTGTGGTTTTGATACAGGTACCAGTCCCATGTCTTTGCGTTGTCCGTGAGATGTAGAATTCTCTGGACCTCATCATTTATTCGTGGCTCAGGTTTGCCACTCAACATTCTTACCACAGGGTGGTAGAAAAGATCGATGAATGCCTTGAAGCTATACGCTGTGGAGTTATTCTTCAACAAAGATGTCCACGCTGTGACTTGCTGAGGCCTTCCATCTGCGTCCATTTTCTGCATAGAAAAACTGAATTTATCTTCTTGATAGAAAACAAACATGTAGGCCAATATGGACGAATATCTGAACATGCCTTCTGTGCCAAAATTCACGAATTGTTCGTGAATATTGTTGGCCAAGAAGGTACTGAAATCGAACTGTGTGGTGGGTTTTTCATCTGTGGATAAAATGGATAGAAAACCCATAATAGGCTCATCTACCCACTGGTCGGAATATTACCCTAACAGAGCACAAAGGGAGGAAATGATCTGATTTACCTTAGTGGAGAACATGGACGACGAGTAAGGGGGATTTGTGGAAGGGAGTTGAGCCGAGGTGGGAAGGGACAACTCGAATATTTGAGCTCTCTGGGGGAAAGCCATCCTTTGATACAACTATGTAATGATTTCTAGGTTGAAAGGAGAAGCAGAATCAACGCGGGGGATTTGCATCATTTAATCTATGTCTTCGGGTGTGATGAAGAACATGGCGTCTCCAGATGTGGAGATGATGAACCTCTGGTCGGGAATATAATGAGCTTGGCATTTAAGGGTGAATTTGGGAAAGTGGTGGATCTGGGGAAACAGGTACAGGGGCAAATTGGACTCCCAGAGTCCAATTTCATCGCTCTGGTCGAGGAACACCTCTCGGAGCCATGACTGGAAGTCCGAAAAATTGAATTCACACTTGGTATCAGCGATCAACCTGTCTTTGTCAACCAGTGGGATTTTGTCCAGGTCGATAGGAGGCGGGAGAAAAGGATTCTCCTCTCCTTCTGCTTGTCTTGGCTTTGGCTCCATCTCTGTAAGAGTACCTGCAAATAACACGAATCTAGTGGGGTCGACTGACTATGGATGAAGGCGACATGATGTAATGGAGAATAAAGATATGGGTTTTCTGGTGCGATGGGTGAACAACGAAAATGGGGGAAAACAAAACTTTTATTTAAAAATGGGGTCGGTTGGACGTGGGAGATAGGTCATCAGGATAACGGGTATGTTATCCCATAATAAATAGACAATGGGCCACTTGGGGGTGAGATGGCAGGTGAAAGTGGCCAAAACATATGGACGGGTGACGTGGAGGCTGGTGATTGGAGGTAAAAATCGCAACAAGGGGCTGGTCATGAGTGAAAAGGGTAAGGTACTGACAACAGGGACTGACAACAGTTATGGGATGGGACACACTCGAGAGCAAATGGAACAAGTGGGAGATGACGTCCATGAGTGACGAGGGTTGTCAGATGGAAGATGGGGAGGGGACTTCGGGATCAATAGGCTAACGCCACGTATGGCCAGGGGCCCGCTAGAGGAGAATAACAATTCTTGACCCCCCCACCTTGGTTAAAAGCAGAACATCAGGGGGGGTCCGAAAACCTTTTTAGACCGTTGATCTGCGTGCCCGTTTTCAGGCTACAAATCTTAGCGTTCTCTTTAATACTCATTCTGGACCCCCCCCCTCCATTAAAGGTAGAACAGACGGGGGAGTCTGGAATCCATTATGGACTGTTGATTTAAGCGCCCTTCCCTGGGCCGTCCAGATGTGCGCCAATGTTATTATCGATTCCAGACCCAACCCCTTTGGTTAAAAGCAGAATGGTCGGGGGGATCGGGAATCCTCTGTGAACCGTAGATCTGAGCATCGCGATCAAAATCGTTGACATGTGTAGGAAACATAATCTGGGGCGCGAAGAACACATGCACAGGGAAAACTTAGGATAAAAGCGTTTTTCCGGGTTTTCCCCAAACTTTTCGAATAACACCACCAAGGGACTTAGACCAAGCAATCTTTTAAGCATTTGAGAAATGGTGCAAACATTACATCAAGCTGGTTTTATTAGAATGGAACAATAAAGAAACTAACCTACATGCTAACCTATCTTTCTATGACAGTTAACCCAGATTAAACAGTTGGGTTAAGAAATTACTCTATCTAGGGGCTATCTGACCAGGATTAGACAGTTTGGCCAGATTTATTTACTAATCTAACCTAGACATTTTGGCTAAGATTAAACTGTTTAGCCGAATCATTCACTACCCTATCAACATCAAATTTAAAATAACTTGGCCATGCTTGAAAGGTATGGACCAAGTTACCATTATTGCATGGGGCTTTTATTTCAATTCTTTTATGCCCTCTTTTTCTTTTCTATATTTCTGTCTCTTTTTTTTTTTTCTTTTTCTTTTTCTTTTTCTCAAATTATTTGCAGAATGAAAAATTATTTGTCAACAAAAATAATAGAGACAGATAATATCCAAGTCATCAGTTGATTCCCATAATTTATGGGGTGATAACAGTGGCTCCACCTAGGGATGGTACTTGCCTTGTTAAGTGCCAAGAATCCTGGTTTCTGTAATTCTGAACATATCTTTCTAGTAGGCTTCATTGGTATTATTCTCAAAGATGGGAAAAACAGTGATCAACAACTTAGGGCCTTCTCTTCGGGCTTCAACTAACTGATGAATGTTCTTCACTCAGACAATGCGAGTGAAAATGAAAATTAAGATGGTATGTACAGTGGAGATTGTGAATTCGGATATTCTACTAAGGTGGGACATAATGCTTCAACATTCTTCCATTCACAGGTGCTCCTGGCAGATCTGACCCATCAGCGTTGTGTAGCAAAAAAACATTGTTTCCTCTGAAATCTTGGATCATGTATGGCCCTGTCCACAGATTATAAAATTTTCCATGCTTTCCTTTGTCTTCATTCCTGGCATCCCATCTCAATACCAAATCTTCTAGCTCGAAATCATTCTCCTTAGTTCATTTGTCAAATATCTTCTTGATATTTTCTTGGACGACCTAAGTTTTGTTGAAAACTTCCTCCCTAGTCTGTTGCAAATGGATCATCTGGTTGATCCTTCTCTGTGAGTCATTCAGCTCAGCTTGCACCTCTTGAAGTAACTTCATGACAGGGACTCCTAGAGAAGTGGGGAAAACTGCCTCTGTACCATAGACCAGCTGGTATGGTGACATACCAATTGACCTTTTGGTGGTTAGCCTGTCAGCCCATAAAGCAAACACCAACTTATTGTGCCATTATTTCTTATTTTCCTGCAATTTTTTCTTGATGATATTTACCAAAGTTTTGTTTGAAGATTCCACCAACCCATTCCCCTGAGGGTAGTAGGCTGTGGAATGAACCAAACCAATGTGATACTGGTTGCAGAAATCTATGAGCTTCTTCGACCGAAAGGAAGCTGCATTGTCAGTTATAATCTTTCTAGGACAACCAAAACGAGACAAAATATTATTTTCAAGAAATTTGATAATAACAAAGTCAGTGGCTTGCCTGCTTGGTACTGCCTCGATCCATTTGGTAAAATAATCGGTGGTAGTAAGAATCCACCTGTGTTGGCCTGAAGAAGGTGAGTGTATTTCTCCAATGAAATCAAGCCTCCATTGCTGGAAAGGGGCCTCAACTGAGACAGGTTTCAAAGGTAGAGGAAGGAGTTTCCTTTTGCCTTCAAACAATTGACACTGGTGACATGTTGTTACCTTCTGATGCACATCTTCGAACAGGGTGGGCCAGTAGAATCCAGCTCTAAGTATTTTGTTGGCTGTGACCTTCTAGTTGAAATTGCCACCACATTCTCCTGCATGAAACTCTTGCAACACTTTATCAACTTCATCCTTCAGTAAACAATTTAATAGAATGCCTGTAGGGTCTTTCCAATACAAATTTCCTTCTAGAATACAGAATTTCAAAGCCTCCAACTTTAAAGATCTAGCTTTAGTCTTAGTCAAACCAGGGGGAGCTTGTAAATTTTGTAAAACAAATATAAGGTCTGCATACCATGGAGAGTTGAGAAATACCTCTCTAACGTTTGGACTCGTCATCTCGCCCTGTTCATCTGCCACATCTAGAAAATTAATGTCAAGAGCCTGGAAGTTAGATTCAGCCATTAATTTAGCAAGGCCTTGGCCTTTGATCAATTTTGTGGGCTTAATCTCTATATCGTATTCTAAAATGACAACAATCCATTTTCCCCTTCTTCCATCAGGGTTGTCCTGTGTCAAGATATCCTTTACTACCGCGTTCGGAACATAAGCTATGGTGTGGGAATGGAGAATGTAGACCTTGAAGTCCTTTATGGTTTTTACCAAAGCAAAAGCTTGCTTATCCATTATATTGTAGTTCAGGGCATCATCTCTTAATGCTTTGTTGAAGAAAGCTATGGGTTGTTCATACCCTTCGATGTTCTTTTGCAGTAACACTGCTGCTATAGTATGTTCAGATGCGAAAGAAAAGAGATAGAAATATTTAGTAAAATCGGTACTGATCAAAACTGGGGCTTCTGTGAGTGCTCGTTTGACTTGTTCGAAGGATTGTCTTGACTCAGAGTCCCATTTTTTTTTACGTCCTTTTTAAGCATGTTTGTAATGTTTCTGAGGAGTTTTGCCAGATTGGGAATGAATCTTCGTAGAAAGTTAATTTGCCCGATAAAAGACTGTCGTTCTTTGAGGTTTCTTGGGTGTTCTAACTTTAGTATGGCCTCGATTCTGCTGGGGTCTATTTTGATTCCATCTTTAGAGATGATGTGTCCCAACAGTTTTCCTTCTTCTAACCCAAAAATACACTTCTTAGGATTTAAAGAAATCCCAAACCTTCTACATTTCTCGAAAACTCGTCTAAGGTGCTGCAGGTGTTCATCATCAGATTTGGAAAACACAGTCACATCATCTAAATAAACGACAATAAACTTACCTGATTCTTCCACGAAGGCGATATCCATTGCCCTCTAAACGTGGCTCCTGCGTTCATCAGACCAAAAGGCATCTTCACATACATGAAAGTGCCCCATGGTGTGGTAAAAGCGGTTTTATCTTGATCATCCGGGTGAACTAGGACCTAGTTGTAGCCCAAGAAACCATCCAACAGACATATCCGACTGGACCTGACCACCCTTTGCAGGAGGTGGTCCATTTTCGGTAATGGGTAATTATCTTTCAGGGATACTTTGTTCATATTTCGAAAATCTATGCAGAGTCTGATTTCCCCGGTTTTCTTACGTGTAGGGACTAAATTATAGACCCACTTAGAGAAACACAGCGGGACTATGATCTTGGCATCGTACATTTTCTTGATTTCTTTTTCTATCAGGGGGAGCAACTTGGGATTTATTCTCCTAAGTTTCTGCCTAAATGGTTTTTGATATTCTTTTATTGGAATCCTGTGTTGTATAATGCTGGTATCATAGGCTTTCAAATCTTCATAGCCCCAGGGAAAAACATCTGAATATTCTTTGAACAACTCAATGTATTTGAGCTTTTGTTCTGGGGGTAAGGATTTGGATAGTTTGACCATCCTAGGTTTCTCTTCGGTCCCTATATTACAGTCTTCTACTTCTTGTCCATGGGCTTCTATTTTTGGTTTTTTGGCTACGTCATTACTGTCAAATAAATCTTCTAAAGGAACAAGACCTCTAGGAAAAACATTTATTTTCAACTGTAAAACATCAGCATCCATTTCGTTGTCGCCTAATTCTTGTGAGTCTATTGTATTTACACTATCAATTTCAAAATCAGAATTATTTACATTTTGATCTTCATTCTCTAAATCTATATTTGTACATTCAAAATCATTCTTGCATTGCAGAAAGTCTTCAATTTGGTCATCACCAAACACTTTCCAATACCTGATATTTTCGGGAACTGTCGGTCTGCATTTCACCTCAACAGTATATGGACGAGTCGAGCGGAAAGGAATCTTACAGGTGGCTGCTGAGGTGGCTAATCTGTCTGCCAGGATATTCTGTCCCCTCGGCATTACCTGCAAGTCCACTTCAGTAAAACACCTCAAAGAATCAAGAACATCATTTCTATAAGCTCTAAGACGTGGGTGTTTCACACCATACTCACCTTTAATTTGCTTGATTATTAACTCAGAATCACCTCTTACCGTAATCTATTTGGCACCAACCTTTTTAAACAGCTTCAGACCGAGCATCAAAGCTTCATACTCGACAATATTGTTAGTGCGCTGGAAATTTAATTTGTAGGAATGATTTTCTGAGTACTTGTTTCTGTGATTATGTAGCCAGACTCCAGCTCCTGCTCCTTCTTTACTCACAACTCCATCAAAATCCATACTCCAGAAATCAGCGGGTAACTCTTCAATTATCACGTTCTTCATCTTTGCTACCTCCACGCTTTCTAGGCCTTCATCTTGACTAGATAGGTCTTCCATCAGCTGAGTATCTTGCTCTTCCATATCACCATCATTGTACAAGATGAACGAATCTAAATCATAATGTGTAGAGTAAAGGGGGTAATTGTGCGGTTTTTCTTGGCTACTGACCATGTACTTCATCAATGTTTCTCTGTATAGCCTCCTCTGTTGCCCAAGCATTGGGATAGTGGCATAAGACATATCCAGCTGTAGGGTTCCTTTCAACTTAGCCCCCCAAGACCGGGACAACAACATTCCATACTTCGGTGGGATGTTTGCAACCACCACATCCATATCCATGCTCTTCGCAGAAATCTGAACCAAGGTGATGCACAAGTCCTTAATCAAACCAATACATTTAACTTTGTTGGAGTCGAATGAGTGTAAATCCTTGTATGGTATGGCGACCTCCAGTCCCAATTTTTCCATTACTGCTTTAGGCATCAGATTATGGGAGGCACCTGAATCCAGCATAGCGTTATGCAAGATCAAGTCATGTATGTTTAGACTGATGTAAAAAGGAGTGACCTCGCCAGTATCATCTCTACCATCTACTTCAGGTCCGAAAAGAAGTTTGGGATGATCATTAGTAAGGTTCACAGTGTTTGAATGATTCACTGATCCAATGGTTAAAGCCTTCGTGCCTATGTCAGGTTCAATGGCTAGTGCTTTAATCACCTGTGAACGATAGCAGTTTCTGTTCATCAACTCTGTAAGTGGGATGGGAATTGTTATTTTTTCCAATTCCCCCTCCAGGCTAAAAGGTGTGGGAGTTTTACCTTGGCTCATCATTTCTGGTTTTTCCACCAAATTCTTTTGTTCAGATGTACTCGGTGGATTAATAGGTGAAACCTCGGGCTGTGATGGAATTTTCAGAATGGTGATGTTTTTCTTCAAGGGAGCGTCGGCTTTACTCTTCTCAGGAGTCTTCTCAGCAGTAGTCTTCTCAGGAGTCTTCTTAGTAGAAGGTTCAGGGGATTTCTTGGGATCGACTATCTTCTGTGTTTCGGTCGTCTTCTTGGAAAAATCACTTCTGTCTTCGAACTCCCTTCTGTCTTCTTGCTATGTAGATTGTA
Source organism: Picea glauca (assembly GCA_000966675.3). Lineage (NCBI taxonomy): Eukaryota > Viridiplantae > Streptophyta > Pinopsida > Pinales > Pinaceae > Picea > Picea glauca. Next base: position 102,088 of record JZKD02S1711958.1, on the reverse strand, counting down.
CTGCTGGTGTACCTCTAGAATAACATTCTCAAAGGGATGTTGTTCTGCATCTTCAGCTTCTTCACTTACCTTTGTTTGATTTAGCAGAAATATTTCCTGCTCTTCTTGAGTAAGGAAAATAGCCTCGTTGTCGTGAATGCCCATGAGGTTGATATGAGTGTCCTCCAATTCCTTAATCACTTCCCCCCCTTCATCAACATAGTTTTCTTGTAGGGGAGGTCTAATCTGTTGATCTGGGCCCCTCTGCTCTCTTTGATCCCCAGGATCTCTCTGTTTGATCTGAGGAGGATTTCTCCTAAAGTTAGGGTTCCGAACCTGGGGAGCAGGTGGGTTGTCACTTAGAGGATTTATATTTGACACAATGAATCTTTCGAACAACCTTTCCATTGCTTGGGTAAATGAATCTAATGTGGATTCTGAGGATGACATGGAAGGTTCTTCTTTAAAAGCGACCCTCCTCTCTGACCTCTGTCGTGCCCTTTTTGCCAACAAATTGGCCTCCACACTAATAACAATTTTCTGCATGTCTTCCAGGGTGGCATAATTTCTTTCTCTTAGTTGGTAAGACATGTCAGCGTCAAATCCATCAGGGAATTTAATCAATGCCAAACCCTGTGGAGGTTTGATTTCAGTTGGGATTGCATTGTACAGGTTGTTGAAACGGGTGCAGTAATCTTGTACCGTCTCACCTTGATTTCTTTTTATATTCTCATATTCTGACAGTATTTGGAGAGGGTTTTTATTTACCTCCCATCTGTAAAGAAAACTTCTTTGGAACGAAACAAGGTCAGGGACTAAGGCGACAGGTAAAGCTTTGAACCATTTCTTGACGTCGCCTGTCAGACTTTGGGCAAACAATCGCATTTGCACGTCAACCTCATCAACTTCTTGCAAGTCAAAATAATCATTCATTTTGTCCACATGTTGTTGGGCGTTTAAAGGTCTGGTTGCATCGAACTGTGGAAGTCTTGTTTGGTAGTCTTGGGGCATGGCATGTAGCAGCGCAACCAACACTAAAGGAGCATATCGAGCTGCCATGATGGGTGGAGGAGGTTGAAGGGAAACCTGGATGGTCAGCGATGTAGCGAATGAAGACGAGGACGAGGAGGGACTGGACAGTACTGAGGTGGTGATTTGTAGTTTGGTCGTGGGAGACAAAAATTTGGGGGTTCGGGGTTGCAACACAGTTGGGTCAAAAACGATTCCAGTCACAAAACTGTCGGACCGTGTTCTAACCAGGCTTCGCTATGGAACAGTATCGAGGTCAGGATTTTGAGAGGTAACAAACTTCTCTGAAAGGGAAGGGGACTTATGAAGGGGAACATGACTCACTGAACCGACATCTAAGGTTTTTCGCCTGAGAAACTGTTCGGGGTTATCTATCACTACCGTGGGATCTCGGTTTGGGTGAGATCGAGTATGAACTTTCTTGGAAGCCAGAACTCTTTTTGGTTTTTATATATATATTTTTTAATTTTGCGAGTCTGAAAATAATATGTACAAAGTTTGATCAACCTCTAAACATTACTTTCTTCTCAAAATTTAACCTTCTTTTTAGGGGACAGAAACGTGAAATTATCAATTTTTTAGTTCTTCCCTAGTGGAGTCGCCATTATGTTAGCACTAGGTAAATTTCCTAGAGGTTGAGGTAGAAGAAATCTACAAAGGTAACTTTATCCAACCGCTTTTAAAGATGGGATCTAGCCCTTCCAATTTCAGAGAGGGATCTCTCTATACGATTTAGCTTTGTTTGTAATTTTAGATATTAGGCTAGGTAAATAAATCTGTTGGTTTTGTTGTCAAAGTGTTTTTGGATTGGTTGAGACAGTCTACACCTCCATTGGGCTATGGGGTCTGTGTTATAATAAACATGAGAAATAAACCAGAAACGTAAAGGAATACTTCCACGGGGCGAGATAATATACTCACTGAATATTTAATAGCTTAAATGATGGACAAAAGAAAAGATGAGAAAAATAAATTCAACTAAGAAGCAGTTAAGAAATTCTTAATTGAAAACATCAGAAGATAAACATTAAAATCTTTAAAGTCAGAAACAGGGTATCCAAGATAAATCCTGCAACATACGTTACTTTTAAAGATTAGTTTCAGAAAACAATATGATCAGAAAGCAAGAATAACATTCAACTTAGAGAACAAACATCACCAGTGAATACATGCAAGAATCCTGTAAAAGTGCCTCCTTTTATTAATGGCAGATCTCTTCAAAAATGTTACAGTCTGATAGCGTCAGGGTGTAAAGATCAACAACCCTCTATACTTCGAAAGGTGAAGTATTTATAATTCAAATTAAAAACGTTTTTGTCATAACTGATCAGGACGTGCTCATTCTATTTTAAGCCTAACTAATTTAACTAATCAAACTGATTGATGACTTGGTACAACTGCATACGGAGTTTCTGGGGTAGGTCGTTGGCGAGGTTCTTTCACAACCTCTTCTGACTGGACAGGTGACTGGACCTGGACAAATCCTCTACTAATCAAGCAAATCGCAGAGTTCCTCCCATCTGAGATGACTAGGCATAGTGATTTTGAGCAATCTCCGATACACTTCAAACATTTCCGTATATTTGGCGAAAGTGGGCTTAGTGAGGAAAATGTATCAAATCTCATGTTGGATACTGATGTCCAACTGAAGAGTGTCCATGAATGCTTTGTCAGTGATGCTCCCTTGTATGCCAACAAATTTTGAACTATCTTTAGACACTTCAGACAGTCTCTTTTTGTAATCTGGGAGTGTCATCAGTTTATCATTAATAACCTTTAGACCTGGGAGACCTTTCTTCTAGAGAGTCTCGATTTTGCTAAAGAATTTCTGTACCCCCTGGTCCATGATCTGAGCCTTTTCTTCTAGTTGAAGCAATAATCCCCTCTTGGTCAAAACTCTTTTGACCTCAAGGATGGTTTCTGTTCTATCCTTGATCTTCAACTCTTCTAGCTCTTCTTGGGTCTTAGAATTTAGGAATTTGATGATCTCACTTGCCTGAGTTGGTCTATCTCCTAATTCTACTCTGATATTTTCAATGGCTTGTTTGTTCCTATGGACCAACTCGTTCTGCTCAATCATGATTTGGATCATGGGCCAGATTTCATTTATGGACGTTGTGATGTCTGTCCATACATTTTCTTTGACTTCAACCAAAGTCTTCCCTGCCACTGTTTCCTTTTGGACCTGTTGTAGTTCCTTCCTGAGCTGCTCAGTTACCTTATTTTCTTTGGATAGACTGGTTTGGAAAGAAGTTTTGAGTTCCTCGAGGTTCTCAACTTCCTTCTTCAGCCTGTTGATTTCTGTCTCTTGCAAGTTCATTTTCTCCATGGATTTGGTGAGATCGGCTGTCCCTTCTAGTGGTGTCAATGGTGTTGCAGATGGAATTGTTGTTACTGCTGTTGTGCTTGCTCCTGAAATTGGAATGGCACTCAATGAAATGACTTCCATTGGCTTCATCTGTTCCTTCTCTTTTAATAATCTCTCCATTTTTGCTTCCATTTATTTGAGCTGTGCATTCTGCTCCATGAGCAGCTTGCGCATTTAGTCCTTCTCACCTTCCTTCTCTGCTATCTCCTTAGCCTGTGAGTCCTCTGTGGGAGGGAGTTTCAACTGTTTCCTCAAGGAGACGATGTCTGCATTATTTTTCTTTATCATCTCCTCTGCAGCCTTGACGTTCGAAGGATCATAGTTGACCTTGAGGACCATCTCCTCCAACGTTTTGATTCTGTTGTCCTTCGCGAAAGAAGATATCTTCTCCAGCTTGAGCTGCGTTTGAGCGTTATTGAGCGACACCTGAAATTTTGCTGCTGAAGTTGAAGCATGTGCCAACATATGGAATACCATCTCTCCTGTCTGTTTGTGTAGATCCATCTGATCTGCTGGGTGCACGTCCTTCGTTTGGAACTCGAAGGTGGCCCTCTTGTAATCTGTAATTACCTTGGGGTCTCGTACCTGCGCCTGGAGGAAGTCCATGTGCATCCTACCCTTTTCTGTGTCAAATGCAGACAACAGCCTGTGCTGCGCAGTTGACGTCTTCTTTCGAAACTAAGCATAGGTGTTGTTGGTAAGAGTCTGGTTCTTTTTCTTGATCAGCTAGTACTTCTCGAAGATGCTCAACTTGGGCCTAGTCTTTCCTGACTGACTGTCCAGTGGGGAGTCTGTGAATTTCTTCCGCACGACTTGGGTGATTTCCTTATGCAGACTCGACTCGAAAGGTGGAATGATAGACTTAGTCACTGTGGCAGGCCAGGCCTCTTTCTCCCCAGTAGGGCTGGGAGCTGTGACTGTCTTGGGCCTCTTAGTATGTAACTGGAACTCTTCAGACGACACCTCCGTGACAGGCGGAGATGATTCTTGTCGAGGCCTTTTTTCCTTAGGTACTTCTGTTGTGGAAGTTGGTGGGACAGTGGTAGAGGGAACCTGCTATTCCACTTCAATCAAGGTGTCAGGCACCCACATCGTGTGATTAGCGAATTTCTCAATCTTGGTCTTAGCTTCGTGAACATACGAGATATTCTTGTTTTTCACCCGCATTTGTGAGATGATCCCATATGGATCATAGTGCCATGGGAAACTCATAAAGAATTTCATTTCTTTCAACATTTTTTCAGCTTCTTCCCTGGCACCTCGACTGTTGCAGATGAAAGAGCCAATCTGCCCCTTGATTCTCAGTTGCTGCTTTTTCTTCAGGGAAACAAAATGAATGTCATCTGAATTCACGATTTTCCTTATATACTCTAACGCAAAGATTCTTACCGACACATAATTTGGCAGCTTGTAGGGTGCCAATTCGCACCCGAAAACTCCGATCTCGGTGTGGTTTTGATACAGGTACCCGTCCCCTGTCTTTGCGTTGTCCGAGAGATGTAGAATTCTCTGGACCTCGTCGTTTATTTGTGGCTCGGGTATGCCACTCAACATGCTTACCACAGGGTGGTAGAAAATATCGATGAATTCTTTGAAGCTATACTCTGTGGAGTTATGCTTCAACAAAGATGTCCACATTGTGACTGGCTGATGCCTTCCATCTGCGTCCATTTTTTGCATAGAAAAACTAAATTTATCTTCTTGATAGAAAACAAACATGTAGGCCAATATGGACGAATATCTGAACATGCCTTCCGTGCCAAAATTCACGAACTGTTCGTGAATATTGTTGGCCAAGAAGGTACTGAAATCGAACTGTGTGGTGGGTTTTTCATCTGTGTAGAAAATGGATAGAAAACCTAGAATAGGCTCATCTACCCACTGGTCAGAATAGTACCCTAACAGAGCACAGAGGGAGGAAATGATCTGATTTCCCTTGGTGGAAAACATGGAAGACGGGTAAGGGGGATTTGTGGAAGGGAGTTGAGCAGAGGTGGGAAGGAACAACTCGAATATTTGAGCTCTCTGGGGAAAAGTCATCTTTTGATACAACTCTGTAAGGATTTCTAGGTTGAAAGGAGAAGTGGAATAAACATGAGGGATTTGCATCATTTGATCTATGTCTTCGGGCATGATGAAGAACAGGGTGTCTCCGGATGAGGAGACGACGACCCTCTAGTCGGGAATATAATGAGCTTGGAATTTAAGGGAAAATTCGGGAAAGTGGTGGATCTCGGGAAACAAGTACAGGGGAAAATTGGACTCCCAGAGTCCAATTTCATCGCTCTGGTCCAGGAACACCTCCTGGAGCCATGACTAGAGGTCCGAAAAATTGAATTCACACTTGGTATCAGCGATCAACCTGTCTTTTTCAACCAATGGGATTTTGTCCAGGTCGATAGGAGGCGGGAGAAAATGATTCTCCTCTCCTTCTTCTTGTCTTGGCTTTGGCGCCATCTCTGTAACAGTACCTGCAAATAGCACGCAGTTAGTGGGTTCGACTGACTATGGATGAAGGCGACGGGATGTAATGGAGAAGAAAGCTATGGGTTTTCTGGTGCGAGGGGTAAACAACGAAAATGGTGGAAAATGGTACTTTTATTTAAAAATGGGGTCGGTTGGACGTGGGAGATAGGTCATCGGGATAACGGGTATGTTATCCCGTAATAAATGGACAACGGGCCACTTGGGGGTGAGATGGCAGGTGACGGTGGCCAAAACATACGGATGGGTGATGTGGAGGCTAGTGAATGGAGGTAAAAATCACAACAAGGGGTTGGTCATGAGTGAAAAGGGTAAGGTACTGACAACAGGGACTGACAACAGTTATGGGATGGGACACACTCGGGAGCAAGTGGAACAAGTGGGAGATGACGTCCGTGAGTGATGAGGGATGTCATATGGCATATGGGGAGGGGACTTCGGGATCAATAGGTTGACGCCACGTATGACCAGGGGC
>JZKD02S1711958.1:61811-80220 GCA_000966675.3 Picea glauca | reverse complement strand
TAGTTTTTGTTTAATTCTTGTTAATAGCTTAGTTGTTTTCTTTCTAACCTTTTACCATACAGCTGTCATGACTAGCAGAGCCCAACTAGGCATGTAATCACTCACTTTTTGCTCATCACACGACGAAAAGAGTGCAAACAGCTGGTGTTGTCACTGCGGTGATGGTTTTTGTTGTGGTGGCTGCTGCTGTGGTGGTTGCTGCTACTCTTCTTTAACTCCATCAAGAATTCTATGTCATTCCTCATGACTATTTTTGTCATGATTTCCTGCTTCCTTCTCATGGAAAAGTACATATTTACTTGCAAATACTTTATGAGTAGAAAGATCAAATAGTTTGTATGCTTTAAATTCAGAACAATACCAAATGAAAATACATTTAATGGCTTTAGCATCCAATTTCTTCCTATTCTCCTTTGGAATATGAGAAAAAGCTTTACACCCAAATACTTTCAAATTATGAAATACAAGTTTGGAACCATACAAGGCTTCGAAAGGAGTAACATTATCAAGACACCTTGTTGGACTTCTATTCTTTAAATAAAATACAATGTTTATGGCTTCAACCCAAAATGAATTCGAGAGATTCTTACCTTTCATCATACTGTGTGCACACTCTATGAGAGTTCTGTTTTTCCTTTCAGCGAATCTGTTTTGTTGTGGAGTGTGAGGTACTGTAAAATGTTGTACTATTCTATTATCTTTGCAATATTTTCTGAAGTCCTTTGATTTATACTCTCCCCCTTGATTTGAATGAAGGATTTTGATGGATTTTCCTATCTTCTTTTCCACCATGGTTCTGAATTCCTTAAAGTACTCGAAAACATCAATTTTTCGTATAAGGAAGTAAACCCATGTGTATCGCGTGCAATCATCAATAAATAACAAAAAGTAAAATGCACCTCCTAAATACCTAGTCTGCATAGGCCCACAAACATCAGTATGCACAAGATCTAACACATCTCTCTTTTCCTTATCAATATTAGAGGGGAATTCATCTCTGTGCATCTTTCCTAATGCACATCCATCACATGCAACATTCTCATTCTTTAACATGGAAGTCCTTAAACCATATTATTTTTCTGTAGTAACAATAAATCAGGATGATTGATGTTGCCATACCTTTGATGCCAAATAATATCTATTGGCATAGTTGCAGAAGTTAGTGCATGATGTGCTTTGCTGGTAACATCAATTTTGTATAGGCCTCCTGCTCTGACTCCTGTTGCAATAGTTTGGAAGTGGTCCAAGAGATCCTTCACTATGAAATAATTATTGAAGAACTCAACCTTCAAGTACTGAGTTGTAAAGGTGGACAGAGAGATAAATTTTTTCTTTATTCCTCACACATACACAACATTGCGAATGTGACAAACTGTACCATTCGACAATGTCACAGGAATGTCTCCATATCACTTGATCTGATGAGCACGATCATCTTTAAGATATATGCTCGCACCATTCTATGTTTCTTTAAAATTAGTATACCAGTTCTTATTACAATTCATATGTACTGATGCTCTGGATTCCACAAACCAGGCATCAGAATCATTTGTTTTAGCAGATAAAGAAGAGTTAGACACAAACAGCCTAAGATCCCGTGATTCAAAATTTTGGGTTCATCAATATCATCACTAGCAATAAATAATCTGAGATCTTGATTTGAAGATTTTTTTGCATAATGACCTGAATGTGTTCTAGGTTTATTACTAGCCTCATCACTCTTTTTCTAATGACAGTCTGTAACAATATGTCTAGGTCGACCACAATAAAAACAACTCTTTGAATCATTCCTGTCAGATTGCATACTATGATTTGGAGATTGTCTTCTCTGTGATAAACTGCCTCTCTGCCATGAATCACCTCTCTACCATGAAATTCCTCCTCTACCTCTTCCTCCTGATCTCCCTCTAGAGGATCTCTTATTTGACCACATTTTCAAATTTGTATTGTGAGGCTTCAAATTCCCATGCCTCTCTTCCTCTTGTAGCAAAATACCTATCAGTTCTTCAAAAGTAGGAGGTTTATCCCTTGCTACGAGACCTGTTATGAACATATAATAATATTTTAGCATACCATTTAAGGTAATAATGACCAGATCAGTGTTGGAAGCAATTTCCCATATATTTACTACCTTGTCTTTCACCTCTTTAATACGACCCAAAAATGAACTAACAGATTCATTTCCATCCATCTTAATGCCTAGCAATTTAGTTTTTAGGAACAAAATGCGATTTTTGTTTCTAGTTTCATACAATTCTTTAAGTGTTGTCCATGTTGCAACAAAAGTTGTAGCTTCTCTAATATGTGGAATTATGCTATATTTAACAGACATGTGCAACAATACATTTGCCTTGTTTTCGTGCTTCTCTGAATCTTGGATTTGTGCTGTTGTCGCACCTGTAGCCGCATCAGGTTTCACTTTAGTTCCCTTTGCAATGTTCCAGACACCATAGCCTTCCATCAACATCTGCATCTTGAATTTCCAGTTAATGAAATTCGATCCATCTAACTTCTTGGCTTCATTGAGGTAGGTCTCTGCCAACGGATTCGCCATCGTTGCAATTTAGTCTTTGCAAGTTTCTGTCAAGTTTTCTCCTGTGATGAGCAGTCTCTCGCTCTGCCTTCGGATCCACTGATCCAACTCTACCTATGTTCTCATCTTAAATCATGCATGCATCCACCGTTAAATCATAACACCACCTCACATGCATATATCAACCTTTAAACCATGCATACACCTTAATATCCAAAATATCCACTTTTTAAAGAGAAAACTTAACACCACTTTATATATTAAAGATAATATAAATTTCACATGCATCCACTTTAAATACACATATCCAATTTAATAAACAAGTGAATAACTCCCTTTTCACCTCACTATTTATAAAACTATCATAATAAACTTTAATAAACTTTATTACTCCACTCCACCTCACTATTTAAAAAAACGATTGCAAAAAGAATATAACCTTCACATTTTTTTTCCCTTCAAACTCCATGAATGCGTAAACATCAAGGTTTCCACACCTCACACAGCCTTTTAGAATGTTGGAAGTCCACACCTCACACAACCTTTAGGTTTCTGAGTAGTGTGTCATCGTACCCTTTTAGAGGAGGAACCTGTAGGCCTCTAGAATTTATGCACCTTACTCACGTGGCTCTGATACCAAGATAAAATATGAGAAAACAACACATGGTGAGGCTACGCTCACTTCTCTATTATTCAATGAAGATTGATTACATTCTTAAATAGGAAAATAATCTATTGATTCGGTTACATGCAAACCACGAACAACTAGACTCTAAAGACAGTGAACTACAAAATGACTCTTAGAACTGACTCTTACAATTCACTCTTACTCCATTATTTCCAAGTGTTGATATATCTAAATTAGCTCCATTCAATAGTGGAGGATTAAATCCAAATCTCTGACTAGTTAAAGAAGTCCTTTCGGAGTGGAATTTAGAAGAGAATCTAGCATACAACGTTATATGGAAAAACTCAGCTTGGAACCCGAATACCTTTCTTTTGTTGAACTCTGACCTTCATGAAAACGATACTGTTCCAACCTGCAGTGCATGGATAAAAATTCTTAGTATGGAAAATTTTGATTTTTGAACTTTATAAAAATGAAGAACTTAGCGAAAACATATCACAAGACTTATCTTTTTGTATAGATCCTGGTTTCAATTCCTTTTCTTCCTGTGGATAAACACAACCAGTAATTACTCAAGAAAACCATTACTATGAAGGACGAATTAAAAGGGTCTTCTTTTAATTGTTTTTGTTTTAATATAGTACATGCATTGTCCAATGTAAGGTGAACATAATGGAACTTTTTTTAATATAGTACATGCATCGCCCAATGTAATGTGAACATAATGGAACATAGTAGACACGTCAAGAAGGTTGATTGCACAATTTTAATGGGTTTCCTCGAAAAGGAAAAGGAACCCATAATTAAAAACTTGTAACTATATAGAGCAATTTAGAAACATGAACATTACATAACCTTAGAATATTTGACTATAACCTTCTTAAAATTTGGGTTTTGTATAGAATCATTGAAAAATTATTGGATACGATTTTTAATTCCTAAAACAAAATTATTGGGTCTGGTGAAATCCGCAATGGAAACATGGATAATTACTTATTTATAAACTGGGGAAAACAATGTTGTAGCATAAGTTTTTCTTTGTACCAAGAGTACCATAGTAGGTATTTATACAATAGCAATAGGGTCACAACCTCCTGTACCAAATGTTTCTTAGTCAAATACTCTCCGGATGAAAAGGTTGGGTCTAAAAAACCCTGTGATTGTTTGACATAACTAGGTAGCATCTGATCCTTGTAAAATTCCTAAACTCTCCTTATATTCTGTAGTATACGAATTTCTTTAAAAAATAGTAAACCCGGTTAATTCAAAAATTTCTATAGCAAGTAATCATGACACTCTCAGACACTAAACCTTGAGTACAAAAAACAAAGATTTTTTTTTAAACCATGGGTATAATTCGTCAAGTAAAATTTAAGAGCAGAAACAATAATAATATTGAATAAAGTAAATGGAAGAGAGTTCTCTTCCCGAAAGCGGAATCCACACAAAATATAAGTACCCATATATGGTATAAAGAGTAAAAAACATACATTACAATCTTTTCCAAAGATGGAATAGTGTAAAGGAACGTCTCGTTCCTTATAGAGGACTCACCATCGAATGAAAACACCGACTTGTTTAGCAAGAAAATTTTCATGGTTTATCTATGAGCTCATAAGGAAATCATCACTTATAGAATCTCTTAGACTAAGAAAACTAGAAGCCTCCTCTAAAGGCTGCAAAAATCTTACTCTACTAAGAAACTTAAAAAAAATAAGAACCAAAGATAATCCATTTCACACAATGGCACACATCTGTAACAATTTGACAAAAAATCTAGTGTAGAGACAAATTGATTTTGATTGTTGGTTCAAAGAATAAATTTTATCTAAGTTGAGAAACGACCTCCATTGCATCTGGTACTGGAATGTTGGAGGTATTAATTTCTACCTACCAACCACCTCCAAAGACTCTATAAATGCAAAGCAAATGTAATCGTGTTGATTATGAAGCAGTATAATTTCTTCTGGGTTATTTGTCTATGTTATTTATGCTTCTGCACCCTTCATTTGGTATCAGAGCTTGGAGCTGGGCTAACTCCCTCACGGGAGGGCCCAGAATCCCGAGAGGAGTCACCCAATAGTGCAGATAGGAGTGAAGGATTTGTTGTTTGTTGTATGTGTGTAATAAGCAGAAGATTGATTTGCGTTGAGGAATTAAATCTTCAGTAGGAGTGTCGTGTGGGTTTTTGACTAGGTAGTGTGGATTTTGAGGAGTGTCCTAAGGAGGCCACAACTTCCAGGATAGATGAGATGAGTGAAGAGAGGCCCGACGAATAGAAAGACTGCAGGAGCTGCGCGCGGGAGACTACTGTTGATTTCAATAAAATTCGTTGATGGTTGTAGAAGAGTTGCCTGCAAACCCTAGCGGTCATTGCAGGAGGTCCACATGATGGTGAGGTAGACGACAGCAGCAGTAGCACTCAAAGCGTCAAGGCCAAAAGCTTAAGAAAAGTCGTGGAAAAAGAGAGAGCTATCGCTGGAGAGGATAATCAAGGAAGGAGAGAAGGCATAGTATCTCTGCTTCAATCTGACAGTTCTATAGACATTCCCCGTACTACGGAGTTATTCAAAGCTGGTGACTGAGAAGTATATCGTACTGGTGTTTTTGCTCGGATTTCATTCCCTCGGATCCAAGGGAGATGCAACAGCAAGAGCCCCAAATCCAGACATTTGCAGGTTCTGATCTGGGAAAGGAGCTAGAGGATTTTAATTCAAATGCATCCTCGCTAGAGTCAATAATTGAAAAAAAAAGATCGGTTTAAGAGAAAAAGAGTCACTCATTGCCGAAAGAGAGAAATTACAAGTGGGTTTGATTGTCTGTTTTATTTCAATATGGTAAAGATGGTGAAGGCATGGTCACATGGTCATATATTGAAAATATTTTAATGATTGTATCTCATTAAAAAAAAAAAAAAAACGCTAAAAGGGTGCCTATTCACTCCTATTACTAATGAATGTGAAAGATAGGTGCATGTTAGACACCTTACACTGTTGTAAGTATTGTTTCAAATGGTCACTAGAAGGGTATACAAAGGTCTTGTGTATGTAAAAGGGTCCTTCTTTGCAATTGTAATTGGAATTGTAAAAGGGTAGTGAGTATATAAAGAAGTTATTTGTAATGTTTATGTAGGATTTCCTCTTGTCAAGAGGAATTTGAGTCAAGTTGTAAGAGGAGAGAGAAGGTCAAGGTCAACTGACCGAGTCTTTGAATGAGTCTAAAATCTTTGTGAAAAGGAGTCTTGAAATGTAAGTGTGTGAAAATGAGTCTGTTTGTTAAAGTTAAGTCCAAATCAAATGATAAGTGAAGTAAACACATGGCAAGTGGTGCGTCAATTATGTTTGTCAATCCATTGTCATAGGTTGTCTTGTTGGATCTTGATCAACTCCAACAAGAAACATATCCATATTGAAAGGGGAAACAAAACATAAAAGAGAGAATCATGATGTAGAAGATAAAGGGTGATAGAAGAAAAAAAAATGGATGGTGAAAGACAATGAAGAAAGACTCTCGTTGGAAGAGGTAAATAACAAAGAAGACTCCAAGTGAAGTTATGTAATGCTTAATGATGAGATGTAAATGGGCATATGTAATGAGCTTGTAATTTTTTGGGCATTTAGTAAAGAATGTGAAATTTTTGTACCTGAGATCAAATGATGCGTATATGTTGTAAGGGGTGCATGATCGGTAGTACCCGACACCCTAAGTTGAAGTTGTAAAGCTTAGCCCTAGGTATAGGCAAGCTATATTCCCCAAGAGGTTTTGGTCCAAAGTTGTAAAGCGTAGCCATAGGCAAGGCAATCTATATTCCCCAAGTGTTTAGTAAGCCCTGTTGAGACAGGCCTACATGTATTAGAGTGATCATGTAGTGTGTATCCCTCTTAGTCATAAAGAGTGGATGTGGCATCAAGTTGTTGAATTAACCACTAGGTAGGTACGAGGGTGGTAAGGTGTACTCGTATCTAAGTTTGATGGTGATCGAAGAAGTTAAATCTTCGATTAAGGGGAGGAATGTGAGATTAAGTAATCTGAGAGTGTGAGTTGATTGGGACCAAGTTATGACTAAAGGAGTCTAATGTATTGATGAACCATGTACGTGAAAAGGATACCTAGAGAACTAGCGAGTACAACAGATGGTACCCATGTATCTCGGTAGATGGATCTCTTTTTATATAGACATCAATGATCAAGGTGCAAAAGGAAGATGCAAACGTTCAAGCATTAATCAATGTTATGCAGGTACAAAGAAGAAGCACAAAATGTTTGAGGATGAAACTCATCATGCAAGGTTCATGGTCAGCCAAAACCACCAGTAAACAAAGATTGTGGGCAACTAGAAACCACTTGATGTGATGGTTCCTAAGCATTGTAATGGTAGCACATTGAAGGAAGCTCAACCATATGAAGATAAAAAAACTGAAGATGATGACATGACTCAGATAAAGACCTAACCAAGACATGTATTTGTTAAGGAGGAGACATTGTAGATTAAAGGAGCAAATTGCAAAGGCTTTAGCACAAGACTAATTTGATTATTTGATAGAAGCATTGGGCATTATAAATATTGATGTAAGATGTAATTAGTAGTGGAAATTAGGGGGGAGTGTTGGATGTATTAATTTCTACCTACCAACCACCACCAAACTTCGAGAGAGCTCCACCGACATCCACTGATGGTTCGAGATATTTCCCTCCGAGAACTTTCTCGATTCTCCAGATTCTCCAGAGTCTTCCAAAGACTCTATAAATGCAAAGCAAATGTAATCGCGTTGATTATGAAGCAATAAAATTTCTTCTGTGTTATTTGTCTGTGTTATTTCTGCTTCTGCACCCTTCATGGAATAAGTTCCTAAGAGTTCAAGGAATTCTCCAAAACTCAATAATAACAGGGAAACCAATATTTCAAACCTTGCCTCTTGAAATGACGAATATTAGGGTTCTTTCACCCAAAAAAATCTTCTTCGTAAGATGAATTACCTTGATCCCAACACAAGGTATGCTTAGCTGTGAGTCATTGTACTTCCTAATCTCGAAGTTGAGATGCCATGTGATAAGAACGATGTGTTTGCTTTTGGTTTGGTACAATGCATGGGGTTTCTCTAGTACTCTCTGAGCACATAGTAATGACACAACTATCACATTTTTTTGTGATAGTCAACACCATCCTAGTCATAATCCATGCGGGATTGTGGAATCCCTGAGACAATCATGGAATCCTTTCATGTCCAATGGGTAGATACATGGTGTAGTGCTTATTTTTTACTAAAGTATTAAGAGTACCTTTTACCATATGCAACATGAGGTAAGACTTTCCAAATTCACTTTAATACGTGAACTCTCTCTAACCACTAGAACGATTTGTGGTTAATTATGATTATAAACACCCTCGAAATTTTTTCTCCACGACTGATTCTATGGTTATGCTACACGCCTTCAAAATCCTAGCAAGGAACAAGGGGTTATACCCTCACTTAGTAAACCTTTTGGAAACCCTCTTAATAAAGGTAGGATTGAATTTGAAATCCTTTCCAAACCATTGTACTTAGCTTATCATAATAAAGCAGGTTGTGATAAACGTCTATACATAACTTCTAAACTAAAGTTTGGTTGGAACAAGGAATTTGGATTCCATGATAATAACAATAAGGTTATGTTTTCTCCTTATTTCCTTAACCAAAAAAAATAATAATTAGTGAGTTATGGGGTACATTACACAAGTCGTGCAAATCAATTCAATCTAGTAAAACCATGTAATATATTGACACGCCAAGCCCAATTCCATTAGAATTTGACCAACGCTCTTCTAGTTACAGATATACCTCCATCCAACACTAAATCTCACCTTAGATTCCCGTTAATTTCTGGTGGAAATAGTTGAGCAATGGTGTTCGATTTTGATTTTAGATATGACACTCCTAGTGACTATTAGTTGAATCACAATTGTTGAAGCCACACATCTATCAAGTTTTCTCATATTTGAAGATTTCTTATAGGGTATTTTCATATTATGCAGTGTGAGTGATTATTTTTCTCAACAATAATAAAGACTCGGTATAGTATTCTCACAAGCGATGCACACAAGAATTTTGAAGCAGAACCAATTCTTGAATCGTAGATGACCCCATTTTCCAGCCTTATTATGCCTTGTACTTGTGTCAAGAACATCAATTTCAACCATTTCTGCAGCTCCATAATTCAATATATTTTGGACAACCATAATGGCTATGTCTTCTTTCTTTTAACAATACCGACTCTCTAGAAGTTTCCCATATGTTCAATTCACATTCTTTAGAACAATAACTTAATATTACAAGCTCTAAAAGATGACAGTCATTCGATTCGACTCACGTTGATGATTTTTACCTCACTTTACTTATACATATATTTTTCCCTTGTAGGTGCCCCACCTATAAGACTTTAGAAATGCAATGCAAGGAGTGAAACCATTATAAATTACTTCAGAAATGAAATGTAAGGAGTGAAATCATTATAAAGTATTCACATACCTAAAATCCATATTGCTCATGGACTCGCATACCCACAACCCCGCATACCTATATATCCACATTCCCGCATTCCCACAACCCAAATATCGACAAGCCTGTATATTGTGTACCAAATGACAGTTACGATTGAGTGCGTGACATGCACCAAAAATCTGAAGGGGAAATTTTGAATAGTAAATTTTCCATAATATGTGAAGGGGTACTTACAAAAACATATCAAATTTATACACACAATCCTCACACTTACACAAGGGCATTGAAAGTAGAAAAAAATGGAGAGCAAGAAAAAGCGAGTTATTCTGTGGACACACTGTGAACTCATTGTCTCATGACAGTAAGAATTTACAGTGGTATATAGCATATAAATGGTATTTTGAATTGCTTTAGGAAGACAAGCTCAAAGCATTAATTTATTGAGGTTAACAAAAAGGGAAAAACCCCTATCCCTTTAAGACCAAATATGTTCAGAAGGATGCCGTGTCTACCAACACTAGACACAGTCCTGAAGATTTTTGAAGAAGATTCTTTTTGGACGGTCAAGGTGGAAGCATTAGTTTACTCAAGGAATTAATGGTTAACCCTTGGTCACATACTCGAACATCAATGAAATAAGAACATATATATTGTCTCAACCATTCAAAGATTTTTTCTGGATTTTCACGCAATTGGTGTGTCAAGACTCAAGGGTGTATGTCCCTAGGTATGTCCTTTATTTACTCCATTACTGAGTAAAGATATGTTCCACATTTGATTGGGCCTCGGTCATATGAAATGATATATCCCATCAATTGTCTAATTTTATTCAA
The DNA here is from genome assembly GCA_000966675.3 of Picea glauca. Classification (NCBI taxonomy): domain Eukaryota; kingdom Viridiplantae; phylum Streptophyta; class Pinopsida; order Pinales; family Pinaceae; genus Picea; species Picea glauca. Next base: position 69,747 of record JZKD02S1711958.1, on the reverse strand, counting down.
ACTAAGAGGTTGTTCATGTCCTCTTATTTGGTTCTCTCTCTTTCTTACTACAATACATTCGAGGAAACTCCCCAATGCAAATTTTTAATAAGACTCTGCTCAATTCATGCACCCTACAATATGGAGGCACACATAATAATTTTGTTTTTACCCAAGCCAAGATTCCTTCATCAAAGAATGCAGATGCATGCTCACACAGACTGGACTAACCATGGTTACATAAGAGGTCTTGGATTTTCTCAAGGGAAGGTAGTGTGTGTATTTGAGGAACAATGCACATGTACGTAACGCTTTTTGGTTTCGAAGGGAAACCCCTACTTCTTCTTAGGTTTGTTTGTGACATATTTTTGGTGTATGATTTGTGAAAACACTATAGGACATGGTCCTTGTTCTTTGATAATAAGAGGAAGAGACACTTTATTCTCATGCTACTAAAAATTGTTGGTATTAAAGCCAAAATCTTCTCAAGTATTATTGAAATGGTAGCACTCTTTGAATCCTTTAATATGAAAGAAGCATAAGCCCTCAATATCTTTGACCGAGAAGGAATTTTCATATCCCCTATGCTACTAATTGATTATGCCTCAATTTCCAATAAGGTGCAAGAAATTTCATAATTGGACAACGACAATAAAGACTCATGTGTCCAAGCTAAGGTGACAACTACCTCAAGAAAAAATTATTGCCAAAAAGAGGAAACAATTGGCTCAGTAAGATGCACATACTAGGGTAAGTTCAAACATTGGTGTAGTGGAATTCTCTCCCCTGGAATGAAACAATAAACCACAGCATATCCAAACAGGTAGATCCATAGCCAACGTCAAAGGTGTCATAGTGCACCACACCCATAAGAACCCCTCTACAAGCCACAAGGAATAGGATATTTGTGTAGGTGGAAAACAAAAAAAATCAAGGATGTGACGACAATGGAGATGGTGGGGACCTCCTATGATACCAATTGGAGGCTACACACATGGTTACCCATCTCCCCAAAAGAAAAAGGAATGGAAGTGAAGGTGTTTCTCTAGATCGTGATGGTTTAGATTTCTACATAACTGACATGCATATTTATGAAGTCAACAACATGCTCACATGGGATGAAATTCAACTAGCATAGCGAAATTTGATAGTAGCATGAGGGTCAAACTGTGTTTTAGGAAGAGTATTCTACTCGTCATCATGCTAGGTATGACAAACAACCCAAAAATCTTCCTATCGAGAGAGTGAATATGAAGGATAAAAGGTGACAAGAAAATGAAGCTATGAAATTGAAGTTAGGGTGTTGAAACCTTTAGGGGTTATCAATATTGATCAAGCCATTGGTGATTCTCTATATTACTTGAGAACAGAGAAAGAGATAGAGAATGAGAGATTATAAAAGACGGTAAGGGAACCTAAAGCTTCCCTTAGCCCATAGCCATTATTTGAAAAACTATTAGCTATGATGGTTCCTTAGGAGGTCCCTGAAGGAACGGTTGGATCAAACTCTAAAGTCAATAGATCCACAAAAAATTTCAACGATATCAAGGGATATGTAGTTGAAAATATTGAAAAAATACTTTTCGTTATGTGGAATGCTTTGGAAATATTTACCAAATATGGTGTCATAGTCGGAAGGATTCATTCCCTAAGTGAATATCTATAAGAGGATTTATGCAATGAAGAGAATTTAGCACATTCATGGACATAATATCCAACATGGATGAATATGTAAGGTGAAAGCATGTCCTTCCTTCTAAAAGTTGGTAAAGGAAATACAAGTGAGATGGGTTGGGATAATCGACACTTTTCTAGAAATGAGTGTCGCGTATGATTCATTGATGGACAAGAAGTGTATTATTTTTAAAATCTCTTGATATTATAAATAAGCTAGAATGTCCCATTTTAATAAAGGAATCGTTGTTTTTAAATAAGGATCATGTGGAAAAAGAATTGGGTGTACTATGTGTTGCATGGTGAACAAAATTTGATGAGCTTGCAAACTTTCTAGAAGAGGAGCTAAGATGATGGTTGGTCATTTTTATGAACAAGAATGAAGATAAATCATCCTTAGCACATTGGTAGTGGGATACATTGAAGAGCACTGAGGATGACATATTTGTAGTTAAGGCCAAATGGTGCATTAAACGCAATCACTAATGCATCGTAATATTGAAGTTCAAAGAAACAATTATGTGAATTCCACTAAATATGCGCCCTCTTATATAGAGAATGAAAACATGGCCTAAGGGACTGTTCTATACTCCATTTTTGTAATTATAAGCTTTGTTTGAACCATTACCCTTAACTTTTCTTCCTTCTCAGTTTTCAAATCATCTAGTCCTATCATTCGAGCATTCGTGTTTGCAAGAATGATTTTGGACTGCCTCTTTTTGTCTTCTTCGTTTCCTCTATTTTACATATATGGTCCATGGGAGGTCCATCCTAGCCCACTAGGGAGAACACATTTTTTATTTATCGTTTAAATATCATGAATATTGTGTAGTGGAAATTTTTGGCATCCATTTTATTTGATATTGAACAATAAGTTTGTACATATTTTTTGAAATCCCACAGAGAGCTATATGGGGGATCATAAATTTTGTGGTTTCAGACTTCTACTTAAGAATCAAATCTTGAGAATGAGTTTCCTTTAGATCCCTAGTATATGAATGTTGCTAAATCATTTAAAGTTCTCTGAAAAAAGGGTAATTTTTTCTACCTTGTATCTTGCAATGATGATGCAAGTTGTCTAATAATAGAAACAATTTATCTTTCTTCATTTTTAAAATTTTGATCCTTTGAATCTGAGCTTTGTCTGGTCCACTTCGAGACATTAAAGAATATATCTTTGGTTTAAAAAATACCTTGGGAGATTGTCTTGTGATGCAGGAGCATCATTATCACATCAAGAAAAGTAGATGTGGAAGAAAAGTTGACACTTAAACGCATTGAAAGAGACAAACCGACTCTTAACTAGCTTGGTAGCGGTTTAAAGATCATTTTGAATCTCTCATTAATTAATTAGTTGTATGTAAAGTCGGGCCACTGTTTTTAATTGATGGATTATTGTAAATCCTTACATGACTGTAATATATTACAGGTGTAGGATATTAGCCCGTATGAGTCATTGGGTTGCATTAATTAAGCTGAGTAGGTAACCGCTGGAGTAGAAGGTGATAGAATTTAGATAGGAGGAAGAAGAGAGAGAAACCTCTGGGTCCTTAGATAATTTTTCTAATTATAATGACTGTAAGAGATAGAGGTGTAATTATGTTTTTTGGAATGATAGAACAAAGGAAGTTGATCCAATTGTACAGTGTTGATACTGTTTACAAGTTTACTGTTGTTATGAATTTTGTAGGTGTATGATGTTCATCGTGAATGGATGAAATTATGAAGAATTGAATAAGTTTCAATTGTTTCTCTTCTGTAATTTATTCAAGGACTGCATATTGAACGCAAGGAGTGCATGAGAGAGAGTCTTGTTCGAGTTGAATCTCAGAAGAGATAGCGTGGAACTTTTGTATGCAAAGTGTGCATGTTAAGCGAAAGGAGTTTGTATGCAAAGTATTTGGCTTGGAGAAGTAACTCAGGTTTTTCTCGCAAGAAAGTACAGAGGTCGGTTGCAAGGAGTACACAGGACCAGAAAACGACTAAGTGTTGAAGAAATATTTTAGTGAAGAATTTGCAAAGGTTGGGCCATGTGAAGGGTGAAGATCTATCCAAGAGTTGTCGAATTATTTCAAACCATTGGATTTAGGAAGAGTGCACGAAATTTAAACTCTGTGTATACATAAGAGAAGAGATCATTGAAGTTTTGAAGGAGACAAGGGCCATTGATTTAAGAAGAACACGTGTCAACAAATTGGGAGATCTGGGTAAATTGCAATTGGGTTTCAATTGAGAATTCAGATTGTCGAAACTCAAAGACTTGAAGGATATGTGAATCATCTAATCCGGAAGGATACGTGGCGATAGATTATGAGCTCTGGAGAAATCACTTCGAGATTTTCAAATTGAGACTTGAAACTCCCAAAGCCTAGTGAGCTGAAATAAATGTTGACCATTGGATAGTCCGAAGTAAATTATGGTTGTCTGATTCAGGAGGACATGCGACAAGAAGCCATGCATTTGAGAGGGAAAAAAAGGTTGAAATTTGAAACTCTTGAAGTCATAATTATGAAATAAATCACAACCGTTGATTTAGAAGGGTTAAATTTGATCTGTAGATTTCGAAAGGACAGATCTGAGCCATCCATTCAAATGCATTGTCAATATTGTGAGATCGATGGTTATGAAGAATTGTGGGGATAGAAAGTGATCATAATTTTAAAACTTGAGAGTGTTCCACAATAGAAACCGTGGTATTACAAATTGGACACGTGGCATTTGGTGATTAATTGTGGGGAGAAAAGTGGATTGATCCCAAACCACTTTCAACCATGCCTAGAATTGTGTATGGACATAACCCAAGGTCATATGTGGGAAGGAGCTAATGGTGGATGAGCTAGCGCTTGAACACTAATCGCCCAATATTGCGAAGGAAGAGATCGTGAGTGTCATAGAACTTGTACTCAAAGGCTGAAGAGACCTATGGTTATTTACAAGCAAGACCATTAAGGTTTCAGAGAGCTAATTCAGCTCTGAGAATTGAAGATCCTTGACCAGTAGGTCACGTACCCCAAGGAGAAGGGGGGTTGGAATCAAGTGTTATCAGAGCCTGAAAAAAAAACTTGAAGTTGTATTTTTTGTGTTAGGAGCAGTTGAAATAATTCCGCCAAGGATACACATAGATCTACATATAGTAAACCGTGTTGTAGGAAGGGAAGTGAGAGAAATTTGTGCAAGGTTGGAAGTGATGGAAGCAATGAAAAGGAGAACATCTGCTGCTGGAGACGTCAGTGATGCAGAGAGTGAAGAAATACAAGTTGAAGAAGTTATAGGGGAAGATGCAGGTGATGAACGCTTCTTGAAATTTGTTATGGAGTTGGGAGCTAGAGCGAAGATGGGCGTCTCAATGTATGAAGGTAATTTAGATGCTGAAGAGATATTGGAATGGATAAGGTCCATGGATAAGTATTTCAACTATGAAAATGTCGATGAAGGAAAGAGGGTGAGACATGATGTCACCAGATTAAAGGGACATGCAACACTATGGTGGGATGAACTGCAGGCAGAGAGAGGGAGCAAAGGTAAACAAAAGATAAAGAATTGGGATAGAATGGTAGCCAAACTGAAGGCTAAATTCATACCAAAGGATTACCAGATAAATTTGTTCATAAAATTGCTGAACCTGAGATAGAGGCCACGTATGACAGTGAAATATTATACAAAAGAATTATATAGGGTGAATATTAGGACTAGACAAAGGGAGAAGGATGATGAAAAAGTTGTCAGGCATATAAATGGCTTGAGGTATGAAATCCAGGATGATATTAGTATGATGACTGTAAGGACAGTGGAAGATTCTTATCGGATTGCATTGAAGGTAGAAGAAAAGTTGGCCAGGAACCAGAGTCAAGAAAGAAAAAGAAGAGGCTCAATTAGAGGTATGGGAATTTTCTATGATAAGGCACCGAAAAACAAGGATGAGATTGAGAAATCATATAGTCACTTTGAAAGAGGAGGAAGTTCCCGAAGAAGACCGTTTGGTGGGAGAAATTATTTTCCTCAAGGAAGACGAAGAGTTAGAGGAGGTGGAGTTAAATGTCATGTCTGTGGAAAGACATGACACATGTCTTGGGAATTCCCCAAGAGGAAGAAAAAAGGAGGAGGAGAATTACACATTTATGAAGCCCAGAAGAATGTGGAAGGAGAAGCAGCAGAAGGAGGAGGAGAATCACACATTTATGAAGCCCAGAAGAATGTGGAAGCAGAAGCAACAGAAGGAGGACATAACCTTATGATGAGGAAAGTTCTTCTAAAGCTTGAGAAGGAAACAAAAGGCTCAGTTCAGTGAACGCATTTGTTTAGGACTGCTTGTAAAACAAAGGAAAAAGTTTTCAAGATTATTATAGATAGTGGGAGAACTGATAATTTAGTACCTATAGAAATGGTCGAGAAGCTGGAGATGGAGAAAACTGCACGCCCAAGTCCATATAAAGTATCGTGGTTACATAAAGGACATCGAGTAATGGTAAGTCAAGAATGAAAAGTTGAATTTAAAATAGGAGGCTATAAAGATGATATTTTGGGTGATGTAATTCCTATGGATGTTTTCCATATTGTGTTGGGGAGACCATGGCAGTTTGATAGGAATGTCATTCATGATGGGAGGAAAAATATTTATACTCTGGAAAAAAGTGGTAGAACCCAGATGTTACTGCCAATAGAAGAGAATAAACGAAAGGAATAAGCCAACGCAAGAATACTTCTCATGAGTGGGAAGGAACTCTTGAATGAAATCAAGAAAGATCAAGAAATGCAATTCGTTGTAGTGAGGAAGCCGAGAGTTATCCTTACCAATAGTTGTATGGATGATTTTCCTGAAGAAATCCAATAATTGTTAGAGATTTTTTATGACATAGTAGTCGATGAGTTGCCTCACTCATTACGACACATCAGGAGTATTAACCACCATATTGACTTGATTCTAGGAGTCATTTCTCCAAACAAAGTGGTGTATAGGTTGACACCTTGAGAGAATGAAGAGGTTAAGAAGCAAGTTCAAGAGTTTTTCAATAAAGGTTTAGTCAGGAAAAGTCTAATCCCATGTGCAGTGCCAACTGTGTTAAGTCCTAAGAAGGATGGAGGATGGAGAATGTGTATAGATTTTAGAGCCATCAACAAGATTACCATCAGGTATAGATTTCCTTTACCCAGGATGGATGATTTGATGGATTTTTTGAGTGGAGCAAGTTATTTTTCAAAATTATAATTGAAGAGTGGATATCATTAGATAAGGGTGAGAGAGGAGGATAAATGGAAGACAACATTCAAGACAAATGAAGGTTGTTTTTAATGGCTAGTCATGCCATTTGGATTGACAAATTATCCAAGCACATTTATGAGGTTGATGAATGAAGTACTGAAAGACTTCATAGGTAAATTTGTCATTGTATATCTGGATGATATATTAGTTTTCAGCAAAACAAAGGAAGAACATCTAAAGCACTTTACATTAGTGATGAGGAGGTTGTAGCGAGAAAAGTTGTTAATAAATTTGAAGAAAAGTTCTTTTATGAATACATAAATCATATATTTCGGTTTTGTGATCTCTTTAAATGAATTAAATATGGATCCAGAGAAGGTGAGATCAATCAAAGAATGGTCGTCACCTAGGATCATATTTGAGGTGATAAATTTCCATGGGTTAGCAAGTTTTTATAGAAATTTTTTCAGAAACTTTAGTGGTATATCTGTACACATGATGGATATTGTGAAGAAGAAACATAAGTCCTTTAATTGGACAGAGCAAGATGAGAAAATTTTCAAGGTGTTGAAAAAGAGGATAACAGAATTTTGGAAAAACATTTCAGGTGAGATGTGATGGAAGTGGAATAACCATTGGAGCCGTCTTGAGTCAAGATAATAGGCCAGTTGATTATTTTAGTGAGAAGTTGAATGACACTAAGGAAAAATATTCGACATATGACCAAGAGTTTTATGCAGTGATTCAAGCTTTGAAGAAATGGAGACATTATTTAATTCCAAAAGAGTTTGTCTTGTATAGTGATAATCAAGATTTGCAATTTATTACTAGGCAAGAGAAGTTGAATCAGAGGCATGCTAAGTGGGTAGAATTCATGCATAATTTTACTTTTGTCATTAAACATATTTCTGGAAGTGTTAATAAAGTTGTAGATGCTTTGAGCAGGAGGAGTTTGGTTGTACATGAATTCCAAGTGAAGAACTTAGGATTTGAGCAACTTAAGGAAATGTATCAGGAAGATCCAGTTTCTAAGGAGACTTATGAAGCATATGGAAATCTTTTGTTGAGGTATAACAACTCATG
>JZKD02S1711958.1:0-21030 GCA_000966675.3 Picea glauca | reverse complement strand
GTGATGTTATTCCCATGGATGTTTGTCATCTATTGCTGGGTAGACCGTGGCAATATGAAAGAAATGTGGTTCATGATGGGAGGATGAACACATACACCCTAGAGAAGAATGGGAGGACACACATGTTGCTTCCAATCAAGGATAAGGAGGTGAAACCTTAAGTAAGAAACACTGTACTTCTCATGAGTGGGAAGGACCATCTTACAAAGGTTAAGAAGAAGGAGGAACCGAAATTCATTGTGGTCAAGAAGCCTAGAATTGTTTTGACCAGCACAAAAGTGGATGATTTACCAGAAGTGGTTCAGGAACTGTTGGAAGAGTTCGTTGACATAGTAGTTGACGAACTACCTCATTCGTTGTCACCGATCAGAAGTATAAGTCATCACATTGATCTCATACTTGGAGCTAGTTTTCCAAACAAAGCCGCGTACAGATTGACGATGCAAGAGAATGAGAGGTCAAAAGACAAGTCCAGGATTTGTTGGACAAAGGTTTAGTCAGAGAAATCTTGAGTCCATGTGTTGTTCCGACTGTACTTAGTCCGAAGAAAGATGGAGGTTGGAGGATGTGTAGTAATTCAACTGCAATCAACAAGATAACCATCAGGTACATATTTCCATTGCCAAGGATGGATGATCTGATGGATTTCTTAAGTGGAGCAATTTTTTTTCGAAGATTGATTTGAAAAGTTGATATCACCAGATTCGTATGAGAGAAGGTGATGAATGGAAGACAACCTTCAAAACTAATGAAGGGTTGTATGAATGTCTTGTTATGTCATTTGGGTTAACAAATGAACTTTGTACCTTCATGAGGTTGATGAACGAAGTCCTGAAGGAGTTCATTGGAAAATTTGTCATTGTGTATCTGGATGACATATTGATCTTCACTAAAACAGAGGCAAGGCATATAAAACACTTAGCTACAGTGATGAAGAGATTACAACAAGAGAAGTTGCTGATAAACATGAAGAAATCCTCATTCATGAAGACATAACTCATTTGTTTGGGATTTGTTATTTCTGCAGATAAATTGAGGATTGATCCAGATAAGGTGGAGGTAATCAAGAATTGGTCATCACCGAAGAATATCTTTGAAGTTCAAAGTTTTCATGGATTAGCTAGTTTCTACTGAAAATTCATCAGGAATTTCAGTGGGATTAGAACAACGATCATGGACATAGTGAAGAAGAAACATAAATCTTTTCACTAGACAGAAGAGGCTGAGAAGAGTTTTAATCTTTTGAAGAGGAAAATCATGGAACAACCAATCCTGGTGTTGCCTGATTTCCAAAATACATTTCAAGTGAAATGTGATACAAGTGGATTTACAATAGAGGCAGTCTTGAGTCAAGAAGACATGTCGATAGCATACTTCAGTGAGAAGCTGAATGAAGCGAAGGTGAAATACTCCACGTATGACAAAGAGCTTTATGCTATTATTCAGGCATTTAAGAAATGGAGACATTACTTGATTCTGAAGGAGTTTGTCTTATACAATGACAATCATGCACTGCAGTTTGTGACTCAACAGGAAAAGTTGAATCAAAGACATGTAAAATGGGTTGAATACATGCAGAACTTTACTTTTGTAACTAAGCATATTTCTGGAACTGCTAACAAGGTTGTTGATGCTTTGAGTAGGAAATGTTTGATATTGCAGGAGTTCAGAGTTAAAACACTGGGTTTTGATGATCTCAGAGACATGTACATAGATGATATAGATTTTAAGGAGGTGTATGAAGCAGCTGAGAATCAAATTCTCAGGGATAGAAGTCAATGGACAAAATACATGATCCAAGAAGGATTATTGTTTAAAGGAAATCAACTTTGTATTCCAAAATTTGCAGCATTCGAAGGGAAATAGACAAAATGAAGGATTTTATCAACCATTGCCCATACCTGAGAGGCCGTGGGATGTAGTCAGGATGGACTTCATATTGGGGTTGCCAAGAACACAAAGAGGGTTTGACTCATTCTTTGTGGTAGTGGATACATTTTACAAAATGGAACACTTCATACCATGTCAGAAAACCAGTGACGCAACTCACATTGTGAATCTGTTTTTCAAAGAAGTCATTCGAATTCATGGATTACCAAGGAGCATAGTTTCGGATCGAGACACTAAGTTAGTAGGACAATTTTGGAGGGCCTTATGGAAGAATCTAGGAACTAACTTATCGTTTAGTTTGGGTTATCATCCTCAGACGGATGGATAGACAGAAGTGGTGAACATAAGTCTGGGAGACTTGCTGAGGAGCCTGGTGACAGAATACCATAGCCAGTGGAACAACATATTACCACAGGCAGAATTTGCTTATAATGATTCAGTTAATAGAAGCACATGGAAGAGTCCATTTCATATTGTCTATGGCATGCAACTGAGAGGAATTTCTGAGATGAGGAATTCAAAACAGATTATGACTAGGAGCGCTAGTGCAGAAGATTTCGCAGAGGTGATGAAGGAACTTCACTTCTAGGTGAAGGAGAGATTACAGATTTTGAGCCAGGAATATAAGCGGAGAGCAGATCAACAGAGAAGACAACTTCAATTTGAAGCAGGCAATTTGATTTTGGCAAATTTGAGAAAGGAAAGGTTCCCGAGAGGAACATATAATAAACTGAAGATGAAGAAAATCGGACCATGTAAGGTCTTGAATAAATTTGGAGCGAATGCTTACGAGATTGAATTACCCGATGGGATTGTAATTTCTCCGATATTCAATATCTCAGATTTGTACCCATATAAAGCTGAGGAAGGGACAAAAAGTAATCAGCTAGAGGTCCAGTGGAAAAAACAGATGCCTGTTGCAGAAAAGCCACAGATGGAGCGCATACTGGACAAAAGGGTTGGCAAGAAGACCAGGAGAAAGCAATACTTTGAATATTTGTTCAAGTGGAAGGGCCATCCAGTTGAAGATGCCAGCTAGGAGAACGAAGTAGAGAGCCAGAGGTATGGACACATCGTACGCGAGCTTATGGACAGGAGCCCATTGAAATTTTCAAGCAAGGGAGTATGATGCAGGAGCATATCAAGCGAGCCAACACGGAGACAAAAGACAGTTGGAAAAACACCAAACACAATTTTTTTAAATGTCTTGACACATTTATGAGGCCATTAAGTGGAGGCACACTTGTAAAATGTAAACGTACCTTGAGCGATCCGCTCTCATCCTTAGTAGGTAGACGACATTTATGATAGTTAATGCAAGTAGGTAGAATTGAATTCCTAGATTAGACAGTTTTAGGAGCAGAGGGAAAATGGATATAGACACCCTCATTGTATTATTGTAAGGTAGGAAGAACATTACCAAAAACAAAAGAGAATACAGAGCTGGAACAGAAAACCTGTGTTTGAAAAACACCCATGTACAGAGATTTGAGTTAATAGAAGAAGTCTTAATTCAGATTCATGGCATTGTATTTGTTTCTTGTATGTGTATGTTGAATGGTATGTTCATGGTTTTACTCTTTCTGTTATACATTTTCTTTCTATTATGTGTATGAATGATTTCAGGGTTATGTTTGAAGTCTGAGAGAGAAAGAGTTAGGAAATGAGTTTCAATTATTTCTCTGTCTCAGCGAGAGTTCCTGCATGGAGTGCAGTTAAATTATCTGCAAGGAGTGCATTGACAAAGGGTTCAGAGGTTTGTCTTTGAAAGCTCAGATAGGATAGCTTTTGTCCTCATTTCCTCAAAGGTGCAGTTAGGCACAGGAGGAGTATAAAGTGTGTTTAAGCTAAGTGAAGCTTCAGGGGTTTGTAACCTGAACGAATTGTTGAGAGACTCCTACTGCAGGGAGTGCACAGAGTTGAAAGGATTTCAACACTTGAAAGTGTTTGAAGGTCTGCCGCAAGGAGTGCCAGCAGGAGTTTTCATGAAAGACTTGAAGTCGGGAAAACCCTCAGAAGGGTTCGAACCTTTAAAGTCGTCGAATCGAAGCAAGAGGTTAAGTGCCTTGAAGAATTGAAAGGAGGTGCAGTGACATTGTGATGTAGGAGGACAAGTTCCATGCAGAGAAACATTTTATTTAAATTTCATGGAGGTTCTCAAGGGAAGAGACGAACGGTTAAAATTCTCCATAGAGAATTTGCGAAGTCCCGCCAACCGTCCGATTTGATAGAGAAGCAAGGGGGTTACGAATGTTTCCCCAGTTTCAAGCTCAGGAGATCATGATCTATAGGCCCTCACTTAGATACCCGTCAGTCATAGGATCTGACAAGAGTTGCACGGGGTTTAAACCCTCGCAAGCAAAGTGAAAGCCCTGAAAGGCGTCAAGATATCAGGGCTTCGGAATTTAGGATATCAGAAGTCTTGAGGGCAAGAGATCGGGTCACTCCATGATGAAAACCCCGAAATAGATATAAGTCATCCATCGGTTGGGACAAGTGGTGGATATCGGAATCCATCAACATATCGAGATTCAAAATTTCGCAAATCCTGAAGACGAGACGTCCAAAGCATTCGAAATCGTGAAATTGCGAAATGTTTAAGGATCGTTCGTCATAGGAGGGCGCGTGGCAGAAATCCTTGAATTCGAGGAAAGTCCCAATAGAAAAGTCCATCGACTTATCGGGGTTCGACATTTCGTGAATCCTGAAGACAAGAAACACACACATTTCAGAAACGTGAAGTCTGAAATCTCGACAAGGTGGAAAGATCCATTGTGGGGTTAGCTGAAGTCATTTCATCATATAGGAGGTCGGGAATCAGAACTTTGGGAGTTCCAAGGGAAAGAACCCATAAGCATTTGATTTCTCAAAATCGCGAAGCAACGAGGACCATCCATCTTGAGGGGATGCGTGGTAACAATCTAGGTTTTTGGAAAACAATCTCAAAAGGCAAGGTCATTTCATCACTTTGAGAATCGACACTTCAGGAGTCGAGAGACCAAGAGGTCGGGCGCTTGAGTCGTGAAAAATCGAAAGGGACTGTGGTCATATAAGGGAAGGTCATGTGGAACAAAGGTATAGTCTAGGGGGCTAAGTGGAGTTAAAGCCATTTCGACAAATCGACATATCGAAGATTGGAAGATCGAGAAGAATGAGGTTCTCAACAACGAGAATAAAAAAACCCCGAAACCCAAAATTTCTGTTGAGGAGAGATTAGGCATGTGCAGAAGCTGTGATAGGGGAAAAGGAAGGACTTGTGGACCATGTTTTTAACAGATATTCCAGTGAGGAATCGAAAGAGCCACTCCGGCTCAAAGGTGAAATTAGAACGATCCGTTAAGACCGAGAGGTCAGTGCAGAGACTTTGGTCGAGGTAGAGGCTTAGTCTATGTCAGAGGATATTAATCTCTCGGACATTGCACAATGCAGTTCATAAGGCCCTCATAGTTGAGGAAGAAATGAATGGTGGGGGTTAGGGAAATACTTCTTCTATATCGACTAGAGAGATGACATCAAGAGCGCAACAACATCACACATCATCCTGACAGACATCAAGACATTGAGATACACCCAAAGGACCTATGTTCTCAACACTGGGACGACACACTCCTCAACAGAGGACTCCTTATAGAGGACGACAACAACAAGAAAAATATCATCTGCAACAACAACATTTTAGTCATATTAAATAGAAAAAACAAGGACCATAGAATGCTAAGCCAACAACTTCTACTTTGGGGACCAGGAGCACTGGACCTAAGACTAGATTTGAACATATGGAGAGCCACATTACTAGCGAGATTATCCAATTGAGAAGGCCATAACAACCGGATCAATTAGACCCACTACTATCATATATTTGGGAAAGTCCCATAGGATACATGCAGTGATGAACAACTGTCAGGCTAGGTACTAGTCCACTGTGCTCGAGATGTCAAGTACAATCGTGGACAAAACTTTTAACATTTTGATATATCCAAGAGATACATAGAGATTTATATCTAGTGAAACACTAAAGAGAATTAAGGTAAGGGAAGTCAAGAAGGATGAGTTTAGATACATTGAAATGCCATTGGGTGCCAAACAAAATATTAGGGGAAAGGTCACAAACTGTAGCATTAACTTGGGAGATTTTGTAATGAAGGCCAACCTGTATGTCACAATATAGGATCTTTTGGCATAGTTATTGGTATGGACTGGTTGGAATTGCATGGTGCAATACTTAATTGTAATACGAAACAATTGAGTTTGATAGATGATTTGGGACAAAGTAGATTGATTGTAGGAAGGAACTAGGGGGTGTCCTTGAGATTTATTTCCTCCTTCCAACTACAAAAGAGTATGTGCAAGGGGTGCAAGATTTATTTAGTGTTGGTGCTAAATGAAAAGGGTGAGGTGGAAGGATTATAAAAACTTATTGTATTGATAGAGTTTGCAGACATATTTCCAGAAGATTTACTAGGCCTACCTCCTGAAAGAGAGTTGGAATTTACAATAGACTCGAAACCTGAAATTGAACCAATAGTAAGAATTGTTTATCGAATGTCAATGCTTGAATTGCAGGATTTGAAAATTAAATTGAAGGAATTGTTGGACTTGGGACTTATATGTCCAAGTGTGTCACCTTGGGGTGCACTAGTTATACTCATGAGAAATAAGTATGGACCATGGAGACTTTATATTGACTATCGTCAATTGAACAAAGTGAAGATCAAGAACCAATATCTGTTGCCAAGAATAGATGATTTGTTTGATCAGATGAAAGAGAAGATGGGGTGTTTTAGAATATTGACTTTAGATCAGGATATCACCAATTATGGATTAAAGAAGAAAATATCACTAATACTGCATTTAAGACAAGATTCATACAATATGAGTTTACAATTTTATTGTTTGGATTCACAAACGCCCCGGGGGTATTCATGAGTTTGATAAATGGGGTGTTCCTCGAATACTTGGATAAGTTTGTTCAAGTATTTATTGATGACGTAATGATTTATTATCGCACAAAATAAGATCATGACAAACATTTAAGATTGTTCCGAGAGTTTCTACAAGAAAACTAATTGTACGGGAAACTATCCAAATTTTCTTTTTACCAATCGAAGATTCATTACCTGGGACATATCATATTTGGTAAAGGTATCACTATGGATCCAGTGAAGGTAGAGTCCATTATGGAGTGGAAAACAATGATGAGCGTACAAGAAGTATGTAGTTTTAAGAGTTTACAAGGATATTACCGACAGTTCGTCGAAGTTTTTTCAAGAATAGCTAATATGATAACTGGATTGCATAAGAAAAACAAGAAGTTTGTTTGGATAGAGAAATGCATGGAAGAATTTCAAAAGATAAAGGAGTTGTCAATGACACTACCAATACTAAAATTCTCAGACATGGAAAAGGAATTCTTGGTATGCACAAACACATTCCAAGGAAGTTTTAGGTGGATTTTTTATGCAAGACAATTGAGTGATCACTTACATTTAAAGGAAATTGAGAAAGAATGAAGAGAACTATGCAATGCACGACTTGAAGTTATTGGAAATTGTGTAGTCTTTGAGAGTTTGGAGACATTATCTGATTAGAAGGAAATTCAAATTAAAGACAGATCACTGTGGATTGTATCATATCTTCATACAAAGTGACTTGAATTCATGACAAAGGTGTTGGTAAGAATTACTTAGTGAATACAAATTTGAGATTAATTACATTAAAGGAACAACAATTAACAAAGTGGCAAATGCGTTGAGTCAGAGACCATGCATATTATTAGTAATACCACTTAGGGAGAATCTTCAAGAAAAGATTTTAACTTTACCGATAGACGATGAGTGGTAAAAGGATGCAAAGAATAATATTGTATGAGATACCATGATGCAACCAAAGTATGAAGGTTATTAATTAGACAACGATAGATTGTTGAGATTTAATGAAAGAATTTACATACCGCATAATGATGAATTAAATTTTTTTATCTTAAGAGAAGCACATTGAGAAGCGTACATGGCTCATCCGGGAGTCACAAAGATGAAGGAAGACCTTCAGAATTTATTTTTCTAGAAAGGAATGAAGGAATACATAATTAGTTACATGGAGAGATGTTTGCAGTGTCCACAAGTGAAGGTTGAACATGACATCAAGAAGCATAACTACAGCCACAGTCTATTCCAAAATCGAAATCAGAGGTAATTTCGATGGAATTTATCATTGGATTTCTGCTAATGACAAGGAGTCATGATTCGATTTTCATGGTAGTTGACACTATGATGAAGAGTGCACACTTTATTCCAGTACATACGACATATCAAGTTCCAAAAATAGCTAGAGTATTTGTGAGCGAGATTGTGATATTACATGGTGTACTAAGAAGGATCATATATGATCGAGGATCAATTTTTACAGGATGATTTTTGACCAATTTCCAAGAGGCTTTGGGAACAAAAATAAAATTTAGCACGACATATCACCGAGAGAAAGATGGGAAAACTAAAAGAAAAAATCATATTTTGGAGGATATGTTACGTATGTATGTAATGGAGCAATAGAAATGATGGGAATAATTCTTTCCACTAGGAGAATTTGCATACAACAACAACTATCAGAGTATGATTAATATGGCACCATTTGAGATTCTATATGGGTGATGGTGTTGGACACTGTTGAGTTGGGATTGACTTGAGGACTAGGTCCTAGTAGGACCAAAAATGATTCAAGAAAGGGAAGAAAATATGCAATCGATAAGATAGAGGATTAAAGAATCTCAAGATCGACAAAATATTTATGTTGATGTGCATTCTATTGAACAAAGTTATGAATTTGGTGACATAGTTTTCTTGAGGGTAAAACCACACAAGAGTTCCATCAAGTTTGGAAAGGGTTCTAAAATCTCTCCTAGGTTTCTGGGACCTTTCAAATTTGTGGAAAAGAAAGGACCTGTGGCTTATCAACTAGCCTTTCCTGATTCTTTAAGGCATATGAACGGTGTATTTCATGTATCTTTTTTGAGACATTATATTAGTGACCCTTCACATGTTATTGACATGATTTCTTTGTAGGTGTCAGATGAGCGTTGTCTCATGTCAGAGCCAATATGCATTCTGGACCATCGCATTTGACAGATACAACGTCGAATAGTTGATCAGGTCAAGGTCTAGTGGGACAACTATAGTCCACACTTGGCTAAGATGGACTAGGTCCACTATATTATTAAATAAGAGCCATTATGGTAGATAGATATAATAAATAGGATTTCTAGAATATTAATTCTCTAAAATGTTACCAGAAGATAGAGAATGTTATATAAAGAAGTGAAAGCAATGTATTGAAGCATAGTGAAGAATATTGTTATTGTACAAGCAAGGATTTATTGAAGAGATTTATCCTTGCATAGGGATTAATATATGGTGTTACCCTACCTCAATGGTTTTTTCTACATTCTCTAGGGATGGCTTTAGGGGATAAATTTCGCTCATGGGATAATTTTCCATGTTTTTTTCCAAAAAAAGATTCGCTATTCTAAAAATGATTCGTCCAAATTCTATATGATAAAATTATTTTACATTAAAAATCGCCAAAATTTTATAAAAACTATATAAAATCCATAGAAATTTGATTATTTTTACAAAAATATTTCCAAACATTTATAGTTGGCATATGAAGGATTACTAAGATTCGCCAAGGTTTCTACATTTTAAAATAAATTTCCATATTTTGGTGAATGATTTGAATTTATTTCTGAATTATATTTGCATATCTATTCAAGTACTTAACAATGATGGAATCATGTTGCTTCACTATCCTCGATAACTTTGTAATGAAATCAATTGCAACCACTTTGCATTTACACTTAGGAATGGGAAATGTCTATAGGAACCTTGTTGGATATCTATGATCTATTTTAATCTTTTTCCATTGTATACACTTGGATATGTAAATAGCCACTTCCTTCTTCATTCCTGGCCAAATGTATTGGCTTCTTACAACTGAAATTGTCTTTTGATATCTTAGGTGCCTAACATATTACACATTGTGCATTTCCCTCATCACTATGTTTTCAACTCTCCTAAATTTGGCACATATATCTTTCATTTGTACATGAGGATTCCATCGTCTTTCAACTCATAATAATTAGTTTTTTTTTGTAAATTACCTAGATGTAAGTTTTCTTTTATTTTTACATATTCTTGGTATGAATTTTCATCGTCTAAATTTTAATATGCACTTCATGAACTCTTGTTCTCAGTGCATCAACGCCCTAATTTTTCTTTCGTTTGATACGCTTGATTTCAAAGTTACATTCATTTATAAATTCTAGTCATCTAGTTTTTCTATCATTTAATGTTGGTTGTCCAAAAAAATGATTCAGACCATATTGGTATGTACTTATCTCAAATATTACTATCATGAAGTAAATTCTCCACATTTTTAATGCATGAACAATTTCTTCCAACTCCACATTATGTGTAGCATGATTCCTCTCATGTTGGTTTAATTTCTGGGAATCATATCATGCCACATGATCTTTTTGACTAAGGAATCCACTGAGCCCTTCCTTTTGTGCATCCTTGCACACTGCAAAGTATTCATTTGGGTATGCAATATTTAATATTGGTTCACTTGTCAAAATATATTTTAACTATTGAAAACTTTCCTCGCATTTGGGAGTCCATTCAAATTTCACTTCCTTCTTTTGCAAAGAAGTGATTGGGATTTCAATATTTGAAAACCCCTTTATGAATCTCTAGTAGTATCCAACAAGAGCCATAAAAGATATGAACTCAACAACATTTATTGGTGCTTACCATCCTATAATGGACTTCATTTTCTCAGGATTAAATGTTATGACATCTGCTGAAATAATATGCCCTGAGTACTAAATCTTATTTTGATAAAAGATGCAATTAATTCACTTGGAATACAAGTTATGTTCTCTAAAAACTTGCAACACCATTATTAATTGTTTCTCATTCTCTTCATATGTCTTGGAGTAGATCAAAATATCATCCAAGAAAACAATTACAAACTTGTCCATGTATTCCATGAAGTCTCCATTCATTCGTCACATGAAAATAGTTGGGGAATTTGATATCCCAAATGACACTATCGTAAATTTGTAATGCACATATCTTGTTCTGAATGTCATGTATATAATTTCCTCTTGCTTTATCATCACTTGATGATAACCTTATCTTAATTCCATCTTGGAAAATATTCTTGCACCTTTCAGTTGATCAAAAAGATCATCAATCCTTGGAAATGAATATTTGTTCTTTATTTTGACCTTATTTAGTTGTCTAAAATCAATACACAACCTTAAGGATCCATCCTTCTTCTTTAAAAAGGGAACTGGGGCTCCCCAAGGTGACACACTTGGGAATATATACACCTTCTTTAACAACTCTTCAATCTACATTTGCAACTCCTTTAATTATAGTGTTCCCATTCTATAAGGTTTCTTGGACACTGGGGAAACTCTTGACACCAAATCAATCGAGAAATCAATGTCTCTCTTTTGTGGAAATCCTGGGATTTCCCCAAAAAAATCTTCAAAATATTTTAAAACTACATGGTCTTCAATACTTTCCACTTTTTCTTTGGTTTCCTCTTCCATATGGGTTGCAAAAAATTTACATCCCTTCCTAAAACATTGTTTCAACTGCATGGATAATATTTCTCTAACAACTACAACTCTTTGAATGCCTTGAATCTTTCCTTGTTTTCATTCCTCATCAAGACAAGTTATGGTCCTATTGTAACAGCCTATCACAACATGGTGTTTTTTCAACCAATCCATGCCAATTAGACAATCATCTGAGTGAAAAGCTATGATGTTCACATCTACCTTCGTCCTGAATCCATTCATGTCTATTGGACAATCTTCAACCAACTCATTGATATTTATCTTAGCTTAGCTCATGTGTTTATCTGAACTAGCCATGATTTATTATGCTTACTCGTTTTCAAGTGAAATCTTTTAATAAAGTTAGATTTTATGTAACTATGGAAAGCTCCATAATCAATTAAACTGATATGGGTTGGTTATAAATCTTACCTTCCACTTCAATCATGGGGGGTTGATACTCTACTTTCTTGTTGTCCAAGGATGCATAAAATCCTTGGAATTCTTCCTCCAATGACTTTAATTGTTCAGCCTCCTGAATTTTGTGGATAACCCTCATTCTTTCACCTTCGTGAGGGTATTCCCTATATAAGTGATTTCCCTCACATCCCGAAAATTGTATAGGCTACTACCTTGACCTTTTTCCAAATGAGTATGTTGTCTTATGATAATTTTGGGTTGACTGTCGTTTCTGATTTGTTTGGGAGTTGTTCTTGAAAAAGGGTGGTCTAAAGCCTTTTTTCCTTTGATCCTTTTTACACTTCATATTTTCATTCAAATATTTTTGGAATATTGGCCTTCATCTGCTATGCTCATAGAGATTCTTTTATATCCTTATGGCTTCCTCCAAATTTTTGGGGTTATCATATTGTATATTGTCACTATAGATATAGGGTAACCCACTTAGAAACATTTGGATTTTGACCTTATCATCTTTTATGAAGTCCAAATAGTTCAGCAACTCAAATAACATCTTCTCATACTCATCCATTATCACACTTCCCAACTTTAGTTCAAACAAATCTTTAATATTTCCCTCATAATAATGATTAGAAAAATATTTCTCTTGGAAATATTCTTTGAAATACCTCTATGATATCTTCCTCTCATCAAGGTGTTTTTCTTACTTAAGTTGATACCACTACATGGTTTCCTTTCCTTCCAAGTGGTATGTTTCAATTATTTTTTATACCATAGAGGGATAATCATGGGGTTGGAAACCTTTGTTCATTTCCAAAATATCAGCCTTAGCCTATTTCCCTTTCCTATGCTCACCATTGAATGTTGGTGTATATATTTTCCTGATTTCACCTTGTAATATGTCTCCCTCATGCCTTATCCTTTCTCTCCTCATACATATCACACTTGGGTTTCTCATTGGACTTAAAATTGCATGAGCTCTCCTACTGTATTGCTTTGGGGAATAATGGTTCTTTCTGATCTCTTTGAATTCCTTCATTTCCCATCCTCATCCCTTCTTCTATGGAATTTAGATGATCTTACTTTCCTAGTACTAGCTACATGTTTTTTTCCAAAATATTAATTAGCTTGCTTCTACAACATGTTCAAACTATGAAGTATCTCCTCCTGATCCTTCATAACCTTACCATTACTTTCCCCATAACACTCCACTTTTCTCTACATGCTTCTCATAGATACAAGCTCATTCCTGTCTCTTTTTCCATTAGGCTATGTCTCAGCATTTCCCATGTTGACATGTAGCCCTCTAAATTCCTCTCCATGACTGTAGGACCCTTGGGAATATTCCATGGTTGTATTTTTCATATTATCATATATGAACCAAAATGTCTTCCTATACCTATGAATTCCACCAGAAAATATGCATGCATCTAATTTTTTTTGTTAGAAAAAAATATATACATACAAAATTATGAAAAACAATAAATAATTTTTATTCTCTTTAATGTCACCAACCATCTTTTTTTGCATTAACTGTACTTATTATTCCCAAATCAATTTTTTGGGTTGATAGATGGTTTCTGCCATCGAAGAGATTCCCAAAGACTACTTTCTTACTCAATTCTTAGTTCTAAGAAGAAAGTTATCGCCATCTGAATATTGCTAATTTACCCCTTCTTTATACATTTTTCATTTGGGTGGAAGTAATACTAGAAACCACCTTCTACGACATATCAAA
Organism: Picea glauca; assembly: GCA_000966675.3. NCBI lineage: Eukaryota > Viridiplantae > Streptophyta > Pinopsida > Pinales > Pinaceae > Picea > Picea glauca. The sequence goes on along the minus strand of JZKD02S1711958.1, from coordinate 7,360 downwards.
GTAAATATCATAGAAACTAGGGAAACTTTTGTAGGAGGCACACATAATAATTATGATAGGAAACTCATAAAAACTCTCAAATTTCCATTTTGATGCTCTGGTAAAAAAGTAAAACAATCTAGAAATGACAACTTTGTCCTTTTTCACCCCTTTTCCCAAACTAATAATTTTTAGCGAAAAAATCTATCTCCCAAACAATGCACTTCTAGAAAATTTTTACTAAACCAAAATTATTTGTCTTGTTGAGTATGCAAAACAATGAGTAAATAAAACTTTCCATATTTTCCATTTGGAGACCCTTTTCCTCCTTTGAAAATCCCAAAAATCCCCAAAATGTCCCCAGAATAGTGGATAGTCCCATATTTTAACATCCCCATTTCAAAGCCCTTTGGATTTATTAAGTTCCTTCCTAGGTTATTTCTGTCCTTGTTTTATGGAATCTCTCCAAGAATTTCAACTTGATTTTAACCTCTTCCAATGATCTAGACACAGATCTTTTAAAACTGTTATTGCTCGAGGTTTAACAAACCTTTGAGTGGTGACATTCCAAAATGCGTTCCATGTGGCAATATATCTATGTTGTTGCATGGTACAAGGACTTTGACTAGAACTTCCTCACTACCCATGCAACAATGGTTTATGGTATGGATATACCATTGTATCAAGTGGCTCCCACATCACCTACCATTGTGCCACCATCTACCTCCATAGACCTACCACCGTGGAATTCCATGCCACCTCTACCATGTCATAAACATGTCACTACCACATGGAATCCATGTCATGTTGATGTCATGTACAATAAAATACCCAAAATTTCCCAAATTTTGAATTTTTCAATTTTCCAAAAAGGCATAATTCCAAATTTTGCGAGGGACACCATGAGACCCTATATTAATCTTGCAAATGGCCGATTTAGTCCTAGTGCATATAAAATTGACCCGTGCACCTAAATATTGACATTATTAGGTCAAATTCTCAACCAATTGCACTATATAAACCAGGGAGTTTTCTCAATTTCACCCAATTGTTCATGGATACACTATAATTTCAAGAATTCAACCAATTACAAGCCTAACACATGCATACTTAGGGATTTGAATTGTGGATTTTATCCCATGAAATCAAATTCACCATAATTATAAGAAACATCCTCACACTTTTTCATATAAGAATATGACAACCGCATTTCAAACAATCTTTGAGATTTAATGTTGATATTTTATCTTTTGCATGCTAATTATACCCCATACACGATCACTATTTGAACCTGTTTCTCTGATAACATTTTGTAACATGCCCTATATTAACTAGGGAACATTACTTTTGGAAAAACAAAAATTCAAAATTTATTTTGCTAAATAATTCTTGTATCTTACCAACTATGAATTTAACACATATTTAACTAGATTTTGATATCCATGACTAAATGAAACTACAACATTCTAAAAGAACATAATTCCACCATAAAATCATCTACAACAACAAGTAAAAACCATTCTCATGCACAGGTTAAAAACACAACCATAAAAATCATAAGAGAAACTTATAAAATAATTGAACACTTATCTTTTAAAATGTTTGTGCAACCAACTACTTGGGAAGAAAGTTACACCCAACCATAGAATTGTTGCTCCAAATCTCAACAGCAAGATACCCGCGTACTCGAGATAGGAATTTACAAGAGAAAGTTTCCTCTAACATTCCACTCACAATTCAAATCCTACAACCCATTGCTATCCTCCTACAACTATCCTAAATTTCCTCCAACTCTCTTTCCCTTGACATACTCAACCCAAGTAATGTACCCCTTCACTGCTCTCAGTCCCTAGATTCCCATTAATTTATCATGTTTTCTCTAACACAAGTAACAAGGAATATCTATGATAGGAATTCAAGGGATCCGACTACGAGGAAAATAACAAAAAATAATTGTTGTTTTAGTGAAACTCACCCAAAAGTTCACTCTTGAGGCCTAACAACCTAGCTCTTCAGTTTTTAGCTACAAAATTATCTAAAGATGATCCAACATGCTATGAAATTAACCCATGCTTCTTGGTCTAGATCCAATTCCGATTTTCATTGCTCTCTCCTTGTTGTTCATGCAAAACTGAATGTGAAAAAATATTTATTCTACCCCATACGAATTTCCTCTATTTTCCTAAGACAATTGACTTCTCACTTTTCCCAATGTTGATTGTACTTCAGCCCCATTCTTCCAATAAATATATAAGTGACTTATACACCCACCCCCTGACCGGTATTTAATGATTTAGATCTCATACACCCAAATAGAAAACATAATTTATCCCCAATGATAATAAAATTCAAAGATCTAGGTTTGGATTAACACCCACAATTAATTTCCTCCTTGGACCCCTCTTAGAAACTCCTAGATATTCCCTATCTTGTGGATAAATCATCCCCCATCTATATCCATATTCCCAATAGCTGGTATCAGATTATATTTATTAAAATCGGAAATAAAATTCACATATCACATCGCTTTTCCATATCCATATTCATATCTACATTACTCATTAATTAAAATGAGGATTATAGTGGGGATGTTACATTAGCTATGAATTTGGTGATAATTTTATAGGCAACAATATAGAGTGCAATTGACCTAAATTTGCTAGGATATTCAACTTGGTCTTCTTTGGGTATAAGTGCAAGGAAGGTTGCATTCAAGGTCAGGAGAACATTTGAGAAGCTTCTAGAATTCTCCACTAATTCCCAAACAACATCTTTGATAATGGGCCAACAATCTTGAAAACAATTTTTGTTGAATCCATATGGACCCGGGGATTTAAATTTTGGCATGTCCATTACCACCTTTTCAATTTTTTCCAGTGTTGTGGATCAGAGGAGGGCCCCATTTTGATCTAGAGTGACCAACTTCAGGAGGTTGCAAGTTATTTTGTTGATGACTTCCGATCTGTCCTATTGCGGTTCTATGAGAAGAGTTTGGAAGTGATTTATTAGCTCTTTCTCTATGTCAACATGATCTATTAACTGGTTACCCTAATTTTCTTTGAGCATGGTGATTTTGTTATGGCGTTGCCATTGAATTGTGGATCTATGGAAGAAATTAGATTTATTGATATCCTCCTTTAGCCATTGGATTTGGGATTTTTGTTTCCATAGGATATCTTCCTGTCATTCCTTGTTATTTAGTTGATATTGAAGAAGGTATTATGTGGATATAACCTATTATGTGAAGAATGCAAGCATCATTTCTTACTGAAACTTATCCATTTGGGTTTCTAACTCTTTTTTTCCCTTGAATATGTCTCTAAAGGTCTCTTTGTTTAAATTTTTGAGCTAGAACTTGAGATGTTTTAGCCATTGTCGAAACCTATACATTGAAATGCCTCTGATGTTGTTGGATCGTTGCCACCATCACTAAATTTTATTCCTAAAATTGAGGTGGTTGAGATAACAATGTTCAAAGGAGAAGTGTAACATCTTGTGACTACCAAAAAAATGACAAAAAGCATGATGGTACAGTGATCAGAGCTAGAGTAATGTAGGATAGAGGATTCCAAGGAGAGGCCTGAGTGGAGAATGTATTAAGAGACTAGGAAATAGTATAAGTGAGAGGCGAATTGTTGATATCCTCCCCGATGATTTTTCTACATATGAAAACTGATTTAAGGAGGCAATTTGATCAGGTAGAGAGAGGAGATTAGGTATTGAAAGATCTAAGATTCAGGTTCAAGACATTCGAGGCTTCCTCCTTTTTCATCTAATGCGATGTTGAGATTGAATTCACCCCCTATAATATGATGTTTGTCTCCTATAATGACTTTAAGGGATTGGATAGAATTAATGAAAAAGGATTTTTTGAGGATAAACTGGTTCCCATAGACATTGGTAAGGATATTGTCTGTTGAAGTTACTATAAGATGAAAGTAGGAAGAGAGGATTTCAAATATCTGATTGGCCAGTTCCAAAAAGATGTTTCAGATATCTGATATTTTATGGAAATTACAGGTTATTATTGGAGATTCATTGAAGAATTTTCAAAATTGGATTCATGTATTACTTCTTTATGAAAAAAGGGAACCAGGTTGAAATGGACAGAAAATTGTCAGGGAAAGTTTTGAAAGGTTTAACGAAATTTTAAATACCACACCCATATTAAAAGTAGCAGATCCACACAAAGACTTTGTAGTGTGTGCATATGCATCGAAGGAAGGTTTAGGGCGAGTAATAATGTAGGAAGGGAATGTAGTTTCATATGAGTCACAAAAGCTAAAATATCATGAAGAAAAATATGCTTCGCATGATCTTGAGTTTACTGCTAATGTCCATTCTTTAAAAATGGGGCGACATTATCAATTACGAAAGACGTTTTTGTTCAAAATAAACAATTTAAGTTCAAAAACTTTTTTTATAAAAAAAATTTAAATGCTAGACATGATAGGTGTTTGGATTTCCTAAGCAAGTTTAATTTTTTTATAGAACACATTAAAGGAAAGGAAAATAAGGTGAAAGATTCTCTTAGTATGAATATTAATGTAATTTCTAGTAGCAACATCCAATATGATTTAAAAGAAAAAAATGAAATGGAAGAAGAAATATATGAGGAATACAGAAAAATTTAGTTGCATCCTCGAAGATTTAATTTTGTATAAGAACAGAGTTTTTGTGCCAAACAATGCAGAGATGAAAAAGTTAATATTATGAGAGGTTCACAAGAAACCATATTCAAGCCATCTAGGGTATCAAAAGACAATAAAAATGTTAAATAAATAATGTTTTTGGCCAAAATTGAAGACATAAGTAGATGAATATATTGTTATATGTCTAGAGTGCCAGCAGGTTAAAGCAGAGCACCAACACTCAGATGGATTATTACAGCCCATATCCATTCCATAGTGGAAATGGGAAGTGATCAATGTGGATTTCATCACCGGATTACCTATAATAAAGAAGCACAATGATTCAATTATGGTTGTGATTGATAAACTTACAAAAGAAACACATTTTATTCTAGTAAAACCCACTTATAAAGCTATAAACATTGCATAAGATTTTATGAAGGAAAATTTCAGGATGCATGGATTACCTAAAACAATCATTCTAGATAGAGACAAAAAAATTACTACCAACTTTTGGAAGACTTTGTTTAGTGGAATGAATACACAACTGATTTTTAGTATTTCTTACCATCCTCAAACTAATGATCACACCAAAAGGACTAACTGTATTTTTGTGGATATGTTGTGAATGTACATTATGGATTGCCCAACAAAATGGGAATATTATCCTTGCCTGATTGAATTCACATACAACAATGGTTACCAATCATATAGATGATTCCTTTTAAAGTATCGTATGGCCAGAGATGTGGGACACTAATGAGTTGGGATGATCCTATTGACATGATTATTATAGGGCTTGACATGTTAAACTAAATGGAAATAGTGGTGCAAAAAGAGAAACAAAATTTGAAAAGTGCATAGGATAGGAATAAAATTTATGTAGATTAAAAAAGGACACATAGGGAATTTAATGTTGGAGACCATATTTATCTAAAAATAAAAACCAAAAAAAATTTACTCAGACTTGGAAACAGTTCTAAGTTATCACCATGTTATTGTGGAACTTTTGAAGTGTTAGCCAGAGTAGGACCAATGGCCTATCATATTTCACTACTAGTCCATCTGAAAATACATAATGTGTTTCATGTTTCATTATTGAATAAATATGTTCCCGATATAACTCATGTTGTAAATTGGAATGTGATCNAGGAAAGAAGATATGTTTCCAAATAGAACCACCTCCCAAGTTAAAGTGCAGTGGAGGCACTTTATTCCTGAGGAGGCCCCTTGGAAAATATAAGAGGCTACGAGGAAAGTGTACCCATTTCTATTCCAAGGTTGGGAAGCTTGTTGGTATCAGTGAGGACAATGTTTAGTTCAACGGGGGGGAGATGTAACATCCCTCCAATTTAAATATTTGAGTAAATTTAAGTGGTTGTGATTATTGAATTATGACATTGGGAAAAAAATTGATTAAAAGTTTTATCACCATAGATAATTTATGGTGAAAAATATTTATGTAAATATTATTTTATTTAAATTTACTTGAGATAAATTGATGATAGAGCCCATCTATGATAAGATAAATACATTATTCCATGGGAAAAGTGAAAAACTAATAAAAACCATCGGGGTAAAAGTTATTGCATGAGGACAAGTGTGAACCTACCCCCAAGAGTGTGGAAGCTTAGGAAACAATCTAGAAAGAAGTTAGGCCAAGACTCCCAAGAGTTAGGGATAAGGATAACTAGAAAACAAAATAAAAATACCTAGGTAGTCTATTATTCTCATCTTGGTAAAACAAGAGAGAAGAAACACAAGTATGGTGTAAACGGGACATTTTTGAGTACTTGTGTAGAATTAGATATTGGTGGTTCCGAGAAAGAGCCAAGTTCTAGAAATTACTTGGAGAAGGTTCTTGACATTTTAAGTTTCCTGTGGAATAAATTTTTTGGCTCGGGGGTCACCAAAGTTAGCAGTTTGTCATTTCTCTAGTCTATGGTTGGGAGGAGTTGGACTCTCTCCTTAGTTTTTCCCAGTAAATATTTGTGGTTCAGATAGGTGTATATACCTTTGTTATTTTATTTCTTTAGAATTATTAGCTCAAATGTTTATAGTTCTGGTTGGATGTTAATTTACATTGTTCCTATTTATTCTCATAGTAATATGTTACTGGATATATTGATGTGAAAGTAGAAATAAACAGATACTTCATACTCAGTTCATTCCTTTTAACATTTGTAGAGAAANACTTAATCCAAAATTTTCACAAGTGAGTTCGCAGGCTAGCAGTGTATTACAGTGCGAGAATCAAGGATTCTCGTAGGTTGGACATAGGTTGACTGCGAGGTGTTCACACTGGACTGACCGCCAGGGTGCGAACTCAAGTGATTCTCGCAGGCTACTAACAAGTGCAGTGTGAGAATGATTATAAACAAGCAAAATTTGGAAAAAGGACAAAATTTCTAGTGAAATTTTAAATCCAGAGAGTCTTGATGGATCTCCCACAGACTCAGAGATCAGAAAACAAGAAATGTAAGCAAGGGAAACTAGACTAACTAGGAAACAATCCGTCCCCAGTGGAGTCGCCAATTTTGTTTCAGGATTAATCCGTAAGTGCGGACACAAACCGAACTCCCTAGATCCACCTGGATCTAGAACAAAACATGACAGAACATGACGCCTTACTTAGGTTTTAGATATTGAATTTACTAACTAAAGAGGGATGAGTGACATACCGTTTAAATGTCGCTTCCTCTCGCCATCGCTATCCTAGCTCCATTCCAACGCTCATACAATGATGAACC
>JZKD02S1711947.1:115587-126068 GCA_000966675.3 Picea glauca | reverse complement strand
ATTCACAATTTCTATAAATAAAAGTTATATATTGGGAAATATAATTCAATTTCCTAAATTTCATCATTTTCAAATTCATTGTAAAAGTACTATAATCCCTCCAAGTTAAAATATTATTGTTTTTTCATGTTTACATTACCACTAACACATCATGAGAGAACATCATTAACTTGCACTCACCTTTAAGATAAGTCTATTTTATATGTAAAGTTTTTCTACCTCTAATGATATATACGTATTAAAAAATAATTACCTTACATTAAACAAAAATTATATATCAATCCACATAAAAAATAATTCCAATATACATCACATTTATCAATCAAATAAAACTTCCCCTTCTTGCATTTTTAAAAACAGGTTTTAGATAGCACTTTAATCATTTGAACATACACATCCTTCATCATAATAGTGAAAAAAATGCCTTCTCCCAATTATATGTAATCTTAATTGTCCATGGGAGAGAAAGTAATGGGCATTGCCATATGAAAAAATGACCTCAAATAATAAAGGTTCATTGCTTTTCCACTGACATAAAATATAATCATTGAATATCAATTAGCAACATTTATATGTATGAAATGTCATCCATGTCGAGAGGAACAAATAGAAATTATCTTTGATTGGGTTGTGGTTTCCCAGTGTTAGATTAGTTAAAGTTTCGAGTAAATACCATCAAATCCTCTATAATTAGATAACTTATTGAAAAATTAATTATATATATCTATAAAAAATTTAAATTTTTAGAATTTATGATGAGTGGAAGAATGTTAGTGGGTTAAAGCGCTATCTAAGGCTATAATATTTTTGTGGTTGGTTCTTGAAAAGAGGGTTTTAACCTAGGATGGATTTTAGATAAGGAACAAGGTTGGGTTCGACAAAGAAAACAATGAATGTATCTTTATGGAGTGTCAGTTTACTAAGTAAATGTTGAGTGAGATGGTTTTACACTTGACTAGATGACCTTTATGAGCTAAGCCTATGGAGGAGTGTTTTTGGGGATTCTTCGAAATAAATGATCCTAAGGAGACCAGAGGGATTTTATGAGCTAAGCCCGTGGAGGAGTGTTTTAGGGGATTATTCGAAATAAATGACCCTAAGGAGATCATAGATCTTCCTCTCATGGTAGCTTGGGGTATTTTGTTGGCTTGGAACTCCAACATTTTCAAGGATAGCTTATATCTCTTTTACATGGTTGTTCAACACGTTTTTGGTTTGCTTCCTTTTTACAAGGTTGTTCTGAAGGAAAAGGAGGCTCTATTGTTAAAGGAATTGGTTATTAATAAGGAGTTATCATGGGGTTTCTTTGATGGTTCTTTAAAGGGCCCTAATCACATCTACAGTTTAGGTTTTTTTTTACATCTTTTTTATTCTTACTTCTTCACATGCAAGGCCAATCTTGGGTAAGGTTCAAACTATCAAGGTGAATTCAAATCCTTGTTCTTCCTTCTAAAATGTGTTATCAACAAAGATATTGTTCATCTACAAGTTTTTTATGATTCTTCCTTAACCGTTGATTGAATGAATAGAAAAATATAGGTTCTCAATACAGGTCTGCTACAATTGGCTTAGTTGCTAAAAGATAGCGCAATCTACTCTTCCACAAAATCAGTTTTGTGCATATTTTCAGAGAGTTGAACTCTTTTTTTGACTCCCTTTTCAAGGAAGCTTTAACTCTTGAGATAAATTGATGTGTTAAAGAAGAATTTGTAGATGGACATTCTAAGACTTCGATAGTTTTGTTTTTGCATAAATATGTTGGAAGTGACCTAACTATTTTTTTATCTATTTCCGTTAAAGAGTTTGAAGGCTATATACTTTTATGATAATTCATGTGCACCTAAAGAATGTCTCTATTGTACTTAAATAGAAAGTATGATTTTTTGAAAAAAAAAACTTAACTTATCTTAATTAAGGAGAAGTTTGCACCCTTTCTATATTTATACCTAACTTAACTCTAACTACTTGACATGTAGGAATCCCAATATTAGTCTAGAAAAATCAAAAGTTGATCAGTAAAATAAATTATAAATATAATTTATTTACATTAATAATTTTGTTTATAAAATAAATATTGATTTTAAATAGAATTTATTTATATTAATAATTTTTTTTATAAAAAAATATTGATTTTTCATCAATGAAGCCACAAAAATCACTTAAGACACTCCACAAAAATCACTTAAGCCACTCCACAAAAGTAAACATCAATGAGCATGATAAATTCAATTCTCAATGATATAATCAATATACCTAGCTCACAAATATGCATAAATGATATCTAATTATTATATTCTCCATGACATAACTCTTAACTCCCTTAGCATGTATCTAGTTATCATATTATCTGCATGCTTTGTCAGTTACGGGACATTTGTATGTAGCTAAAAACACAACACAAAAATACAATATTCGACATACAGTCGCCAGTGTATTAAGAACTCCATTAGTTGCATTGTAAAGCAAGATCAATAACTTCAATATCTATTTGAATGTATGTGATAATTCCCTTGTCATGACCAACGAGTGATCATCTCAAAGGATTAATTTAAAATAAAAAGGTAATAATAATGATAATAATAATTTTTAGCAGCAACTTTCTACAACAAAATGAGCTCAACAAAATTCTTGATATCAGCTACTATAAAAAAAATGAGCAATGAAACATGGATATAATTCTAGTGGTAAATCTGTTGATCTAAAATTGTAACAAAAGTCTCATCATATATTGAAAACAATAATCCCCCATGTAAAATTTAGATGTTGCTTACAGAGTGTTCAATTATTCATGGTCGTCCTATGTACAAGAGGAGAGGGTCACTAAATAATTTCATTAGTGGAAATGGAAAAATAATTACTTGGCCACAGTTACATTTATACAAGATGTAAAAGATAAAATGAAAATACCTCCCCACTTTTGTCATCATCTTCATCTTCATTGAGCTCAGAATTTGATTTTTTAGATTCAACTTTAAACAAAAGATAAGATATTACTAAATCCAACATATTATAAAAAAGAAAGTGGGAACCACATACAACTTCGCTCATTTCTTTCCATTTGTCAACACAAGCTTTACCAATCTGTAGAAGAAAAAATGCTAATCCTTGATTTGAACCCTATAGGAATCTCGAATGAGTAGATTGAACGAATTAGAACAAATTAGGACAACATCTACGGGCCTAAACTTTTCAAAAGATGTAAGAGAAGTGAGACATTAATGTTATAACTCCTTTGACATCAGGATGATTTTGTTTGAATGTTTTAGGAAACTCTTCTTACTACTTTATGAACAATAACCAAACTGCATGATAGGGGTTAAAGGGATTAAGGGTTAAACAAATTTCATACAAATATACAAGAAAAGGTAGTTGGTTTGGATCTTTGGCATCACATTTTAACTTCTTGGCTTCCATCAACACTGTATTATGACATAAATTACGACACCCATCAACAACCTGAACACATATAATCACAAGGACAATGTATTCCCAACATAATAGAAATTTTCATCCAGAAACATAGGTAGTTTATCTAGGGTTCAATCCATCGTGATGTTAAGAAAATTCTTTTAACATGTGAATCAATTTGAAAGTACCCAAAGTTCTTATTGCAAATTCAAACAAAAAATTTACAAGAATCCATTGTGAGCAAACCCTTGGCAGCCCAGATGAAAAAAATTTAATATGAATATCAATCTAGTAGTCAATACCTTCTGAATCTCGATCTCTTTCTTCTCGTCTGGTGCTTACAAATTCTTTCCATGTGGCTTACCTTCGGATCTGTCTCAAGTAAAGAGGTTGTCTCTTTGGACTCATCTATTAATGGGAATGTCAAAGTCTTCGGATAGGTTGAATTATCAAAGAAAAGCATTGAATCTTGTACTCCTGTTGTCAATCGACCATCTCAATTAAGAAATATGGTTAAGCGTTTCCTTGCATGCAATGAAGAGGAGAAGAAGCATAAATAGTTCAAAATTTAAAAACGAAAGGGTACACCTCTCAAAGGCATCCCAAATGTTGTATGTAGAGTATACAAAATGATTAGGGCGAACAAAATGTTGAAACTTGTTCACAGGTTTCTTTATGGAAAGAGGGGGAAGGCTTGTCATATGCAAGAATAACATCTTGCAGTTTTTGGGCTTTGTGTAGGGTAAAAATGAGGAAAATTACAAGATAAACTCCTCAAATACAACAAAGATTTCTTGTTGAACCTATGTGGTTTGTTGGGTATTCCTATTTCCAGAACAAGCACAAGGAAGGAAGAGTTGGTCGTGCACTTGGAGAATCAACAACCTTGACCTAGGCGACTATTTGATAAAGTGGATGGGAGACTATTTAATGAAGCAAACAATCTCCATGAAGTAAGCTCGTTGCAGATGAGTATGGAAAATACAACCAAAAAAATGCACACACCAACCCAAATACCCTTCACACAACCAATATCAATATGCCCTTTAAAACATAAAGGTAAAGCAAATATCATCTAGGAATCGAACCCATTGTTGATGCATTTATGCATAAGGGCCTCCCAACATGTCAACACTCAAAAATCATGAAATTTTGGCATCCTCCTCTGAGATTCTGGCCTCCATCTCCGAAATTTTGGTGTCCTTTGAGATTTCCATCGCTTCAAGTTCGCTAATGATGGAAATACTTATTTCCATCGCTTCCAGTTCACTAACGGTGGCAATACTTATTTCCATCACTTCTAGTTCACTAACGATGAGAATAATTACAACTTTTGAGCTTCTAAATAATGCATGGACTGTTGTTAACGTGTTTGAATCAGTTTTGCAATTTGATGCATATGCATGGTTAGAAAATGAGAAGCTGCAATGGATAATGAAGCTCTTCCAGATTTATTTATTTCTTCTATGGGGCTGCAATGAATGAAAGTTTACACTAAAACCTAAAATTGAATGCCCCTGCATAGCAGCACAGGGTTTCTATGGGGCTTCAATGAATGAAAGTTTACACTAAAACCTAAAATTGAATGCCCCTGCATAGCAACATAGGGTTTCCACTTAGTGAATCTATACCCTAGTTTGTGTATTGATGGGATATTAAATAATACTTCTAATTTCACTAGATATTGAAAAATATATCTCAAAACCCTTCTTTTTAACCCCTCCAATACATATTTCCTACGTTGCACAAGTTTCCAAAACGTGGGAACTTTGGGAACTTTGATAGGAACTTGAAATTGGGAGCGGCAATAATATATATTAAAAAAATATAAAAAATGTTTTAGATTACAATGTATAGGGATATTGATACATTTTAAATCTTATTTCAATAAAATTGAAGGTCAATCGAGGAAAATGTTTCTCACAACTACAACATTGAAATTACTAATTTAATTGTGGTAATAATTATATGAATATATTTAACACAATAATGAAACTTTAATATCCATAAATATTCCATTAGAAAATGAGAAAGTAAATTGAAAATACATATATACAATTTTAACATCTTTTCAAAATTAAACTTTACATATATAAACTTTAAACATCTTTGTAAATTTGAAGCATTATTCTTTTTTTTATTGGAAAAATGAAATATTACTACTCTTCTAATATGAAAATACAATAAAAGTCAATGATATGGTTGGTTGTTTGCAGTGGATAGCATTGATTTATTGGACTCTCATGTTTAGTTTGGGCTTGAAGGCAAACATACATGCATTAAAAGTTTTTCATATCCACAACTATAAAGTAAGTATTATTATGTTTTTTTACTTAACTAATTTTTGAAATAATATTTAACTGTAGTTTAGTGTTAGTTTTATAGTGATATTTTGAATAAATATAATGAAAATATTTGTAAGAAATTATGTATTTGTAATAATGGAAGAAATATATTTACATTTTAATTTAAAGCTCTTCGTTTAGGAAACTGGCTCCCAAGATCTGAATTCCTTGATGTTGAAACTCCCAAAATGCTCCAAGTTTCCAAAAGAGTTCCCATCCAATTGGGGACGTTCCCAACCAGTTCCCATAAGCCGTACCCCTCAATACCTACAATATTGATATTATTTTTTACAATTAAAAAAATCCTTTATAAATGAACTTGATAAGATATTGATTAACAAAATAAAGCCCCATACATAACAGTTATACAACACACTCAATACACAAATTTAAAACTACAAATGTACATTAAAGAATGAAGCCTAAAAACTTCAACTGAGACATGATATTGACAAGCATATATCGTTTAATATAAGAAAATCCAACCCTTTTCATATCCAGACGATAAATTGTTTGATTGTACATACAAACTAATGCTTCAGTGCGATTGCTATATGTTCTTGCAGGTGCGATTACTGTATATTCCTGCAGGAACATAAAAATAGCTTTAGTTCCTTACTTTTCCTCGAAGACAGTGCGTAAATACTTCAACCCAAGGCAAAGCATCTGTAGGATTGAAGGCTCCATCCCCTCGCATTATATTTGGCCTCAAGTGACCTAGCCACTTTTGACACTGTTGGCATCTTTAAAATGAAGTATAATGTTTATTATTATTTATATGTAGGAAGTTAATAAGAAAAACAACAAAACAAAACTCATGATGATTTTTTTTTTATATTATTTAGGTGGAAAGAAATTAAGAGTTCTTTTAATAATTTAAAATTAGAAGGAAATATGTATAGTTGCACGGAACTGCTTCGAACATTTCTGAAACTCGTTCCCGAAGTTCCAGAAGTTCTGGGAGCTTGGGAACGTCCCCAATTGGTTGGAAACTTTTTTGGGAACTTGGGAGCTTCAACATCAAAGAAATGGGAGCTTGGAAACATGTTTCCTAAACAAAGAGCTTTAAATTAGAATTATATTAAATTAAAATGTAAATATATTTATTCCATTATTATAAATACATAATTTATTACAAATATTTTCATTATATTTATTCAAAATATCACTATAAAACTAAGACTAAACTACAAGTAAATATATTTCAAAAATTAGTTAAGTAAAAAAACTTAATAATACTCACTTTATAGTTGTGGATATGAAAAATTTTAATACATCTATGTTTTCCTTCAAGCCCAAACTAAACATGAAAGTCGAATAAATCAATACCTTATCCACTACAAGCATTTGTTCCACTCTGTAGATATCATTGATTTTTATTGTATTTTCATATTAGAAAAGTAGTACTATTTTGTTTTTTCCAATAAAAAAAGAATATTGCTTTAAATTTACAAAGATGTTTAAAGTTTATATATGTAAAGTTTGATTTTAAAAAGATGTTAAAATTGTATATATGTATTTTCAATTTTTCTTCTCATTTTCTATTAAAATATTTAGGGATATTAAAGTTTCAATATTGTGTTAAATATATTCATATAATTATTAGTACAAATTAAATTAGTAATTTTAATATTGTAGTTGTTGCAATAGGAGAAACATTGTCCTCTATTAACCTTCAATTTTATTGAAATAAGATTTTAAATGTATCAATGTCTCTATACATTGTAATCTAAAGTATCATTGTAATTTAAAATATTTTTTATATTTTTTTAATATATATTATTGTCACTCCCAAATTGCTGTAAATTTGAGGGAAACTTCTACTAGTTCCGGACACTATCCGAATGGAAATTTAGAGATATTTTCAATAAAGACTGGGCGACAACCTTGAGTATAAAAACATTTTTCTTTAGACTTCTGAGAAAACCAAAAACAATGTAAAATAAATTGTTAGAAATATTCGTTAACATTTATTATTTAACATTTTGTTTGAAGTCTTCGTCTCGATACAAAGAAAATCATATTCAAAAATGTAATCTACTTTGTAAAACATCAAGTAGTTTAGCATGCGGAATGTACAAGTATTTGAATTTCAATATGGACCCCAATAGCCATTGAGATACATCACGTGTCTCACTGGATCCTCCCCCGACTGCACTTTCTTTTTGTTGTTGTTGCTGCCAACATTAAGTCTGGGTAATGTTTGTGGGACATGGAAAAATGGAAGTGCAAACGTGAGCCCGCCTATCTGGAAAGCTGCAATCGAAAAACTGGTTCAAGTATGGAATAGAGAAACGACTAGGTGGATTCGTTTTCACCAATATATTGAAACTTGTAATATATATTCCATTGTGTGGAAAGATATTTTCTGCATGTCTCTGGGGAGAAACGAGAAAATAAGAGAAGATAAATTAATTTAAATTCGAGGAGTTGAGCTTCATTTAAATTTCATTGTCTCGTCAACTCTTTTGCTTTTTAATGACGGTCTGTATGGTTTTTGCATGATGGACTGTTAGCAGTAAACCTTGGCCGAATACAGTAAACAATGACTAAGAATTAGAGATTTCGTGAACCCGCCAACCCGAGGAATCACGAAAGAGATTCCATGAAATGGGAAAGTATGGAGAGTGGTTGAACGGGCTTCAGAATTAGGGTGACAATGGTTCCCCATGAGACGTGACTTCCCGAGGGTCAAATTGTATGTCTCAGAACTTGAGTGCAAAATGTGTACCACAGAATAGGGGATGATATGGGAGTCTGGATGTCAATTTGTATATGGTAGAGGTGTGGGAGATCTCCTTGATTGTTTCGCTCATTAATGACATGTTTAAGGTTCATGCATGACAAAGCTTGCCAATTGCATATTCAGAGAAAATTAGGAAGGTGGTGGGGACAAGAACAATTAAGGAATGGATAATTATCGAAAGTGGTTGGTGACGCTTCAAAATAGGGATAGAAGATACAACCAGTAGAGGTGAGGGCCTGAGGGTCAAATTGTATCTCTTGGGAGTGTTTACCGCAAAATGTGTAACACAGAAGAGGGCATGATGGTGCATTCCTGTGGACAAATTGTCTATCACGGAACTCCAGGTACTGTTTGCTAGTCGTAGAACATTGGAAACAAAATCTTGAGCCCGCCATTCTGGGAACCGACAATCGAAAAAGTGTCTAAGTATGGAACATGGAAACGATAGGCTGGACTTGATACAAAGTAAATGTACAATGTCATGGAGATACAACGAACTTGGGGCTAAGTATTGAAAGGAATGATAGATGGTCGGGCTCATGACGGGGCATTCCAACAAACAAATTGTATATCGTGGAACTCCAGGCACTGTTTGCAAGTCGCAAAATATTCAAAACACAATTTGGAGGCTGCCAGTCCAGGAACCAGAAATCGAAAAAGCGTCCAAGTATGGAATAGGGAAACCCTGTGCTGGACTTGTTTTCGCTAATATATTGAAATTTGTAATAGCGTTCCGATTACCTGGCAAGATCTTATCTACATGTTTATGGACAAGTTCTGTAGGGATGGTTAGTCCTTGAGGCTTTTTCTTATTAATGACAATCTTTATGGTTGTTGTGTGATGGCATATTAGCATTAAACCTTTGGTGTTGCATATTTGGAAAGAAGTACGAGGATGGTTGAAATAGGAAATAGTCATTAAGAATTGGAGAATTCGTGAACCCGCCAATGCGAGGATCCAAAATAGGGTGACAAGGTCTCCCTAGAAGATGTGAGGCTCTGACAGTCAAATTGTAGCGCTCGGGACATTTGAATGCATAATGTGTAACACGAAAGAGGGGCGGTGTAGGAGTCCGATAGTCAATTTGTATATGGTGGAGGTCCGAGTGCCAATTGTTTCGTACCAGTGAGTTCAATTGTCACTAGTAATACCATAATTAATGTATTTTGGGAAGGGCACAAAGTTAGTGGTGATTGAAGGCAACAAAAGATACTTTGAAACATTTGTGAACCCTGGTAGAGTGAATGTTGCGAGTTTGAGGAGTCCACGATGGAATTGTAGATCACAGAAGTTTTGAGTGGCAGAGGTATATCACAGAACAAGAAGCAACAGATTGCGAAAGGGCCAACCCAACAATCGCGGCCATAAAATTGGCTAGGTATGGAAAGGAAAAGTGGTCGGTCAGATTCATCATGTGAGGATATAGATGGAGAAGAAGACATGTCAGCCCACCAATCATAGAAATGAGACTAAGTATATTACCAAAAAGCGATAATAAACAGGAAGAAGAAAACGGAAAAAGGGCTAAGTATCTCATGGAACAACATCTATTGTTCTCCTATTAATGCCAATATTTTCGAACCCCTGGTCAGTCCTCACTAGTAAAAGTATAAGTTGCAGATCACAAAAGTTCTTTGGGTGCAAGATGTATATGACGAAATAGGGGAAATAAGTGTTGGATACTGCAAACCTGGGACTCGGTGGTCAGATAATTGGCTAAGTATTGAAAGGGACCGCAGTTGATCGGGCTCATGGTGTGAGGATATGGTGTGAGCATTTGCCAATCCATGAATCTAGGAGGTCATGAGCATAGAGATGCGACTAAACATAGAACCACAAAGGGATAATAGAGGGCGAGAAAAAAATAAAAATTTAAAGAGAAAGTGTTTATATTTATTCCAATAGTATTCATATTAATATATATTAAAAGATTATTTCTGGTCCAAATGCAAATCATCTTCCAATTTGCAGGATGTTGTTC
>JZKD02S1711947.1:79147-109057 GCA_000966675.3 Picea glauca | reverse complement strand
TTGGACTTTCAAAGTCTTTCAAATCATATCAATATCTTGTCCTTATCAAGATCGATGGATGGGAACATGGGTCAACACAAACCTTATGTCTAATAGGTTCCTAGTCCTACTATATCTTCTCGTGAGTCCAAAGTTCATAATGAAATTCCCACAATCATTCACGGATATATACTAAAGTGATATCCAATGTTGATACCCTATATTCAAACATGATGTGTTAATTTATGTGTTCCATAAACTTTGTCGCATTAGTTGTGCCATTAAACACTAGTGGATATTTAATCTCTACATGAATCCACTTAATGGAATTTGGTAGTGTGCATATTTGTGTCAATTAATTCTCATGCTCCCTAGGTGGCCCAAAAGTAATGGACACTTTGGAATAAATGACATAGGAGAATACTATTCTCTAACTCAACTTTCCACTAGCAGTTGGATTAATGTAGTCTTTTGTTATCGGACTAATTGGTAGGTGCAGACACTAATAGATCTCCCTAGATCCACCTAGATCTAGAAAAAAATAGGACAAGACATGACTCTTTTCCTAAGTTGCAATCATTGAATCTACTAATAAGGAGGAATAAGTGGCATACCTTTATATCGCTTCCTTAGGTCTATGTTGCTCCTGCTTCGCTCCGGTGCTCTTGTGAGGTCAAGACCAAGACAACACAAACCAACCAAAGTGAAGATAGAAAAATGTATTCAACATCAACTTATGCATATGATCAAGGAATTACACAATAAAGTAAGAGTGATTTTATTGGAAAGGGACATGCCAATGTATTATATTAATTGAAAGTAGAAGATACAACCTGATCGCCTTAATGTCGCAAGCTTCCTTTCAGTGACCCTTGGTTCCAACACACACACTTGCTCTATACTTTCATGACGAAGATCCAATTCCTCTTGATAGACCAACTAGAGCCTTCAAGCCTTTGTCCAAGCAGGGTTCTTCACACAATTCTTACATCAATTCTTCATTCAATCTTGCTTAACCTTTTCCATGAGAAACCTTTCAATATATAAGATAAGGAGAGATGGTTACATGGATGAGAATGATCCCATCAAATCTGAGAAGTCAGTAAAATGACAGCCATACAAATGCCAACTCATTTTCTAGAAGATTCCCTTCTAGAACCCTCGAGACCTCTTCTCTTTTCCAAGCTTGAAAACAGATTCACACCCTATGTATGGAGAAAACTACAAGAAGTTCTCACCCTAGGTGTAGGTGGTCTACAAGAATGAGGGATTCTTGCACCCTAGGTCATATGCAGCATGGGAACTCACTTTGAAAATATTTTTTCTGGAAGGAGACAAGATCTACTTTTCTCAGGAAAAAAGTCCTTGTTGGGAGCCTGAATACACCATTGTTAATACATCACCAAGATGACCAAAATCATGTGTAACAAAATTCCCCCCAAAGTATGAGGTTGGAGGTCGGAATCAGTGATAGCCAAAACACTTTGTAAACTGTGTGTGTGTGTCGGAAACCAGGAATGCACCTAATCGGAAACCTGCAAACAACCAAGCATCTGCAGAATATAATACCGGTTCTGAGGTAGGCATTCCCATACTCAGATCACAAACAGATGACATCATGAACATGGGTCATGGCCACCAATCATACACTGTGGATCCATGCCGTAAAAAATATTACATAGCCACCAAGAATACACTCTGGATCTATGCGAGAAGACTCAAATTAGGACGACATAGCCACGTGACATACAAAGGATCTATGTGTCGATGCAAATCATACATACTCCATCACAGCCTGGATCAAAAAAGATGAAATCCAGTGTCTTCAATCCCATCACTTGAATGTACAAATCTATCCATGTGATTACATGTGCCGAAGTCGAACATGGTAGAAACCACTTGATTACCAGTCATTGATGAAACCGTTAACAAGTGTGATGGAAATCACCATTAATGTCAATGAATCCCAAGGTACACAAGTACAATCCAATGAATGTGAATAAATGAGCTAAGGTAGAGCATTCAATGGAATCTCCCGATCAGGGGTCAATGATGAAAACCCACTGTCAAAAGCGAGAGAACCTGTCATTGAGGCACACAAGTTCCAAGGTACCAAATAATTTCTAAGTCTTGTTTCTGGATAATGAGTTGGAGTCGACGGGACAAGACTCGTTATAGGAGGGCCTTGATGTATCCCCCATCAATGACACAAAATAAGTAATATATTTTGAAGGTGAAATAGAGTATGAATATAGATGACAATGGACATAGGGAAGGTCGACTTGGTAAGAATGGACAACTATAGATGGTCGACTCAAACAAAGGTTTTAGATGAACTTCTCTTGAACATATGAACGACATGACCAGGGATTTGGAAGCACTGACTCATAGACGACTTAGGATATGACCTTGGAACAAGTCGAATGAGAGACAAATGGATTTCCCAAACCGGCTTCCAATAATTAATAGGGGGTATCATGTTCAAGAGCGACACTTACTGCCAATAATATGAATACGAAAACAAATCCCTTTCCCAAATTTTCCCCCACCATTTCTGCCAAGTACCTCTTTATTTTTACACAAGCTTGAGGAGGATAACATATGCTTGTTGATGTAAGATCATTCTTCAGACGAGTCCCTCAGAGTACGTTTAACGAACCCTAGGAAGGAGTGGTTCGGTCCCATTACAGGTCTTTCGATGTTTGTTTAGCAAGTCCAAAGATAGAAAACTCGAAGGTTTTTCATGATTATAGAGTCTGGAAAAACACTCAAAAGATAACTCTCTCAATTCCTTTTTCATAAAGTAGTCTGATGAGATCGAAAAAGAGATCAATTATCACTCAACAGATGCTTTCTTCAAATACTTTAACGAGCATGAAAATAGCAAGATCACTCGACAATCTTTTCATGTTTAAAGACTCTGAAAAGAGCTTAAAGAGGACTCCAGGGGGTTCCTTTTTCGTATAACCTTAATGAGCCTGAAAAAGTGATAAAAGTATGCTCAATTACGTTCTCATGTATTTTCGAGCGTGAGAATGAACAAAGACCAAGCTCGAGGTTTTCTCTAAAAACCATAAAAAACAATTAAGCATGCGATGAAAAAGATAAAATATCCATACTCCTTCGTGTGGACTTCAAAGTCGTCATATCTACAAAACTTCGCACTCATAGGGCTATCATGTATTAGGTTTGATGAATAAAACAATTATAAAAATCAACAAAAATGGTAAAAGGTAAATATAAGTGGGTAAAAGGGCTTTTACCATAGTCATTGTAACTTTGCCAAGAATTTAGCCCAAAACCCCTCTTTTGCCCTTGAATTTTAGTGCTCGAGTGCGGAAGGTACAAGCAACCATTTGGTGAATCGTCTCCATCAGCAAGGTAAGCTCTTTGTCTTCTACCTTTTCATGGTTCAATTTTTTGTTTTCATTGGCAAATTTCAAGTTTTTGAGTTTGTTTTAGGGTCAAAACTTATGCCCAGGAGTTCTTGCAGGCTAGCCATATGGGACCTGTGAGAATGCATGATTCTCATAGGTGTCCTCAAAGGCACCTGCGAGAACCTCACACTGTACTAAAGGGGCACCTGCGAGGGCCGCAAAATGAAAATTTACTTTGATTTTTGCTCAATGAAAAATATGCCAAGGCTTGAAATGAGTTGTTGACTCTCTTCTTATGGTTCTTGTGCAGGCATTTAACCATCACAATGCTGGAGTGGTGCGAAAGAGAGCATGAAGAGGATGATGCTATTGCTGGGAATGACCCGGGCACCATTTCCTCTCTTCGAGACTGTGGTCTCTTGAAATTCTTTTGGATCCCGGGCATGAGGGCCAAAGTCAGGTTGTTGGACTACCTCATTCATATGTGGGATGTGGACCAACAAGTATTCCATGTGGGGGTCCACACATTGTCCTTGGATATCGAGGACATTTACTTCCTAACAGGACTATCATGGCATGGGTACCACGCTAGCTTGACCAATAGCCTAGGTAGTGGACTGCCTATGAGTGAGTATTGTCGTCAGTACTGTGTTCCAGAGGCGAAAAGAAGCAAAGGAAAGGTGGCTATTTGGGGGGTCTAGGATTTGACCCTTTGCACCATATTATTCACCATTGCTCTCATGGCTAGGAGCGCAGCTCCACACATGGCTCTCTAGAGATACTTCCAGTATACCATCGAGTGTACAGAGCCACGAGTCTTCAACTGGGTGGACGCAGTTCTCCGCGGTATGAAGAGGCAGTTGACAAAATGCAGGAGAGGTAACCTGAAGCAATTCAGGCACGGATCAATTTTGGTGTCCTTCTTTCTCGAGAGGGTCCCCTTACTGATATTATAGGTTGAGTGGGGTTTATTGGCCCCACAGGATCCAAGGATTTTGAGGTGGTGCAACCTCATGGCCTGACACGTAGCTGGGCCTATCATCAAATACAATGATTCCTTCTTTGACTGGTTACGGCCACAGATGTTGATGGTCGACGATTATGCCTATGTCGGGTTGGATTTTCGAGGGGATTCGGATTTGGCCTTACCTAAGGATGCTCAGTGGGGAGATCTAGGTAAGAAGTACACATTTTGTCATTTTAAATGTTTTTGTGATTTTTATCATATGCAATGTTTTTATGTTTGTCCAAGGTCTAATTATAAAAATTCTTTTTGATGACATAGACGTGAGGCTGTATCGACCTCTGGGTACCTCTCCTATTCAGCGACGAGGAGAGGTGGATCCAGTGCCATGATGGGACGCTGAAGATTATGAGGCTTTGGAGCAAAACTTAGAGGGGTTGACTGCTGACATTTCGGACATGCCTATCAGAGAGGTTCCTTGGTGTTATCAGTACCATACGGTGGGTGTGTCTGAGTCTATTGGTCGACTGCTTTGTAGGGTTTCTTGGGAAGTCGTCTGTTATCACGAGTGTCATCCATGATGTTACTTTATAGAAGCTACGAGCTTCATATTTTGAAATTTTGGTCCTTGGAAAAAACTTTTTGTAAAAAATTTTTGATCGTTATATACATATATATGGCTTCTACTGGCTTATCTTGTGTTATGTGATACATGTGATGTGATTGGTTTATAAATGGCCCAAATTTCTGTCTAATACATAGTTAGCTAATGCATTAGTTAATGTATTTAGACATCAAGGAATATGTTGATACTCAATATAATCAAAATAACGTTCCAAGAGGCGAATTCGTAAATATACCTGTAATAAAGTAGGACTTCGAATAGCATAGACATTACTTAACTGTAGTACTACTAGCTGCGAATCGAGTCGTACAACCAAGTGATGAATATCGAGAAAGATAGCATCAATCAAAAATTCGATAACAATGCTATACTCTGCAATATTGTTGGTCGCACGGCCAAAACACACACCTCGTAGAGTGATAAGTTCATTTGTAGGGGCGTAAATTGCCCAAGCAGTAGAAGTAAGGTTCTAAGTACTACAACTAGCCCCATCAACGAAGCCAATGTGGGGTAGCGAAGACTCCAACATCTGGAAACCAAACACAACGTAACATAAGGGCAGAGACCTGATAACGAAAAAGCATACTACAGTAACACACAATAAGTATGATACAATAAAATACAAGTACTCATGCACAGGTGATCTTAGGCATAGTACTTCTTTAAGTACGACCCATTTCTGAGTCCACTCAAAGGGATAACATCATAATCTACTAACTCGTAAGCTCCTTTCTCCATCACTCGTCTAACGTTGTAAGGATCTCGCCACATAGCTTCAAATTTTCTAGCTCCTAGCATATCCCGATCTTGTTCGTAAAATAGAACCATATCTCCTTCGGAGAAAATGTGAGGCTTGACATGTTTGTTGTATTGGGCCTTGACACGTTTCTTCTGGGCTTCTATGACTAGGGTAGCGTCGCGTCGAGTTTCGTCCAATCGCATGAGATACAACAGACGTTCTTCTTTGGCATAAGTGTTTGGTAGGAGTTCGACAGCTAGTTCTAGGGAGGGTATCTCACATTCAATCAGCAGGATGGCTTCTAGACCATAGACTAACCGAAATGGTGTAAACCTGGTAGTAGACTTAATGGACGTCCAGTAAGCCCACAATGCTGAAAACAACATTGTGTGCCAACTCGTTTTGTGAATCCCTATCATTCGTCGAAGCATGGTTATGAGGACTTTGTTAATTTATTCAACTTGATCGTTGGCTTGTGGGTAATAGGGTATTGAGTTTTCATGGTGAAGACCAAACTTTTCAGTGAGTTCGGACATCATGAAGTTTCTAAAGTGGCTACCATGACCGGTGACGATAGCCTGAGGAACACCAAAACGAGCTATGATGTGATTGAATATGAATAATGTTGCGGTCTTCCCGGTATTGTCAAAGGTCGGCATTGCCTCGGCCCATTTCATAAAATAGTCTACGGCTACAATAATGTATCCATGCCCCCCAACCGAGTGAGGGCGACATGTCATGAAATCGATACCCCATTTTGCAAAAGGACCGACGGAGACCACAGGGTGAAGAGGAGCGGGATGTGATCGTATTTTATGGTTGTAGGTCTAGCAAGTGTGGCATTTTTGGACGGAAATTATACAATTATTAAATAAAGAGGGTCAAAAATACCCAGCTCGCAAGATTTTCTGGGCAGTGGCATACCCAGACATGTGACCACTACAAGCTCCAGAATGGCAGTCATTTAGGGTTTTCTCGACCTCATCAAACGTGAGGCAGCATTGAAAAACTGAGTCAATCCCATGATGATAAAGAGTATCACCAAGGATAATATACTAACGGGCTTGGTAGTGTATTCGACGATGGTTAGTACTAGACAAATTGGGTCGGAAAGTCTGGGTTTGGATATATATGATAATATCTCCGTACCAAAGATCATCTGAACTAATCAGGAAAAGGGATTCATCAGGTAATGAATTGGCTGCCACCTTTTCCATCTCAGAGTAGGGAAAGTTGCATATCAACTCAAAAAACACTAAGGTTTTCTTGGACTTAGCATGTTTGAATTCCAAGTCAAACTCCTGGAGTATCATGATCCATTTGGAGTATTTTCCCCCTAGCATTTGATGTGTGAGAATGTGTTGCATAGGGTTGTAGGTAGAAATTACTGTAGTCTTGCGAGAAAGGATATAGTGCCAGAAACGTTGAACTTCTTGGATGGCTGCCAAGGCCAGTTTTTTGACATGTAAATACTTGGTTTCAATAGGTGTTAGACTTTGACTCAAGTAATAGATGACATGTTCGTCATGAGAATCATCCTCCTAGACGAGAACCATAGCGATGGTGTAATCTGAGGCTACGAGGTAAAGGAAGTAATCACGGCTGTAATCAGGGGGGAAAATAAGTGGATCACGTGTCAGGGACAATTTCAGAGCTTCGAAATCTTTGTTTGCAATGGTATCCCATACAAACTAGGACCCCTTTTTCAATAGTCGCGTAAATCCAAGAGTTATCTCGGCATAGTTTGGGATGAAACGATGAAGAAAGTTTTCTTTCCCTTGCAAACTTTGTAACTGGCGAAGTGAAGAAGGAGGAGGGAGATTGAGAATCGCCTCGACCTTCAAAGGATCTACCTGGATCCCTTGATGTAAAACAATAAAGCCTAGAAGTCGGTCAGATTCTATGTAGAAAACGCATTTGTGAGGATTCAAGCGTATATGGTAGAACCGACATCGGAGGAAAATGGCTCAGAGGTGTATTGGATGATCAACCCGATGCATGGAATGAGCGGGTAAGTCATCAAGATATGGCTGCACGATGTTCTTGATATCATGGAAGGCATAAGACATAGCACGCTGAAAGGTTGCGCCGGTGTTTTTGAGACCGAAAGGAAGTTTCCGATAGGCAAAAGTTCCCCAAGGAAAAATAAAAGCGGTTTTGTGTTGGTCCTCAGGAACAATATTGATTTGATTATATCTGGAGAAACCATCCATCAGAGACAAGATTTCACTTCCGGCACAATTTTTGAGAATCTGGTCAACGAAGGGGGTAGGAAAGTTGTCTTTAGGACATGCTTTGTTAATATCCCTATAATCAACGCACACGTGAATTGTGCCTTATTTCTTGTCAATCGGGACAAGATTGGAAACCCAGTCAGTGAGAGCCACTGGGTAAATAAAGCCGGCTTTGAGAAGTTTCTCGACTTCAAGCTTGATAGCGACCGCTTTACGTGGGTGGACCGGACGAAGGCATTGCCAAACGGGTTTAGCATCTGGGTATGTCTTGATCTCGTGTATCACAATGTCGGGGTCAATACCTGACATTTCTTCATATCTCCAGGCAAAGACATCACAAAATTCTTTGAAAAGTGACTTGTAGATGACGATTTCGTCAGGGGAACATGAAGCTTTGATGTGCACATTTTCGACAATTCCAGGTTTTATGGATATGTCGAGGGGAATGGTGGGTGAGATATTTCTTAAGTTTCCTTCGGAAAACACGTCGTGTGTAGACTTGAGAACAGTGGAAATGATGACAATGGTTGATGGGGTCAAGATCCGTTGGTAGCTCTCGATGGTGTGTTGTTCCAGGAAGAGGATGGAACGATGATGTCCATCGTCCCAGGGGGTGTCTTCCATAACATACATAATCATTTTGTCCATGGGAAAAATGATGCAGAATGGATCTGGAGATAAATCACCAAGAGAGGGGGTAGAAGGAGTTGTCGATTGAATGGCCTGATAGGTGGATTTGACTGGGCTCAATGACATTTTTTCGCCGTAATGAAGATGATCGTCGGGGTCGAGTACCATCCATGGGTTGTGAGATTTAGGGGTTCCAGGAATAGGGGTGGAGATCATGTTGATTAAAGCGACAGACGGGTGTGGAACATCGGGTGGTGGGATGGGGAAAGTACCCATTAACGAGGAGTCTTTAAGAAGACCCACACCGACGTTCTCATATTCGGGGGGGGGTTGGTGATGAATGGTACATTGCCAATACACGTATCTGAGTTAAAGAAGGCTATTTGGTCGACGGTAATTACCTTTCCTTGATGTGGGAAATGTACAACACGAAAAAAAGTGGACACAACTGCACGCATGGAATCAATCCAGCTACGGCCAAGCAGAAGATTGTAATCGAGAGGAGCGTCAAAGACTTCCACTTCAAATTGGACCATTTTTCCTTCTAACGTGATTGGCAACGAAGGGAGGATGCTGTAAGGTTTAAAAATAGAGACATTAAAGGCTTTGAGTGTGTTGTGGGATTTAGTCAAAGAGGGAGAGCCGATGGATTTCTAGCAGGTAATAGGCATGACACACGTCGAGGCACCCTCGTCGATAACAGTTCTACAAATGTTTTTGTCAGAGACAATAACTTGTATTTGGAATGCGAGTTGAGGGGGTAACCTTGGAATGTGATCTTCCAAGTAAAAAATTATTAAATTTGTATATGTAGGGTCGATTCAACCGATAGCTTTCAACAGTGCCTTCCATTGTATAGGACAACTTTGAAGGACTTCAAGGGCTAACATCATGGATGGTGCTTGGGCCAGATCTTCAACAATACTGTAGTTCTGGGCAGCATGGGCATGAGGATTGAAAGTCGATCTTCGAACAATGCCCTTTGGAGGAGGGCGAAGGACTATGTTGAGGCTCGATCGTTCGAGATGAAGAGGAATGTTGGTAGGTGGAGTCATGGGAGATGGTTGGACCAATGAAAGAGGTATAGCATAACCATCTCTTTAGACGAGGAATAATCTTTGGCTCGAGTGGTAAGTGTGATGTCGTTTTTCTTCGAATCTCCTATACACATTAAGACATAGGATGTATTGGAGGGGGAGGGTTGGTCATGAATGACCAATTGGGCCTATTGTTGAGAAGGGAAGGGTTGTGACAATATGACTGGAGCGGGTGGTTTCGGGGTCCCTTGAAGGAACTTAGTAACCTCGGCTCGTCGTGGACAATCCTTAGTGTAGTGATCATCACCACAGATAAAACAAGGGTATCGGGGTTTGCGCTTATCCCTATCGTCAACAAGTGGTGCTTTGGTTCTTTCTGCTTTTGAATTATTTTGGTCATCCTTATTCTTACCCTTTCCCTTTTTGGATTTGTTTTTACCGGGGGGGTAGATTGAACAGCATTTACCTCGGAAGTCTTGCCGGTGGGAGGGGTAGGAGATGGAGCATTTTGAACATTAGAAGAAATGGGTTTGGGGTTGTTGCTGGAGGTTTGGACAGAATGTGGTTGGGCATGGAAGGTGCCAATCACACTGTTGGCCACATAAGAAGCATCAGGGGCAGTTGAAGTGGCGGAAGTAGAAGGATGAGGTGCATCAAGGAGTAAGTCGTAAATATTACCCGTTTGTGAGTAAACGAGGTCAAGGTATTGAGCACGACTAATGGCCTATTCTTCTGTGACAAATCCACCCATGGCGATGTCACGACTGATGTCGTTCACAAATGATTTTGTGAACTATTCTGCCAGCAACTAATCGGGAAGTTTGAGTTTGATGAGACATCATCTCCGTCGCCATTCATGAATGTGATCGAAGATATGAGTGGCTTTGGTTTGTTTAAAAGAGATCAAAATATTGGTCCCTGTTTCATAGTGAATTGGTAACTAGTAGTGGATGAGGAAAGTCATAGCGAGGGTGTTGAAGTCGACGAAGAAACTTCATGGTAATTCTATATACCACTTTGCAGAAGAACCCATGAGAGTTCATTGAAAAAGGCGTAAACGAATAGATTCATCCATCAAGGAGTTGGATGAGCACCAAAGGTGAAAAGTCATTATGTGATTGTTCAGGTCCTCTCCTGCTTTGCCATCTAATTTAGGGATGTCAAATGGTAGTTTGGCCAGTATGGCGGGCCATTGGGGAGAGTGACCGATTGGATCATTTAAGATTCTTGACAGGGTGGATAAGAAAGGTAATTGTCTGTTCACATGTGGGCACTGGTGACTTTGGGGAGGGAGTCCCATCGGCAAACCAGTGGGACCATAAGTAGTCTACATATAATGCGAGGATCTAGGCAAATTCAGTGGTTTTTGTGGAGGCAAGTAACTCATTGGGTTGTACCCTTGAGTGGGGGCATGGGGTTGAGCATTCGAGCCCCAAATAGGATTGGACGTACCTGGATATGGTTGGCCTATACTAGGGGGTATAACGGATATAGTTGGAGGTTGTTTCCCCCCAGTCGATTGAGGATTATGTTGTATCAGATGGTTCCAATACTAGGCCAAGGATGGAGGTATGTTTTGTCCATAGGGTGGGGTCGGTGGGGGTTGTGCTCCAATCGAGGGTTGTGTTCCAATCGAGGGTTGTGTTCTAATCGGGATTTGCCCTGCAAGGGGGGGTTGAGTTGGGCCTCCTTGGTGAAATTGTCTACCAACAGGAATCTGGTAATTTGGTGTGAACGACGGAATGGTGCCACTAAGATCAGTGCCTCTGATAGAGGATGGAAAAGTTCCTTTGAAAGGGGGTGAAGGAAGTGTCGGGATGAAACCGGGAGGAGAGTGCCCAGACGAAGAGGGACCACTAGGAGTTTTGTATGTGATGTGCATTGGAATGGGAATAGAGGCATTCAACGCACAGTATCCGGGTGGAAGTGTCGAGGTGACTCTGGGCGAAAGTGGTGTACCAATAGGGTCTTGGCTAGCCACGGTAATCCCAGTGTGAAGACTCGTAGTATCTGTGTAATGGACCATTTGTAAAGGGAGAGTCAAGATGTGGTTAGCTCTCGGAGCTTCTATACCAGGGAAATAATAAGCAATAGTTAAAGGTACTGCATCTGGGTCAGAGGTTTCGGGGAATGCAGGTGAGACGGTGATATCAACGCCTGCTCCTGAGCCAAAGAGATCCCATCTAAAAGTGCCAGTAGTCCAAAAAGGATCTTGAATCTCAAGTCTTGGAAAAGGTCCAGTCGATGATCCAGAAGACAAAACAACCAAGTCTCCAAAAGAATTTACTCGCATAATATGTTTCTCAGAGTCGGGGTGAAGTCAAAAGTCCTTTCGAGAATTAGAAATTCAGAATCATTCTAGAGAGTCAGTTATTTCCACTTGTGGAGTGGTGACGTCTTGGACTTCACTCTGTTGAGGAGCCCTCCGGTGAGTTGATAGGCAAGGGTTGAGAACCTTCCAGATTTTTTGGGGGTAAGCCTTGCATTCTACATGAACGATGTGGAGGGTCAATTGTGAATGAGTTAAAAACTTACAAAGAAAATTCTATGGTCAACTTGGGTAAACAAACAACATGCAATAGTAAAAAATCTAGGAAACAACATCAAGCAAACAAGACCTTCTATTTCTGAAGTCACTAGTTGGTGATGAAATCCAACATCACAACAACGAGACAAGAAGGGGTTGGGCTAGGGTGAAAAAATTACGTTGACGACCTGCTTAACGGACTTACACCCTGGTGCAAGCTCCCACACATAATCGCAGGTATACCCTCCAAGGAGCCCGAGTGAGTTTGGCCAACGTCGATTCCAGGTACCGTGAAGACTTTCCCCTTCACAGTCACCTTTTGTAAGACCCTAGCAAGATAGGCCACGAAGGTTACCACCAACAACAATAAATCCTGGGGGGACAGTCGACAGTCCGATCCACATGCAAGGGCAGGGTATCTAGTCCAAAATCAACTTGAGAGGCTTCCACTCATCATTGTGGGTATACCATCTAGTGACCCCCGTAGTACGTGCAATCTCTACACCGATATCAATGAAGCAAGGTGAGTAACTCTGTCAGTATCAATGCGACCTCGGGTTTGACCCTTGTGTGAGAAGGGCTTCCCAGGAAAAAATGTTGCAAATGGAATTTGACACTCTTTAACACAAGATGTTATTGTGTGTTTTGTGCTTTGGAGAGTGTATCTCTCTGCCTTATTCCAAATCTCTAGCCTAGCTAATGTTGGTGTAATAGAGTCCTAGAAAAGAGTCACTAATTAAATTTTAAAATTGCGCAATATTATTAAAGGCTGTTATTACTCAAAGGAGATGGAGATGAAACTGATGTTGTGTGTGACTCTGACCCAACAATGCATAGATATGAATGAAACATATCAATTCTTGTTCGATGAATCCTATTTACGGGAGGGAAAGAGGAGTTTTCTGGAACAATCTTGAACTACGATATATAATCTTCTTTAAAAATGCAATATCAACAAATCATGACCAATGCCAATTCTTTATTCATTCTATTTCAACAATTGAATGCCAATATTTTCAAAATAAAAAATTTCTTTTAAAAAGAAAAATGTTTTTTAATTTTCAATAGAAACCACACAATAGTGGTGAAACTAAGAAAAACCAGCAACTAATGAAAAGAAATATACAACAAATTCCAAACCAATCTTTCAATGAAGACAAACATAACAAGCAGACAAGACTAGTCTTTTCAAATGCATGTGGGCAACAATTTTCCAAGCAATGAGCAATTGAGAAAGACAATTAATCCCAACTTTTAAACTGATCACCGGCTCCCAACCAAACAAGCACTCGGATTTCAGGACCTAAGATTATATCCTTGTTAAGAAAAGGTCAAGAGATAATAGTTGAGAAAAATGAACAAGAAGATCTTTCGATTTCCGAAGACTAATCATTCACCAAATCCGAAGTCAAGAAACAATCAATCAATGGCCCAAGAAGTTCTCTTCAGACACACATACAAATCTGGGTATCTGGGCATACAAAAGACCTTAATCCCAAAATTTTGCAAAATGGGTTCACAGGCAAGCAGTAGTGTACAGTGCGAGAATGGAGCATTCTCGCAGGCTGGTCACAAGAAAAGTGTGAGATGTTTGCACTGGACTGTACAATAGGGTGCGAACTCCAGTAGTTCTCGCAGGCAATAAAAGGGTTCAGTGTGAGAATGACTGAAACTAGGCAAAATTTGGAAAAAAGGTAAAAAATTTGAAGGAACCTCTTGACCCAGAGAGTCTATCATGGTCTCCTCAAGACTCAAAGATTGATCGAAATGAAAAATGGTAAGGTAAGAGCAAATGGCCAAGGAAAAGCACCAAAAATTACCAAAAAATGGGTCGCATCCCCAACGGAGTCACCAATTTTGTTATCGGACTAATCAGTAGGTGTGGACACTAACAGATCTCCCTAGATCCACCTGAATCTAGAACAAAATAGGATAGGACATGACTCTTTCCCTAAGTTGCAATCATTGAATCTACTAATAAGGAGGAATAAGTGGCATACCTTTATATCGCTTCCTTAGGTCTTTGTTGCTCCCGCTTCGCTCCGATGCTCTTGTGAGTTCAAGACCAAGACAACACAGACCAACCAAAGTGATGATATAAAAATGTATTCAACGTCAACTGATCAAGGAATTACACAATAAAGTAAGAGTAACTTTATGGGAAAGGGACATGCCGCTGTATTATATTAATTGAAAGTAGAAGATACAACCTGATCATCTTGATGTCACAAGCTTCCTTTCAGTGACTCTTGGTTCCAACACACACACTTGCTCTGTACTTGCATGAAGAAGATCCAATTCCTCTTGATAGACCAACTAGAGCCTTCAAGTCTTTGTCCAAGCAGGGTTCTTCACACAATTCTTACATCAATTCTTCATTCAATCTTGCTTAACCTTTTCCATGAGAAACCTTTCAATATATAGGAGAAGAAGAGATGGTTACATGGATGAGGATGATCCCATCAAATCTGAGAAGTCAGTAAAATGACAACCATACGAATGCAAACTCATTTTCTAGAAGATTCCCTTCTAGAACCATTGAGACCTCTTCTCTTTTCCAAGATTGAAAATAGGTTTGCACCCTATGTATGGAGCAAACTGTGAGAAGTTCGCACCCTAGGTGTAGGTGGCCTACGAGAATGAGGGATTCTCTCACCCTAGGTCATATGCATCCTGCAAACTCACTTTGAAAATATGTTTTCTGGAAGGAGACAAAATCCACTTTTCTCAGGCAAAAAGTCCTTGTTGGGAGCCTGAATACACCATTGTTAATACATCACCAAGATTACCAAAATCATGTGTAACATCTTCCCACTATCCTATGGTGAGATTATCGGAAAACACCTTCATCCAATACTTCTTCTATCTATTTAAAAAATGTATTTCCCTACATTAGATCAAATGGACATACCATCCAATAACCCTTCTTATAAAATGACATCATTATCAAATTCCCAATCAATCCATTACAATACTAGGTATGGATATTTGTCATCTACTATGTCAATAAACTCAAAGTAAGCATAAATATTCACACAATCGAGTTAAATTCCATCTACGCCAATTTGACAATGGGGAAAATGTGTGATTGGTTCACCAACTACCACTAGATTAAAAAGTGGACCCAATTTGGTCATCCCATGAGTTCTCGTGATTACTTCAGTAGGATGTTAACATCCAACCCGAAGTTGAGCATAACTTGTCACACTTCATATCATTGAGTCAATGCATTTAAGATAAATTATTTTCCATACCTTATTCATTGGACATGTTTTAAGGGCCTATCTTGTGCCTCTATTGGTGACTCTAAAATTGTCCCAAGGACCTCCCTTAACTTTATTGTGGATTTATCATTGTCTATTATCTATAGAAAACTTTTCAAAAATTCTTTAACTTCATCTTCCACTATATACACTAGTAGAATCATGCATTGGCTTAGTGGCCAAATTATGGAAGGTTTTATGTTTCTTGCATTCATAGTAACTATGTTTCTAGCATGAATAGCTTCCTGCATCACCTTAATTACATATTTAAAGTAACGTTTCTTTCATAGTACATCAAGCCTTGGTGCTCACTATAAAGTTTTATATATGGGTCCTTGATTTGCATCTCTCATGTTTGTGCTAGAATTGGCTCCAAACTAGGTGACGATATTGATCCCAATGTAGGCACAACCTACTATATTTTCACCATGGATATAAAGCTCACAATTTACCATAGTATCACTACTTTATCTCATGTATTGTTCCTCCCATTTATTAATCAATTGTACACAATCATGTGTATTATGTATTGTCTTTTGGTAGTACCCGCATCAAGGATGGTGAGGATATACATAATTCCTTTCAATATATGCCACTTCATTATAATTATAAAATCATGGTGGGAGATGATTCACTTAATTCCATAGAGCCTACCCTAATTCTAATTATTTCCCCCATCCACTCCCATGGTTGAATCCATTGTGGACAAGTTCTTCTCAAACCTTTCCATTAGTGTAGATATTGCACAAAAATCCTTTGTATCGTTAATGTTTACCTAAGATAAGTTTCAATTCACAATGCTACAATATTACTAAATTTTTATAGCAATAAGAAATGGTGGATACCATACCTATTGTTTTAGAAGATCTCACAAATCCCAACATCCAACTTTAGTACAAATGGGTTAGCCGCAACAATAATATATCTTGGAACCATGGGGAAATTGATCTATATATGACCTTCTATATTATAGATTGTACACCATACTTCCTCCCTACTATTGTACATTACTTTTTCTAGCTCTTAAATTTTCTTAAAAAATGATATTCACTTGTATTAAAATTGATCCAATCCCCGGGACAACCCTAGAATGGATGATTCAATGAGTCTCTTAATGGAATCAAGCCACATTGAAAATTATAATATTTTTTTTCATGTAATTAGTTTTTATTATAACAATGCTAAGGTAACAAGCCATCAATAATCCACTCCTTATCCTGGACCTCCTCGATCATGAATAATTGGCTCATTACATCTTGGAAGCATTGGTCATACTCACTTATAGTTTATTCAATCTTTTGTTTAATCTCTTTTAATCAACAATACTTTATTGCTCATACTTCATCTTTGTGAAATTTTAATGTCGTGTTTGTTGTTCAATTTCAACATTCTTTGCATCCACCATTGTCAATATTTTAAGCAACTTGAGCTTCCAAATCCCCCATCAAGTCCTTTCACCTCCCATGTTGGGGTTACACTTCCACCTAAATGAGGCTTGGGAGAATACCGTGTTCCACCATTACCATCTTCAACCGCACAGGAATTTACTCAAACAATCTTATGTGTGGTCCTTGCTTGAAATATTCTAGTACTTTAGTCAAAGATTGATCACATTCCACCATGAATTCCAACGCATAACATTCAACGAAGACTTTTAACCAAAATTGAATCACTCGAGGTCAAATTATTGTCATACAATGAGATATTTAACAAATTATTACCAGTCCACCCAATTCTTAGCTATGAAAAAAATGATAATATTGCTTCTCTACGAATATTTCCAACTATTCATGTAGATTTTCTTGAAAATTTGCCCAAAAAGTCTCATGTAAACACAAAAACAAGTTCTTCTCATGTAGATTTTTTTTTTAAAACCTACAGGAGGCATGGCAATAGCGATGAAAGTTTGTCGCAAGCCATTGATGATTTTTTACTTTGCCAAGAGTTTTCGTCATTATTGCCATGATTTTTTACTCTGCCAAGAGTTTTCGTCATTATTGCCATGATTTTTCGTCACAACTTTCCATGCTTTTTCTTCGCACATATGGCATCTGCATCGTAAGATGTTGGTGATTTTTTACTCTACCAAGAGTTTTCGTCACTATTGCCATGATTTTTCGTCGCACCTTTCCATGCTTTTTCCTTGCAAATATGGCATCTGGGTCGTAAGCTGCTGGTGAGTTTTTTATTTTGGCACTTTTTTTGTCCCTATTGTGACGAGGTTTCGTCACTATTTCCATGCTTTTTAAGGTAAACCTATCTTGATGATTATGACACATGGAGGCCTTATGTCGTCATTGTTTCCATGAATACCTGGTTCATGGATATAGCGACGAAAAAAGTTCCACGAAAAATAGTCTTTACTTTCGTGGAAAGTGCAATAGATATGTGTGGCAATAGTAATGAAAAACCGTGGAAAATTTGGTCATATGTAGTAGTGCACAAACTCATTTCATGGTTTCAGGATGAGCATAAACCAATCTGGTGGTTTCAGGATGACCACAAACCAAATGTCTAGTAGAAGATGATGTCTTCTACTAAATTGGTGGTTTTACGCTGACCACAAACTATCAAGAGCTCAAGGCTCAAAAAAATATGAACGGAATGGTTTTAAGATTACCACAAACCATATCAACAACAATATGTTCAGGAACAAGACTGCATACAAGGAATTAGGTTGCATACTTGATCATCTGTTCACAGGCTCTAAATCAAACTTGGAACCTGACTGAAAAATTTAGATTCCCCCCCTGTCAGGGACAAGTGGTTCAAATTCCCTTGATCGTCATTCACAAGTATGGCCAATAAGAGATCCAACACCTGTATAAGCTACTGGAACAATGTGTACGCTTTCACAATGTATACACAGATGAAGATCGAAACATTGATCTGTCATCTGATCATTATCAACTTCATTGACTTCACTGATTTGGTGATTTTGTTGTGAAGAGATTGCATGCTTGTTTCCTATTTGATCATCTGTTCACATACATTGGTCCCTTAATATGAGATTACTATCTCATATTTCCCCCCCTTAATCGAAGATTCAATGTCTTTGATACACCCTCAAGATACACAGTGGTTCATGCCACAGCTTGACACAACATCCTCTCTATAAACGATAGGAATACAACTACCTGACTCAACAGAACTTACTAAATAGATGGGGAATACAATAGCCTATGAAAATACTTACAACTTGGACCAAAAACTCAAGGGTATCGGGTACAACCGATTATGCACCTAATTAGAATCATATTCTAAACAGACACAAGTCCATAATGAAGGACAGAGACAAGTCCTGAATGAACTGCAAATCAAAGGTAGACTTTGAAACTTGAAGTCTTACATTTCTCACTAATTTCCCCCCCGTCAACTGAAAAGTGAGAAGTCTAGATAATGAGATATACCCCCTTTGAAAGTGGAAAAGGGTAATCAAACCATCTTTCGGCAGAATATGAAGACTCGATCTTCAACTCAGAAGACTACATCAACTATCATCCAATCCTAAAAAACATTCATGCCTGTCAAATGTAGAAATATATCTAATCAAGTATGGTTGTACTTGTGTATAAATCTGTCGATAAGAATGCTCTAATAAATTGGCTTTCAAACGCCAACACAAATTCCCTAACCATTCAAAATGAATATGTTTCTGCTTTCTCTTTTGACACCTTACTGAGAGGTGATTTGTCTTCCCACAAAATCTGCATGGGTGAAGATCAAAACAGTTTGACTTATCATGGCCAAACCGATGATAGTGCATGCATTGTATGGGTTCTTTATCTAACCGATTATCATGATCTGGAATATCTATAGCAACATCATCATCAACAATATCTTGTACCTGTTACTTACCAATATCCTCATCTATGTCTTCTTATCATCATTCAAAAAACCTCCACTCACAAAGCAAATAGGTTTTCTATAATTAGGAATATGAAAAAGGTTGTCAACATCCTTTTCATATCCTAGTCCATATTGATTTCGTTTAAAGTGTAATTCCCTCGATGGTCGAACAATTCTAATTTCTTTGCCACATTTATTCGAAACTTTTTCTGACATGGGGAGTTCATCCAACTCATCTTCATGTTTATGAGTGTCATCACTAGTCAACTGAGTGTCTTCATTATTCTCATCCTTGATGTCATTTTGTTTGTTGAAATCACATTGTTGGTGTCGAAGGATATTTAACTCATCAGATAACATTTTTTTTTAAGTTTGAACATATCAATTTTCTTGTGCATTACTTGTAAACAAGTACTCACTTACAACTAAGAGTGCACTTGATTATTGCAATTGTAGATTCCATAGTTGAGTTAATTGATGTGTGCAATATTGTAAATATTTCTTCAATTCTTGCCATTATGCAGAATATGGAAGAGAGATGTTTGTATGTTGATGCCACAAGATTTAATTATGTATCATGTTGTGCATGCCAAGAGTGATTGTTTGCTGCATGAAAAAACTACAGGATAACCAATGACTTAGATGCACACAAAAATCCTAAGACCCCCTTATTCAATTTCGAGTAGGTCTACAACTTAAACAATAACACCAAATACAATTTTGCAAATGCAATTTGTTAGACCCCTTACAATACCTTTACAACCACCTTATAACTTCATTACAAAAAGGGAACCCTCTATAAAATATTTGATAACCTCTGTTATCTCAATTACATAAAAGGTCATAATTATGATAAACACAAAACCACCTTTGTCTTAATGCTCTTCACTTTACCTACTATTCTTACTTATGTTAGCAAAAGAACCTTTCTCAATTGCATTGCATTTACAAAGGCAAAGCTACAAATAATAAATAATTGAGTTGCATTTGATTCTTTAATGTATTGGATTCCTTCAAACTCATATATGATTCTTTGGGTGTCGTACCCAATATGGCCTCTTTTAAAAATAAATAAACATTTCTCACTGCTCCAAGAGATCAATATCAGCGATAACAACCATTTGGCATCAGTTTTGAACTATTCCTCAAAGATTTATATGCCACGGTCTATTCCTTTTTTTAATGCCAAAAATAAATCTTACTTTCATCTTTAAAAATTAAAATAAACCTCACATACCCTATCTCACATTTCCCACTCACTGTATTCTTCTTGAAAACAGTGATTCTTCTTACTTTGTCTCCTGGATTTTCTCCTGAAACACCTCAATCGCAGGCTTAACGCTCATATTTTCTTACAGTCGAAACGAGAGATTGGAACATGTTTCTTGTTTTCACCATCACTTCACTTCGTCCACTGCACAACTCTTAGCAAATTGGGTGAGATATCTTTTGCACAAAGCAATGCAATAAATGAACCTTTGTATACATCTTAGATCATTCGATCATCAAGCACTCAGGTCAAGGTACATAGACAGGCCGTAAGCTCCTTTAGGCACGCACACATCAAGAGGACTAATAAAAAACAACGTTGTTGGATCAAAATGGATAAAACCAGTTCATCAAATGGAAAAAATCTTAATTGTTGGAGTGAATTTGTTGTACATCAAGTCACTGTGCACCCAATCCACAAGTAATGCAAGTCTATTATGGTTTCAACAATGGTGGATTCTCTGTAAATGTGAAGTCCTGAGAGATTTAAAAAATTCAGTTTTCTCTCTTCAATGCTAAAGAAAAAATGATGGAGACTCTGTAAATTTTGCAATAGATTTGTGCATAATATTTTAGTAATTGTACCTGCGATTTGAAGTTAGGGCGTCAAATTTCAGCAAAAAAACATTGAAATACCTTAACATCCTTTTTTGTATTGTTTGTCAATCAGTTTGCAAGTGAGAAAATTGCAGGTCGCTTCTTTCAAATTGTTGATCGCTTCTTTCAAATTGTTGGTCGTCTAGTCACGGGCCTAATGTATATTATGGAAAACCCTTGTCTTTAAAAATGAAATCTAAACTATCATATCTGGTTGTGGATTCCCCTTCATAGGCTTGCGCGATCTTTTTACTCCTCGTTCAAGGCTCTAACTTGAAGACAACGAAACCCCCTTCTTGGCTCCCCTTTTCTTCATTTCCCATGAAAAACTACCATGGCGCTACCAAACATAAAAAACTATAATGTTAGGTTCATATGATAAATTATTAGGCTTATAAGATCAATTTCATGCTTGATACTACTATTAGATTCATAATGAAGAAAAGTGTAGAAACATAATGGAAATAACTGAAGCAATTAAGAAATCATGATGAACATAGATAAATAAAATATTGGAAGAAAATGCATACCCTATAATCATTAATGAGAAAATAATCATGTACATAAACATACATATATAATAGAAAAATACGATAACTGTACCATAACTGTCAATGTCATGTAACTGTATGACAGTTAGGTAAGCTAACGAACTATGATTAGAGTTTTTAACATAGTTATCATATTATATGTATGCTTTGTCAGTTACAAGACATTTGTATGTAGCTAAAAATTGTATGTAGCTAGAAATACAACACAAAAATACAATGTTTGACATACGGTCGCCAGTGTATTAAGAACTCTATTAGTTACATTGTCTATGATAATGCATTGTAAATCAAGTTCAGTGTCTTCAATATCTATTTGAATGTTTGTGATAATGCCCTTGTCATGACCATGAGAGACTAGTGATCAACTCAAAGGATTAATTTAAAAGAAAAAGGTAATAGTATAATTAAGTTGATAGACCTACACTTATTGGAAATGGCAATAATTAATGGACTTTTAATCATAGATAAGTTTTTAATGGACATGTTTCATATGCTTTGAATATTCTTAGTAGTCACAATAAATCAAAGGATGTGATTTCAAGCATTAACTTCCTTGCAAGACAAAAGATGTTTGTTCGTCATTAAAAATAATGATTAAGATGATTAACATAACAATGATGATTAACATAAAAAATTAGTTATTTTACTGTGATTTCATTTTTTACACGACTTAGTTTATTTACTCCTTATTTTTTCACTTACCCACTGTATTTACTCCTAGGTTTTTGCTGCTTCTTTGTGTTAGGGGCATGTTTATTTTTTAATTGTTGTTCATGGGATGAGCTTTAGTTTTACCCATCCTTTTTTTCAGTGTGCTCCTTGGCTGATCAATTCCAATAGACGGCTTCCATCGTGGGCAACCCTTTTTAGGTGCGTGTGGCTGCATGATGTGAAGTGTCACGATCCGCATGGGAGTTTCAATGAACAAGACGAATATCTCTCTTAGTGCTTTAACCTTGTACGTTCCCATCGCGCGCTGAGGCCGAGAAGTAAATGGAATTGGATGTCATTGTGCATTTGTGCAGGTTACCATTGAGCCCACATCCATGGCTAAATTTAATTTTGCAGATATTATAATGAGATTATAAGTTGATATAATAATGAGATTATAGATAAATTGCAATGTCGATACACAATTTTGAATGGATGATAAAGATAATGAGATTGTAGATTTTGGAGAGTGACTGTTAATTTTTGGGAATATTAATCAATATGTTTTGACTGAATATAGAAATACTTTTTGGGAGACTCAATATGTTTTGTTTGAATGCACGGAGACATTTTAGCGCATAGTAAAGAATGAGTCCGCTGAATATTTCAGTTCTCTTATGTATATCTGTAAGTTATTGA
The DNA here is from genome assembly GCA_000966675.3 of Picea glauca. NCBI lineage: Eukaryota > Viridiplantae > Streptophyta > Pinopsida > Pinales > Pinaceae > Picea > Picea glauca. Next base: position 86,066 of record JZKD02S1711947.1, on the reverse strand, counting down.
GCATTGATCACTAGACATACTATGGATCAATCAAGCCCAGGGATTGTTGATCTCTACGGTTAATGGGGCAGGCGTTGTATTGGAAGCAATCTATGTGATTCTACGTCCCCGCAGAAAGTAAGGTATGCATTTATTGTTTTTCATTATTGAGGGAGGAATCTCACATTTCGATTAGAATATTATGAGATGGTCAGTTCTAGGATTGATAGAGCACAGAATGGGCTTGCCTAAAAATAATGTTACGTCCAGCTTATAAACAAGTATCCAAAGAATCAAACAACCAATATATATTTCTTTGTTACACTAAAAGAAACCAGATGCCCTACAATCCTGGTGGGAAGATCCACATTACTGTAATATGATTGTTAGCCCACATAAAAAAATACTTGCATCTATTAATTATATTTACTCTAACAGCCGAAGTGTTTTTTGAATTTTTTTGATAAGAATCAAACAACCGGTATATATATCTTTTTTATGGTAAAAGAAACTAGTGGGAAGATCCACTTTACTTAATTCGATTTCTTTTGATCTAATAATATAAAGTTTGTAAATTAAATATGTATATTAGTCACAATTATGTGGTTATGTGGTTGTGCTAATAATAATAATAATAAGTTTTAGTAATTATGTGGTTGTTAATAACTTTTTTACACAGAATTAACTACCTTAAGAAGAGATAGTGGTTGATTTTAAAAAATATCAAGTTTCTTTGCCTCTAAATTTTCCAACATATATAACAAGGTAATTCCAGCCAATTGTTCTTTTTCTTAATCCAAGTCTGAAAACTTTCACTAAGTTGTCCACAGTCCCACATTTTTTTAAACTTAAGAGCTTTTAAAATATATTTCCATACATTTCTTGTGAAGGGGCATTTTACCATTAAATGATTTATTGTTTTCTCTCCTTTGTCACACATAAAACATCTAGTAAGACTAAACCCTCTTTTTACCCAATTATCCCAAGTTAGAATTCAAACCCTCTTTTTATCATATTATCCCAGGTTAGAATTTTATTTTCTATCATCAACCAACAAAACAATTTAATCTTCAAGGGGATCTTTCATTTCCAAATAACAATCATCCATTCCTTTTGATCAGCATCCATTTTCTCTAGAACATAAGCTACTTTGCCTAATTTATTATCCCAAGTCCAAACAATTTTATCTCTTTCATCAAATAAGATGTTTTAGACCCCTCATATAATTCTCCCATTCCAGTTTTTATTCACTTATAAAATCAAGAATATTTGTATTCTTCCATTTAAACTCTGTGCAAATCTAGAGTCAATCAAAGCGAAAGTGTTTTAGACCCCTCACATAATTCTCCCATTCCAGTTTTTATTCATTTATAAAATCAAAAGTATTTGTATTCTTCCAATTAAACCGTGTGCAAATCTAGAGTCAATAAAAGCTACCTAGAAATACCTTTTTGAGTATAGTGTGGAAACCAAACTCTCGGACAATTTGTTTGAAGTAATAATGAGATCTTATCATCTCCGAACCAATCCTTATTTCCTTTCCATTTGGCTAATCATTCAATGACAATAGGCAGAGAATCAGTAAGTGATTTCCAACAATTTGGCATACTTTTAGCAGCAACTTTCTACAACAAAATGAGCTCAAAACACTTTTTGATATCAGCTACTATACAGAAATGAGCAATGAAACATGGATATAATTCTAGTGGTAGATCTTTTGATCTCAAACTATAACAAAAGTCTCATAAGATCTTGAAAACAATAATTCCCCACGTAAATTTAGATGTTGCTTACACAGTGTTCAGTGACTGGTGAAAGACTTTAAACAAAAGCTAAGATATTACTAAAGCCAAAGGCTTATAAAGAAGAAAGTGGGAACCACATACAGCTTCGCTCATTTCTTTCCATTTGTCAACACAAGCTTTACCAACCTGCAGAAGAAAATTTGCTAATCCTTGATTTGATCCCTACAGGAATCTCGAATGAGTAGACGGAACGAATTAGAACAACATCTATGGGCCAAAACTTTTCAAAAGATGTAAGAGAAGTGAGACATTAATGTTGTAACTCCTTTGACATCTGGATGCTTTTGTTTGAATGTTTTAGGGAACTCTTCTTACTACTTTATGAAAAATAAGCAAACTGCATGATAGGGATTAAAGGAATTAAGGGTTAAAGGAATTGCATACAAATATACAAGAAAAGGCAGTTGGTTTGGATCTTTGGCATCACATTTTACCTGCTTGGCTTCCATCAACACTGTATTATGACATAAATTACAACACCCATCAACAACCTGAACACATATAATCAGAAGGACAATGTATTCCCAATATAATAGAAATTGGCGTCCAGAAACATAGGCAGTTTATCTAGGGTTCAATCCATCGTGCTGTTAGTAAACACCCATCAACAACCTGAACACATATAATCACAAGGACAATGTATTCACAATATAATAGAAATTGGCGTCCAGAAACATAGGCAGTTTATCTAGGGTTCAATCCATCGTGCTGTTGGTAAAAAAATTTTAACATGTGAATCAATATGAAAGTGCCCAAAGTTCTTACTGCAAATTCAAACAAAAAATTTACAAGAAACCGTTGTGAGCAAACCCTTGGCAGCCCAGATGAAAAAAAAATAATATGAAGATCAATCTAGCAGTCAATACCTTCTGAATCTCGACCTCTTTCTTCTCGTCTGGTGCCTGCAAATTCTTGCCATGTGGCTTGCCTTCGGATCTGTCTCAAATAAAGAGGCTGTCGCGCTGGATTAGTCTGTCAATGGGAATGTCAAAGTCTTCTGACAGGTTGAAGTATGGAAGAAGAACATCGAAGCTTGTACTCCTGTTGTCAATCTCGAGTAAGAAAGACAGTTGAGCGTTGCTTACATGCAATGAAGAGAAGAAGATGCGTAAAGAGCTCCACATTTAAAAGCGAAGAAGTACACCTCTCAAAGACATCCCAAATGTTGTATGCAGAGTATACAAAATGAGTAGGGCGAACTAAATGTTGAAACTTGTTCACACGTTTTTTTTATGGGAAGAGGGGGAAGGCTTTTCATATGCAAGAATAACATCTTGCAGTTTTCAGGCTTTGTGTAGGGTAAAAATGAGGAAAATTACAGGATAAACTCCACAAACATAACAAAGAAATCTTGTTGAACCTATGTGGTTTGCTGGATATTCATGTTTCCAGAACAGGCACAATGAAGGAAGAGCTGGCCGTCCACCTGGGCGACTATTTGATGCAGCCGATGGGAGACTATTTAATGCAGCAGACAGTCTCCATGAAGTAAGCCCGTCGCGGATGAGTATGGAAAATACAACCAAAAGATGCACACACCAACCCAAATACCCTTCACACAACCAACATCAATATGCCCTTTAAAACAGAAAGGTAAAGCAAATATCGTCCGGGAATCGAACCCAGTGTTGCCACATTGATTGTATAGACAAACTAATGCTTCGGTGCGATTGCTATATGTTCCTGCAGGTGCGATTACTGTATATTCCTGCAGGAACATAAAATAGCTTTAGTTCCTTACTTTGCCTCGAAGACAGTGCATAAATACTTCAACCCAAGGCAAAGCATCTGTAGGATTGAAGGCTCCATCCCCTCGCATTGTATTTGGCCTCAAATGACCTAGCCACCTTAGACACTGTAGGCATCTTTAAAAGGAAGTATAATGTTTATTATTATTTATATGTAGGAAGTTAATAAGAAAAACAACAAAACAGAAATCAGGATGATTTTTTTGTGTATATTTTGAAAGCAATCAAGRCTTAGTTTTTTTTAAGAGAAGGAAATATGTTAATAATTTAAAACTTGAGAGAGGAAAATATGTTAATAATTTAAAGACCGGAGTGGAAATTTAGAGATATTTTCAATAAAGACCGGGCTACAACCTTGAGTATAAAAACATTTTTCTTCCTTATGAGAAAACCAAAAACAACGAAAAGAAATTGTCAGAAATATTCGTTAACATTTATTATTTAACAGTTTGTTTGAATTCTTCGTCTCAGTACAAAGAAATTCATATTGAAGACTGTAATCTACTTTGTAAAACAGCAAGTAGTTTAGCATGCAGAATGTACAAGTATTTCAATTTCAATATGGACCCCAACATCCGCTGAGATACATCACGCGTCTCACTGGATCCTCCCCCGACTGCGCTTTATTTTTGCTGCTGCTGCCAACATTAACATTATCAGCCTTTCTCTCTTTAATCTGAAGATGAAGTTTCAAATTCCATTGAAAATCATAAGAACCAGAAGAAGCAGTATGAAGTGCCATAGCAGCGGCAGCGAAGGAATTAGAAGATGACGACTTGGACGCCATTGTTAACAGATGTCGAGTTGGATTTTGAAGTCCTGTTGATCTCTGAAGAAGAAGATCGATAGCAATCTGAAACCCCTAGATGGAACCTCTGCTTTCAGCTGGTAGACCTTCGGCCTTACAAAAACAACAATTACAACACTGAATTAGCTTCCTGAATTTATTTAGAAAAAAATACAAGCTTTATTCTTTTCTTTGTTCTTCCATTCGTTTTCTTCTTTTTGGAAAGATAGACTCAGTGGAAAGAATGGAATGAGATATTAAGAAAGGAAAAAAAATGAGAAAACTACATTAACACTCTAACCGTATTAATTTAATCCCATTATTCATACCAACATTAGTGCTAAGAAGTACGAAAGAAAAACAAACAGAAAAAGAATCTTTGTTAACTTTGAATTTAAAAAAAAAATAGAGCACGAACCAGGAAAACAATTTACATCTGTACTTCAACGTTGTATTTTTGGGATTGTTTATGCCTTAAGTTATGGTGTAGAATAACTAGGGAGCAATTTTTCGGGAAAAAAAAATGAGCTTGAATTTGATTAAATTCTTAGAAGTAGTTTGAGCTTCATATGATCAAAGTTTTATGTATTTTAAAATTTTATCTCAGAAGTTTTGTTTCATTTTAAATCAATTCTTTTAAACCAATCTAAATGTTTAAAAAATGCATCAGAATTCTGGATTGACAAAAAATTTAAAAATAACTCATCTAAAAACCTACCTGAAAAGTAACTCAAAAGAGAAAATTACTCTTTAGTTAGTCCACTTCATAAGTTATTCTATTACACTCCATGATTAAAAAAAATCCACTCCATAATTAAAAAATACAGTTAAAAATGTAAACATAACAATGTAGACTTGCTTTGTATACTTTTTTAAGAGCATGCTCACTTTCACTGCATGAATTTGAATTTTATTGGAGGATGTGTTTTTATTTGTATCAAAACAATATGTAAACGTATCAATGTAGAATTATTTGTGTTAATTATTTTGGACATATAAAATAATTTGAATATTTTTTAATTAATATGGGTTATTAATATAAAAGAATAAAAATATTTATACAATAGAAATTAAATAAGAATTTAATATATTAAGAATTATAAGAAAGTATATTAATCATTATTTAATAGGAGATATGATCCTTTTGAAGCTATTTTCATTATAGTTACAAAGATCATGGTATAGGACTTAATAAGTGTGCGGTTTATTTTAATGAAAATTCTGGGAAAGCATGTAAACCATTATCTAACTGGATCATTGTATATTGACAAGTATACTCATTTCAAAACTAATTAACCATCAATTAAGACAGGTTAGAAACACAATTTATTCAAAATAGCATAAGAAACCAACACACAAGCATTGTACACCAAATATAATAGGAGACACATACTCTCTTAAGACTACCTTCATTATAGTTACAAGGATCACGGTATAGTAGGACTTATAAGTGTTTGGTTTATTTTAATGAAAATTTTGGGAAAACATGTGAACCTTTATGTTATTAGATCATGGTATAGATGACGGTATATTGATAAGTTTATTCATTCCAAAACCAACCAATTAACTATTAATTGAGACATGTTAGAAACATAGTATTTAAAATAGTATAAGAAATGGACACACAAACAATGTATAGCAAATATAAGCATGGAGCACAACTCTGAAAGTTATAATAGAGATTACTTACACAATAAATCCATGTTCATTGGGAGAACCTTCTTCATATCATAGGGATTTCATTAATTAGGGAACATCATACTACTTGTGTTCATATTGGAGTTTTAAACTTCTAAAAAATGAGAGTAATATATTGCTAGATATATAATGGCAAGGATTTCATTAATTAGGGAACATCATACTACTTGTGTTCATATTGTAGTTTTAAACTTCTAAAAAATGAGAGTAATATATTGCTAGATATATAATGGCAAGGGCTATTTTTGCTATATTAAAAACATATAGATATTAGATGATTCTAATTTTATGAGAAGAACGAAATGAATACATATTATTATTATTCTTAACACAGAAACATAAGGATCACATAGATACAGTAAAACGGGTTTCTATTCAATAAGAAAATGTGTTGAAACTGTAAAATGCAATGGAAAACAAACTTGCTAGAATGGTGGCGGCTTATATCTGAGAAGAGATGTGATGGTTGTACTCATTCGCAAGCAAATGATTACAATGACGCTCTCCTAGCATTTTTACAATAAACGGGAATGTCAAAAACCTAGACATCAAAAAACCTAACCCTAGGAGATGAAGAGCCAAAAGTTAGGTGTGCCTCGTTGGGGTAAGTTAATACATCAATTTCCCAGGGTCGTAACTTTCACATACGATCTATGTTTTAGGCGCACGATAGGCCATTGGAAAGGTCTATATGAGGAATAAACATGGTGTCTTCAGACTTTGACTCCATTTACATTATAAGTATGGAAAGCCCTAAAAATGTTGTTTAGGGCCTCAAAATGGCCCCGGAAGTCGGGGACCTGAAAACTAGAAAAAAACTGACAAACTGGAAAACTGCCAAAATGAGCCAGTTGGAATAGGTGGGAGGCCACCGACATCCATCTGGATCAATAATCCCCCCT